>VWZZ01001703.1:226039-359104 GCA_013399095.1 Psophia crepitans
TTTCTTTCTTTCTTCAATTTTCAGTATTTCTGTGAGTGAAAGGGGAAGTTATCTGGTATTAGAGAAAGCGTATTTTTGAGATTGTGCTTTTTTTTTAACAAAGAAAATACTTCTTTCATTAGAACTGTCTTGTGGAATAGGCCCTTATGCAGTGTTTAAGGCCAGTACATTTAAAAAAACAGTTCTAAAAGCAGGGGGGGAAAAATACAGAAAAGGATGATTCCTAATCGCAGCTATTTGCTGGACAGTTTCTCTGGTTTTTTGTCAAGCTTCTAAAAAACCGAAGAGTTTACAAACTTTAAAGACTAAAGGTGATCCCAGACACATCCTGTTCTTGGTTAAAGGTTCTGCTATATCACTGCTAGGACAAAAAAGTGAAGTGCCCTCTCCACCAGCTGCAGAGAAAGAAGGTGATTTGAATATTAATGAAGGATAGAAGTTTCATAGTAACAGAAAAACAGAGGCTCTATAGATAAGAGAATATTTTCCCAGGACGTCTCAGTCTGCAGTTGTTGTAACCAGAGGAAGTAATATTACTAAGGAAGTATTTAAATGCCTTTAACAGATACTAGATGATGAAGTGGAGTAGTCATTATATTCCTATCCAAGCTCCGATGCATGAGAGGTCTATTGAAATACAATCTTTTGAGAATAACCACTTAGTCCTGTTTCTAGACTCCCAGATTAGTTTGGGCATCCTGTTAATCTACAGAGCTCCAAACACAAAAGATTTCTCAGAGAAGTTACTAAAGTTGCTGTTTAATGTGACAATAGAGATCATAAGGTTGATTGTCTTTGTAAATTTAAATTCTCGTGCTCCCCCTGTTCTTCCGTCCCAAGTGGAAGAAAATTCCCTGATTCAACAGCATTTAAATTCTTTCCTGATATTTCCCCATTAGGTTTTTAAACATCACTTGGACCTGGCAGTGCTCTTGAATGGTCCATAGCTCTTGTTGTGAAGATAAGAATTCCTTTTTACTCCTGTTACTCTTTAGTTCTGATCATTCATTGCTATGTTTCATGAGTCCCATGACACAATCCCCTCTTTTTAAACATCTGATCCATTTGCACAGATACTTCTACAAACACAGACTGACATTCATGGCCTTCCTTGCCATTTCTGTGAAAGAAAAAAATAAAACAAAACCAAAAACACCACCACCAAAAAAAACCACAAAACCAAACCCCACAAAAAGGAAAAAAAAAAAGAAAAAAAAGTAAAAAACATCTGTGTCTTTGTCTTTTAGAGTTTGAGTCAGCCTACTTTAAGGTATTAAAATGTTTGGTTATTATTAAAAGTGCTGTCACGTGGTGTCCTCAGCAGTTATTTTCTACTGTTAAACTTTTTTTTTTTTATTACAGCAAATTAACAGAAAAGTAGCAATGAGTTCACAATAGTACCACTGAATTGCTCAAATTCTGAGACCTTCACAGATGGGCCTTGAGCCTATAAAGGTGCAGCAGTTGTCATTCTGATGGATGACTTTTCCTGCCCATAAAATAAGGGAAGTAATCCGTCCTCATTCTGCTTAGTTTTCTCTAAGCAGAGACATATATTTGGTTGCCAAACTCGCCTTTCCATTCTTTAACTAATCCCAGGGAAAAATGGAAATATGTTGAAAAGCCTGTGACACATGGTGGATGACTAGTTCTTTGCTCCCAGACCACTCATCCGTAGTGCTTGACAACCCTATGCTTTTTCTTGCTCCTATTTAGTATCTTGATGGAATTGCTGTGGGATCCATTGAGATTAAATTCCTGCCATGCATAGGAGATGTGTGGCTTTCTGGAATGATAAAACCCAACTCTGGCACTCTCTGAATACCCAGTAGAGAGCAGAATGAAGATCAGCTGGCTTAAGCTAAAACCAAGTAACATGCAACAAGGGATGTCCCTCCAAAACATCTTCCTGTATTGTTCTCTGTTGAATATGTCTAGCATTTACCTGCTATATATCAGATAAATATGAATGATAATCAGTTTCCAAGACAAAAAAGGGAGATCTATACCTGAATGCTATTTCAAAATCTTGATTGGGGAGGATAATGGNTGTGTGAAATTGCAGATTCTGAAAACCACTAAGGTAACAGTCCATAAGCCTACTGAAACATCTTTTTAACTATCTTTGGATACTCGCTGTTGCCATCATCACCATGATATCTGAGTACTTTACAATATTTTTAATATTTTTGAATAATATTAACTTCTAGATCCTTTAACAGAAGGAGGGAAGAGATACCTTTACTCAGTTCTCAGTCAGGAGTGGAACCTCATATACAGGGTTTTGGCAATCCTTTCTTCAGTCATATTTTGGCACTGGTCAAGGATACAGAAATTAGAAGATAGTTGCTTATTTATCCACCCCCCATCCCCCCCCAAGATACATCTGTATTCAACATAAAGGGTAAATTATCCACTGCTGGGGATGGGGTCAGTGTTGCAAGTTCATTAGGATTAGTTTAATTCAGCTAATCTAAATTTAGCTTTACTACCTCTAAATTATATCAAAGTGACTTTTGTGAAGTCACCCTTTGCGTTAATTCATCTCACAAAATTGGTAAAATGTCACCTGTGTCATGGGATAGAATATGCAGATGATCCTTATTTTTCCTGTTTTTACACTTGCATAGGGAGATGCTTAAGGTTGATTCAAGATAGATATTTTAAGCTAAGTGAGAAAGGAGCATGAAGAGCTCTGGAAGCTTAGACATGTCATCCTGGTTCTTATCTTTAAATATAATGCAGTCTGTTGTCATGTGCTAGTGATGTCAAATATCATCTGAGCATTCTTTGGGCTATCTGTCTCCATGTGCTATTGGCACATGTACATATTTCTGCCCATTTTTTAGCGGTAGGTATTGGGCTTATTCCTGTGTTAACATTCCTTCCATCAATCCTGAATGCAAGCCAGCTCTACCAGCAGGATAATTTTATATCTGTTTCACACGTTAGTATGATGGTGACTTAAAAGGCCACTCCTTAATTCCTTCCAGCTAAGGTGGCTTCGTGTATTCTGTGTTACAGTGTGGAGGTGTCTTCTTTTGATGCAATTAATTTCAAACTGTTTTATGTCTTTGATTTCTTCTGTCAAGCAGTATGGGACACAGAAAACCCAGGAAGCCAGGATGTTCTTTGGTACAACCTTTAGCAACGCTTTGTGCAATTACTGAGGTAGGAAAAAAGGAAAAGGTAGCAATTCTCAACATTTGTTTTCTTACAATAGAAGATATGTGTGTAAATCAGATATGGACTACAAATCAGAGTTATTTTCATTAATTCTGAAGTTAAAGTTTTGTTCATATATACATCTTGGAAAGATCTAATTCTGGAAAAGAGCTGAGTAGGAGGGTCCTTCTCTGTAGTAAGCTCTGATTGATAGCTTTGAAGCGGTCTCCTTTTCTGTCTGTGAAAACATATCATTCTGCAGTAGGTGGGATTTGCTGGACATGTTCTTCTGGAAGAAATGGGCAAGTTAGCAGCATTTTCCACTGGCAAGTCTCCAGGGCAAAATATTTGTTATAGTTCTTGCATATCTTTATGCTTCATCTGTATGCTTTAATTTTTGTGCCCTAGTAGCATAAGAATTCTAACCTGCTTACAGGCTAGAAGTAGCTGCATAGTTAAAAGTGGTCTAAGTCTTTGGCCACAGAAGTATGTTATTCCAGAGCACTTCTAAAGTATCTGAAGACTTAAGAACTACAGTATCAATTTCAAAATACCAGTTTCACTGTGCATATCTAGGGGATGCTTCAGATACCTGCCTCAGACGAACTTGACAATATACCCTCCCAGGACTCTTCATGACAAGGAGTTTCTGCCAGAAATATCAGCAGATGTCTGTCAGCGTTTTGCTTTAGGTTTGGCAAAAGATTGAAGACAGCATGGTAGCTGTAATAACTTTGTTTATAGAATGCTGGTGTATCTTAAAAAGTCCAGTCAATTCAATTTAGGAGTCTAAATCCTTCTGCAGATTTGTAGTAGCTATGCTTAAAAGTGTCCAAGTCACTTTTTAAAACGTGAATGAGAATTTCCATATGTTGATACATTGGAAAGTATTCTTTAGAGTCTTTAAAAATACATTACAAGATGTTTTCTGGTGGAAACAGGATGAACAGAGCTTTGCTAGCTAATTAGAAGTTTAATTGGCTAACTACTTTTTGTGTAGTCTTTCTAAAGCCTAGATCTTCAGTGAAGATCAGTCCACTCTTTAACAAGGTGTTTGTGCAACAATTTCATTTCCTTCTCTTAGCTATTTTGAATATAGCTTCAGTGTAATATGGTGACAGGGAGAGGGGTGGAGCTGCCTTGCCCTCTGAGCAAATAGCTGAATCCAGGAAATGTGGCCTTTAGTAGTAAACTTATGGGATGGGAACAAATGTGTTGTAGAGGATAATAAAGTTAGGGAAAGATAATATATTCTTTCATTTTCGAATTCATAAGGCCAAGCAGAAGAATTACCTTCTCAGTAGCTTGTTCCTTTGGACTCTGTGCTAGGTGGCAAGTTGTCACTTGTTTGTTTGTTCTGTCCTGTGGTGTGTTCTTATAACCTTTGGGATATTAATTTCTAAAAATTTTATGTACTACTCTGTGTTATTACATCTAAGTACTAAATTTCTTTCAATAGAAAGTATTTCATTTAATGCATATGACAGAGAAGCACAAAAATACATGAAAGAAGTGAATTGGATGATGAAATTCATTGTATTTGGACCATTTTCTAATAACTAAGGACATGAGATATGCATTTGGTATCTGCTATCAAATAATGACCTACTATGAAACCTACTGTGAGATTTTTTTTTTCCGCTGAATATCAAAGGTAGGAAAATAAAACCAACCTGCCTTGTGACACTACTGTGGATTTACTACTGACTTGCATTTATTGACTCAAGCTAAACCATTTTATTTGACTGTAAACTTATTTTTTCACTTCTCGAAGAAAAAGAAACTTTTAATCATGGGTATTTCCAGCATATCGTGAAGAAAACTTGTTTTGGTTCATACCTTGTTGCTTCTAGTTTGTTCTACAGTATACTGAGATTTTGTATCAGGAATGTGTACAGAACAATAAATAATTGTCCTGGACTGAAACAGAAGGGCACAAATGTCCTAGCGTTTTGGAAGCATACCAAAACATACCAAGGCATTCATGTTTTCCTTCTTCGCAATTCGGTTAGTTACAAGTGAAGTTTACTACGGTTTAGTAGTTCTGTGCCTTTACACGACTGCAGTCTACTACACTACAAAGTCAAAGCACAATTAATGAAATAAGCAGTGCCTTCTGAAGGGAGGCCAGAGAGCCTAGCAGGCAGCACTAAAATGTCTAGGCAGTTAGAAAATAGGAGGAACCCATTCTAAGAATCGATTGACACATTGCATATAGAATAAGTATTTTTTTTACAGATGCTTTCAAATGTATTACCTAAGTAGTTGTATATGAAAATTGTACAATCATTTAAAATACAGGACAAAAAGTATTTGATTTTTTGGATGCAAGACAGGCTTGATCCTAAATGACATATTCAGTCCCACCTTCAATAAATCAGATGAGGCTTGTGGTCCTAAAGCAGTCTACACTATTTTAGATCATCACTCTGCACGGAATAAGTAGGAATTGGCAGTTTTGATGTTCTAAATTACATACTGAGGTGCATCAGTCCAACTGTTTTGAGAATTATCTTATGCTGAAGTGCTATAGTGAATCAGTAAGAAGTAATCAAAGCATGTGTTCTGCTGCAGAATTCCAAACTGAGGCATTGTAGTTCTGTTGATATGCATGCTTAGAAGAGATGAGTGTAAATGATCTGAGGTTAATATCTATCATGTGCAACTTGTGTTACTTGGACCTTTTTGGTTCTTGTTTTCCATGATTTTTGTTGGATTTGACATTCTGAAGTTACAGCATAAATTGAAAGGATAGAGCCAGAGCAAGGAAATGGTTCCTTATCTAAATTTTAAAAGAAAGAACCAAATGGTTTAAAAGTAACTAGCCATCTCAGGTGAGTCGGCAAGAGTCGCTTTATGCACTATGATCGTGAAAGTTGTTACAAATGAGATAAGTGTACAGATAGTTCAGTACCTGCAGTTTCAACATCCTTGTACAAAGTGTAGTACCTCTCCATGAATGATCTGATTTGCTTTTGCCCTGCGAAGTCATAAAGTCCAACTTGGCTTTCTGACACTGACTAAGCTACGTGGATTAGGTATAGCTGATCTTAAAAGAGAAAAATTGGACACTTGGCAAACCTAGCAGATATTTTGACGCACTCTTGGAGCTGATAAGAATCATCATAAATCTAAACATTACCTTGCCTTGCAAAGAAACCAGACTTAATAAATGGCTTTGAATTTTTCATGAATGACTGAGCACCCTGTTTTACTAATAAGACCAAGGTTTTTGGACGGGGGAACTGGAGAGGAACAGGACTATGAAGGATGCTGTAAGGCTACTGATGGAGTGTCGTATAATTTTACTAGTTGCATAACTGCTTTTAACAACTAAATTCTCTCTGATTAAAATAACAATTGAGCTTGTAATTTTTCTGAACAGCTGCTGCTACAGGGGGTCATTACCTTGGAGAGCTTTGAAATAATCGTACTCCTAATACTTGAGTTATGTAGTCTCATGTTTTACAGCAATGCACAAAGTTTAAAGTCTATAGTAGAATGTTATTTGAAAGCTGTCAAACCATGTTAAAAAAGACTGCATCGTCAAAGGCCCTTGTGGCCAGGATTCAACATGTAGCCTTGTCTTACTCATTATAAAATGCATGTTTATAAAGTTCCACAGAGCATCCAATTCCCAATTCACTTATATCAGCAAGACTTAACTTGCTCATTAATCTAAATTCTTTTGCAACTTTAATCTACATGTTTAATTAATCATAAAATGAGGCGGTAAGTAATTTCAGCAATGTGTGGCTTGTTATCAGATGCATTTAATCACTCTTCTGTGAGCTCATTTGGAAACACCTGAAGATGTCGAGAGCAGTTTGAATAAGCATAAATTATTCTTTGTCAGTGTACTTCACTCAACTAATAAGACATTAATTTAAAAGGCACTGTTCGTCATTTTTAGATCTTCACCAATATTTTTAGCTTAGCAGTATAAATCTAATTGTACATACTGTATGATTCCCAACATAGTGCCCAACATTGAAAAGGGTAAGAGTTTTATTGAATTCATTCTTCTTATTTACATGTAATTATATCATGCAATCGTAATTTTAATGAGGATTAACCATAGGTATCAAATCTGTTAACTATTCAAATGTTTTTGGAATAAGCTGCTAATTACTCAAAATGCTAAAGAATATTAGATGATACAAAGAGTTATAGATTCTGTTTTTTCTTTACAGATAATAGCTCTTGTCATATATGGAACTCTTGTCACATAGTAACTTGCTACAGATATACCTAAGTAGCTCAAATGTAGGTAGGATTAGCTTTTGAAAATACAGAAACAAAGACTGCAATATTGCTGGGCATGTTATGTGAATAGCTGCTCTTTCAGATACTTACACAAGATTATATTGAATGGAAAATAATATTCCCATTTTTCCTAGTTACTTAACTATTATGTAGTCAGTGATGGCATTCTAAAAAAAAATAAGACATGACCTCAGAGTATATAATTCAAAGGAGCTGAGTAAGTCATATATCTCTTCATGTCAAGAAAACGGGAATAAAAATCACATTTTATTGAATGTCATCACCTGTCTCTTTATGCTGTGAGAGAGGATGACATTCTGTAAGAATAATTATTTCACTGGAAACAAATTTATTTGCTTGCCATGGAGCATCTCAGTTAATCTTGCTTTTGAACAGTGGACCACATTCACTAGTTGTCTGGTATGTTCCAGTGCAGATCATAACAGGAAAGGGGAGGATATACCGTTTTGCCATGAAGTACAAATCACTTCCCCATATTTTCTCTACTGTATTTAATGTCTGTGAATGAACTCTTGTTTTCTCTGACAGTGCACTGCTCTAATAAGAATAATATTGCTCTAAGTGCCCTGCCTCTGCTACCATGTTAAAGTTGCCGCACCATTTAAACTATAGCAATAAATTGTGGCGGTTGATCCTTTTTCCCTGCTGTCTATGTGTTCCTTTCTCCTACAATTTAGTTTTTATTTTTATTCAGCTGCCTTTTGAGGATGAAAGTGATTGTTTGTTTCTAGAGTGCTAAGAGTTTGAGAACAGTAAACCTTTTGCAGCATCTTATAGTACCTATCACTAGGCTGGACAGTTTAACAGCATTTTATGAAACCACAAAAAAACTCTGTACAGATTACATTTAGGGTCTGACTAAAACACATACAAACAAGGAAATATGAGCTCCTTCTAGGCCTTCCTCCATGTAAACGTTTATTCTGACTTATTTACTCTGTAGATCATAATGAATCCTTCACATGTGTTACTTGGCCTGTTTTTGCCTGCAAAATGTCTTTTGAAACATCTGTGGTCAAGTTTCAAGATTAAAAAAAAAAAGGTCTCAGTTCAGTAAACTGAAAAATGATGAGTCTGATTTTTCTGTAATTGCTCCCAAGTTAGAAAGTGATATCAATGCTTATCAGGAAATATCCTAGTGTGTGTGGATGGAGGTTTCTGAGAAATCTTTCAGCCTGTTGCTGTGTCCATGGTTTGATCCATGGTTTCAACCATTATTACCGATGTTCAACTAGTTCATTTTTTTCTGTGGCTGTCTGAGCATGATGACTCGTTTCTTCTCTTTTTTTCTTATATCATAGGAAACCAGAGCTAAAATGTGCAGATGTTGTAAGATTTTTGAGAACAAAAGACATCATTAAACTCTTTGCTGTTTATAGATAGCCAACATACTATTTGTGATAAATCCAAGCAAAAATACATGTACTTCATTAGGCAGTAGATGAATTTGTGAAATTTTTGCACCGGTGACATTGGCCTTTGAAGGGAACATTCTAATCACTTGTTTACAGAAATTGCAGAGAGCTCATGCTAAATACACCCAATTTGCATAATATATTTTGGCCTTTTCTAATTGTTTGGATGTATCTGTTATCTGCTTCAAGCCAAAAATATTTATTGACTTTATGGACTCATATGGAATGTTTTAAATGGGAATTCTTCAGAAAGGTACAGCTAGTAAATTTGCAAAAGCCTCTGTATTTGATTTGCAAGTGAGAGTCTGATCTTCAACAACAAAAAGTTGCATGCATTAAGTTCCAGGGTTTGTCTATTGCAAGAATTAAAAACTCGAATGTACTGTTCTCCCTCAAAAGAGTAAAACAAAGCAAAGGAATCTTAATTTTTGTCTTGCTAAAATTGTGCCTTTAGAGTTTGCATTTCCAATTGTTTCTGTACATCTATTACTGTTAGATATCTTCAAAAATGTCCAAAAATGGAGATTCTATGCTCACATTACTCTTAACAGTCATAGCTCCTCATGAAAAAAAACCCAAAACAAACAAACCAACAAACAAAAGCCCCAAACCAACCAAAACCCAACAACACAAACCCCAAAGTGTCATCAGTCATTTGTAAGAGGTTTATAAAAAGTGGCACCATGGTGTTCTGCAATAAAGCTAAACTTCTAGGAATAGTGAGACGTGAGACACTAACAGCAGAGACTTCCCTAGCACTGGTGTTTATATTAGAACACCTGATTCATTGTACTGATATTAATGTAAATATTCCGAGGCAAAGAACAAAGTTCTCAAAGAAGAAGATAAAATTGTTCAGCCATGATTAATCTCTATCTTAACTCATAGTACAAATTCAAGTAGCTGCATGGAAGAATCATGCCTAAATGAGACTCAGCAAACATGTAAATAAATAAAATACCTAAATTTTTCTCAGAAAGGGAGGAACAATCAGTAGATGCTATATAAATGAAATTGAACTTGTTGAGCGGTATGGTCACACCTACAATGGACAAGGTACTGAAAAACTAATAATGGCTTGAAAAACAAATATGTGCATTAGCTGAACACTTTCCTAAAAGGGAGGAAATCCAATAACAATTGTCTCTAAACTTTATTTGCTCTGATAAACAGTACTGTGAAATATTTAATTTTGAAAATATTCAGCTGGAAGGAACTGCTCATCTATCGTTCCCAGAAATGTACTGACAGTTTTCAGCTACCTTTGAGTGTTTAGGTCTTGTCATTGTTAGAAAGCAAAGGATCTGACAGCCAAGCACACCTTCTGATGTTGAAACAAAATTTAAAAAGATAAATCCCTTAACTGAGGGCTGAGAACACTACAAATTCTTGCTAGTTACATGTGTTTAAAAGACTGTTCCCTGTTTTCCCTAAATGTGAATCTAACTCTTCTGTGTCAAAATACTCATTTGAACTAATGAAATCTTTCTGTTTCTAAAGAAAGTGCCCCAAACTGTGCTTTACCTTTGTTCTTTGTGGGATGTGAAACTTCTGCCTGTTACATGGAAAGCAGGTCTTATATTAAGTTCACTGTTATATGCGCTTAGGAGATTATAATGCTTGAAACTAGTCACTTGGACCAAAATGCCAGTGCAGGGACAGTGATGTATTGCAAGTTGTCCTGGTTTCTTATTTAGCCGTCTACATATAGCTATATACTCACAATTTTTTGAGATGGTCATGTTGCAAAGGATCCACATAAATGAGTAATGATCTAAGGTACAAAAAGAGTCATGAATTACTTGAGGCATTGCATATGGCCAATGGGTGTTCTCTTTGGCATAAAATTAATGTATGAGTTTTCCTTGGCACTTCTTGGATTACAAAATGCAGCTTGTGAGCATTACATTCTGCAGGATGTCCCAAGTAGAGAAGGGAAACACAGCAGAGTATCCAAGGAAATTATAAACTTCCTGCAATTTCCTAGACATTAAATGGGAGAATTCTTAGTTCTATCAAATGGGGCTCTATTACATTTGGGTGATTGAAAAGCACAAAATTTACACCAGAAAAGAAAAAAAAAAAGTAGTGAAGAAATATATGCTATTTCATAATCTTCAGATGTGTAAAAGAACCTCTAGAGATATCTACTTAATACACTGGGAATTCTGAAACAGGCAATATCTTTCTAACAAACATGTGACAGGCCACAAGTTTCCTTCAGAGACTATGCCTAATGAAAAGAAATCTTTCAGAATAGCAAGACTTTATAATACTAGCTATTTACCCTTGAGGAGCTCATCGGTCACAAGCATCATGGCCACTTTGGAAAGAAAGAAATCTGGAAAGTCCAGGAAAATACCTCAGTGAATTTTGGACCAGCATTTTGCAGTGAGTAGTGCACTGCAGTGTTATAAGGTTGACATACATGCTTCCCCATAGATAAACTACAGACAAGAGCCATTGCTTCCTTTGACAGACTGTACTGATTCACAGAATCAGGCTAATGTTTTGTAGAAACTTGACATGATAAGCAAAATCCTGCTGTTCTACCAAAGTACATTTTGATCCTATGCAAACTAAAAGATTAATAGAAATCTATGTACTATAGATGTAATTCATTTTAGACATGCCTGTAAAATACAGGAACAAAATTATAATAAATACCACCACAACCCCCCAAAACCAGTTGGGACTAGTAAAAAGAGTGGGGGGGGAACCCCCATTGTTGGAAAAAATAACTGAACTTGTCTTACAAGTTTCAGGAGGTCAATTTTGTAACAAAATAAACTTTTAAAAAAAATTATTTTCATTAGACTCTTAATTTATTTTTAATGTCAGACTTCTCTAAAGGAAAAGAAATCTTTGTACTTCAGAATCTATTTTTTCACTTAAAACTCGATTTGACAGGCTTTTCAGCAAACCCATGGTAGAAAATGTTTAAAAGGCTTTCAAAGTGAAAGTGGATGGCATTTTAGAGCTTTATAAGCAGCCTGCTGAGTAGTGGGACCCTAATGCTTCATACCAGTGATCTAGCTGTTAATTATTTAATTATACTTTATTTATTAACAAACTTTGAATATTCAGTATAATCTATCAAATACAAGGCAAACTTTGGGAGATCTGAAACACATTGGTAAGTGTACCTGGTGTTTACAACTTGTTTTTCATGCCTTGTAGATATCTGTGGTGGAACCCCAGCACAACAAGGAATTTGCTGGTCAAGGACAGGTTGACAGGGCTCTTGAGGGCCCTCATATCCTGAGTGTTCTTTACCAGCGAGCTGAATGCCTTGATAATTTTCTCCGGTTATTTTTCCTAGGAGTTGAAAATGAATGCAAATGGTGATCTTTGGTTTACAAATATGCTCTGTGTTGCTGATATTCTTACTGCTTGGACAGCTGGCTACTGACCATGACATTCTGTGAATAAAATAGCCATGTAGCATAAGGTATATTTTTCTGAGTGGTCTGTGTTAAAATTGTCCTTTCATCTCCATGGCATCAAAAGGGCACTTTGTAACAAATAAGGGAAGCATCACTCTTAAAATAATCTTGATTCTTAATTAACCAAATGTGTCCATTGTGACTTTTATTCCTTTATTTTGAAGAGTTCTGAGGTAACTGAGAGCCTGTTTTCTATGACACAGATTTTTTTGTTGTGCTTTAATGAAAAGTGCCAAATGATAACGTGACTTATTTGAGGTGGAAATTTCATTCTGAGTCATACCATGTCCTTCATATCATCTTCATTTTGTAAGTAGGAGAGCCTGGTTAGGCTAAATCTTTTCCGTAGGGAAAATTTCAGACCAGAAAGGCTGGAAGTGTTTGATAGGCTGTCCTATGTATTAATTTATATGAGACTAAAAGAAAACAATATATATTTAAAAATAACATTGTGAAGGTTTATTGGTGTTGCAGATATTCCAAGAAATGTAAAATTGTGGGAGATGAAAGAATAATGATTGGAGAACTTGTGGGTGGAGCTTTGTTTTACTGAATAAGATTAAGGCCCAGCAGTAATTCCTGGATTTCAATTCATTTTATTATGTATTGCTATATTTTAGCTATAAAATATATTCCAAAGCAAGCACCTGACATAAGGAAGACCCTAAATGCTGCTCTAAAACAATAAAGCCCTCAAAATGAGTGTGACCTATTTAAAACGGAAGCAAAACAACAACAAATAACAAAAAAGCACTGCCCCTTCCCTCTCCCCCCATTTCTCTAAGCTTTCCTGAAGTACCACTTTGATCCTCACGAAAGATTAAAAAATCATGATGGGAGTTAGGGAGAATCAGTGCGTCACTTTAGGACTGTAAAGTACCTGAATTAGCATTGCTGTACAGGCACTGTATAAACCCCCCAGCAGGTAATTTCAGGTGCACAAGTGAAGAATCGCCTTCCACCATTGCCATTGTTTGTAGGAGAATGTATGCTCCTAATTCAGGTACCCAACTAGATGCCTTGGCACTCTTATTTTCTCTTGTATCCCAATGTGTCCTTGAATGGGTCAGATAAGTACTCTGAGCTTCTTTTTTACCACTTGTAAAATAAAAGTAAAGCTGATTCATCTTTACAAAGCTCTTTGAGATCCACAAATGAAAATGGAGTTTCAGATGAGCACAAATGCCATTGGTGTATATACTCTGCTATTCAAAGTTTGTGAGTTTTAGGGTTAGAGAGTGCAACATAGTATTCATAACAAAACAGAAAACTCATTAATAGTGTATTTGTAGATATGTGTAATAACTGAAGACAGGGGTCATCAGTAAGTTCTGTAGATCTTTGAAGAATTTTTTCTACATTTCAATTCCCAGAGGAAAAAGGCCAGAGTTCTTATACTGTAAGAATTTCCTTTTACTCCAACAACAAATGTGCCTTGGACTATAAAAACTGGTATTAGCACAGCTGGTTTGGAGCTGACTGTAGTGAATGGGAAACATTCTTAGTAATCACTGAAACTTTATGACAACAGCAAAACTTGTTGGAGTCTGTACATGAACCTCATTTCAGTTGTTCTGGTGGTAGAACATTTGAGGATAATGTGCTAACTGAATGTGTTATATATGAAATGCATTTGAAAAATTGCTACTGATTTCTCATGGAAAAGTAGACAAACATTTGTGATGCATACTGGAATGGGAAGTTGTTATCTCCCAGGCCCATAAGGGTGTTGCAATTTAATTGAATTTCTAACCTGTAAAGAAAGGGAAAAATCTCTGAGAGAAGGTCTGTGGTAGTGCCTCCAACCAGAGAAGACAAAGGGCGGTATATGAAAGATATCTTTTCAGCTTTGACAGTGCTAGGGTTTCCCAATATCTCTGTCAGCTGAGCTATTTAATTTGGAGCCATGCTCATACTTACAGGAGCTGGAACATCTGGAATCTTATACAGCCAATCAGTGAATTAATTGTAAAGCATATTGAACCATTTCTTCATGTTATTTTTCCTTCTCTGCTGTGGACCTCCAGTTAAGGAGGGAGCCAACGTTTGAGTCAAAATGCTGTTCTTTTGCTCTATTTTCTCTATAATTGCTTGGCTGTGTCTCTGAACACTGTAGTTTGATCAAGATTGTACTTTAGATTTTTGATTCAGAGCCTCTTCTACATTGCCAGGAATTCTTGTTGCACAGCACATTACTTTCCAAGATTGTTGAGATCCCCACCAATGCCCACTTACTTTTAGATATCAAGTTCCTTATGTTCTCCGGAGCTGGTTAGGCAAGCAGCAGTGCGCTCTGTTGTTGTCAGGAAAGAGCTTTTCCTACTGTACTGGTTCAACCCTTTGACATTTTTGGTTGAGTTCTGCTGACATCTTCATAGCAAGCAGTCTAGGTTTTTGAAAAACAGTAAGTATAAGGGCTGCTCACTTCTGCTTGGATAGGAAACTATATCATAAGGCTGCAAAGAAATGGCTTTGTGTTGGACCAAAATATGGACTCATGTTCAAATATGTTCAAAATTTCTAGCAACTCATGTTCAAATAGGTAATTAATGTTTTTAATAGGGCCCTGAGAGATGGGCTGATGAGTATTCAGCCATGGATTCACAACAATACCATTCCATGTGAATCACCAAAAGGTTTTCGGATTGACGTATTTTCTTCCTATTCTCTTTCAGAGTGTGTTAGGTGGTATGTTTAGAAAGTAATTTCTTGATAAAAAGAAGACAAGGAAGATGAGGAAGGTTAAACAACTAGGACTGCTGAATAATTGCTCTGAAGTAATTCATACTCTATGGTCTGATGAATAGTTTGAAAACTTGCCCAATTATAAAAAAAAAGGGTGTGTATATATACACATGATTTTAAAACATAGCAAGTCTTAGTGTATTTAGGATAAATGAAGTCCCTATGATGATTGAAGAGGGTGGGCTTTCCTTTTTTTATAGGATCATGAATTAGGAACTGATTGATCTAAATACTGAAACAGAATTTGTGGTGTTTGTCAAACTTATAGGAAGTGAAACAGTATTTTTGAAAATTTGTTTCACCTACTACAAAGAATCTTTCTTATTTTTTCTTTTAAAAATACTAATTCCTATACTAATTAAAATCAGATATCCTGTTTCTAGTGCTTGAAAGCATCTGCACAGCAATATTGAAATGTAAAATGGGCTAAATCTGGTTCAGCAGATTTAGAAGCAGGACTTCTAAATTAGACCCATGTTGCCATTCATGTGTCATTGAGTGAGCTGTTTAACACCTCTATGTTTCAGCTTCCATATCAGTAAATGTGCATGAAATGTCCACTTGACTGTCATGTCATAAGAATGAAGAAATGCAAAGTAGTTTCCCCAAAGGGGCGAGATATTGCTGAAACGAGTGTTATTGGATTCCTATTGCTATTATTTTATTTGTATTACAGTATGTAGATCCTCCAAAGAACAGTAGGATCCTTTGAACTGAAAGTATTGCTGCTGGTAAGATTACTCTCTAAATTGACAATGCAGGCAAAACGTAAAGGACAGAAAATGTTTAATCCTCATGCACTGGTAGTAAATTTAGACCAAATTCATGCAGTCTGATTATTATGTTAAATGAATCTCTGTATTTATTATAAACCTTGGACTTTTAAAGGTTTAGATGTCTATCCTTCAGGCAAAACTTATGAAAGAAGTGGTGAGTATGTAAATATGGACCAGAGATTAATCATGGTGTTTCCCTGGGTGCTTGCATGAAAGTGCAGTGGTGAAAGTCCACATGCATGTTTGAAAAACTCCAGCTTTAATAGGTTCATAACTTCTAAGACTAGAGGGTCCATAGTAATAATTTAGTGTTACTTGCATAATGCGGGCATGGACCTGCCCATAAAGTCCCCTAGCTGTGGCTAGACTAGAGGTGATAGCTTTGTGGATGTAGCCTGACTGGAAAAATTTACAGTGATAGCAGATGTACCAGAACTTTTTGTTAATTTCTTTTAGTGTTTAAGTTATCTCACTTATTAAGCTGTGTACCATAATTCTAGTCTGAATTGGTTTAATCTAAGTTTACAGTCATGGTTTACATGTACAATGGAAAAATCCTCTGTTATCATGTTTTCTTTTCCATGTGAATACTGCTAGATTCTGATCAAAAGTTTTGTTTTTTCTTCAGCAAATTTGATGGAGTAAAACACTTGGCTGCTTCACTGCAGAAAGTGTTTCCCATTATTTTAATCTTTCTCATGATTTTATATTAGCCTTTCATAATTGTAAAGGAATTCTATGGAGAGGTAGTAGTACTTCTGCTGGCACCAAGTCTGTTCCAGTGAAAACTTTCCCTCTTTAATGTACACTTTGCAAATGCTTCTCCTGTAATGCTGATGCATTTCTCGTGTAAATGCTGCAGCTTTCTTACATATCACTTATTAGCTATGTTAGAAGTAAGCAAATTCAATAATATGAGCCAATCATTTTAGGTCCTGGTTATGTTTGTTTTTCTGTAAAAGCTATTTGATCCCCATTTAAGTATCAACATTTTTATTTTCTGTTAAGTCCAAAGGAATGCAGGTAACTACACAATACCTGGTGCTGCAAAGTCATAGTTGATTCTTCCTCAGAGTATGTGAGTTTTCCTTCTTGCATTAGAATTGTATAAAATAATTTTCAGCATTTTGCATTTAAAATAGCTTTAAAAGATTATGAAAGTAATATACTTCACAAACGGCAAAGTTTTCCAGGTAGAGAAAATTGTCAGAGAAACAACTAATTGATCTCTGCTCCTTTACAGCTGTGTAATGCTATGCATAACTAAAAGCTCCTGTTAAATTAATTAATGATTTCAATTATGAACTTTTCTCCAAAATGTTATGATTCGTATCAAGCTGATAATGCAGTGACCTGGGAGTGTGAAATCTGTGTTATGTAGAGAGTCGCCAGTTAATTGATTCACAAATTATTTAAAGTTTGTTGCACCCAAGGGAGTGCTCAGAACCATGACAGCTATTTCTTAAAGTGTGCAAACTCTCCTTTCTTTTAAAGATTGTCTTGAGCTAAGAAGCATGAAAAAGTGGTTGCAAGCCCGATATTGGCAGTTTGTAGTGCACCGGTTAATGTATTCAAAGGATTTCCGTAGTGTTGTTTCCTGTATCACAGCAAATGCCTATAAGAAAAAGAAACTTTACAGGTATCAAGAAGAAATGGTTAATATCTTGTCCAGAAACGAGCTCTGGTCTATCTTTTTATACCAATTGCTTTTGTCATTTTGAATGTTTCTGTTAGCTTTCCTTATCACCTGTTATCACACGTCTCATTTCTGATAATTGTAGAGTAACGCTTACAAGTGTCTGAGGTTTAAAATGAAGGATATTTCATACAATATTGTGGTAGGCAGCAGTTTCACAGTACAGAGGAGCAGTAATTATGCCAACCTGTATTCCAGAGTTTAAAGTTATCAAATCCTGTATTTCACTGACTGTCATGCCTTTGTATGTACAGAAGCTTGAACAAGACGACTTCTTACCTGCTACAGATGCATAGAGACAGGGGAGGATGTTCAGCATAATTCTGTCTGATCTTAACATCTTAGTACATGAGTTTCACAACAATTAAAAATTGAAGTGTACAAAGAATAATATAGAAGGTGGTATTAAAATAAGTTAAAGTACTGTTAATATTTTACAAACCTTTATAAAATTTTTATAAATGTTATTAAAGCGCAGTTGGGTTGACTTCAGCGTTGTATAAAATGACCACTTTCACAAATCCTTCTGTGAGTACGAGTTCTTTAATGAAGGAGCAAAAGGACTTCATACAGCTCCCTGGGTCTGAGGAGAGACCTCAGAGTTTGAGGCATGTTAGGAGAGGTATGTCTTGCTCTGAAGTTCATGTGATTGGTATATTAGCAAGTAGTAATATTGCATTGATTTTTGTTGTACTATCAACAGATTTAGGTTTGCTTGAAAGTAGAAACTTATTTTAGATACTGGCAGTTAAATACTGTAGCAAATAAGTTCATAGTGGTAACTGTCTATTCCCATCGTCTTTCTCACTCTTGGAATAGTCTGCCTACCCAAAATTTTAGTTCTCTCAATTACCAGTCACTTTTCTCTGGTTTTGTATTTCTGTTAAAAATACTTGTGTCAACTCTCCTCTGTTACTAAGACAAAACAAAACAATTAAAAATGGAAGTGCACTTCACATTATGAAGTTGTACATTGCTGCAGGGCCATGAGAAGCTGCCACGAAAGGGAGTGACTTAAACCTAATATCTTTATTGTAGAAAAAAATACCATTTCAAATACTGAGTGACTGCTTCTGTTTCCTGAAATTAAGGAGCCTATAATCTCAGCACCATTAACAAGTGCTGTCATTCAGATACACAGTGTCTGGCTGATTTAAATAAAATGAAATGAAGATAGTTGTTTCTGGTCCCTTGGCTTCACTCATTGCCATAAACATATGCTCTGCGTCCCGCTTCTTTCCATCTTATTTATGACTTTAATTTGTTGTGTGGGCTGCGCTAGAAATTAAATTTAATACAATTCTCCAAGGGACCCTGTCATATAATAACATGGTAATTTCTGTGTATCCTTTTGAAAAATGAGGAAATTAATTCTTCCTGACATGTTCTAATTATTCCAGTGTGAACGGCAAATCCGTTTTTCCCAGCCCCTGAAGTGTTATAGGCAAATGGCTGCTGTTCAAAGCTGAGGTGCTAATGCTGACCAGCAGTGCGTTTAATTTGAAACATGAGCAGACACCTTTCAACACACCTTTGTAATATTGGAGTACTTTACAGAAATTAATTCACTACTTATTTGGCAGCTTAGCCTGGGGGTTATGGTTTTTATTCATCAATACTATAGTCATGTTAGCACAATGTTTCCTGTTTCCTCTAGTGCTCTGTGCCTGTGCTGCAAAATACAAATTCAGAAGGGTGCAATGGTTAGTTTTAACATGCAGATTTTTAAAGTGGGATTGGGGGTACCATAGCACTGATGATTCTGTGTTGCGGCATGTTTACAGTTTGGAGAGAGGGTACTATAAGGTCTTCATTGTTGAGTTAATTATGCACTGTGGTTAATGCTTTCAACTGAAATTACAGGGAAGAAATTATTTGAACCAACTTCCTGTGAAGGAGCTCTTCCACTCTGATGCTGGCCTCTGCTGTGACAATCCAATGCTTGCTTCCATTTCTACTG
The DNA here is from genome assembly GCA_013399095.1 of Psophia crepitans. Classification (NCBI taxonomy): domain Eukaryota; kingdom Metazoa; phylum Chordata; class Aves; order Gruiformes; family Psophiidae; genus Psophia; species Psophia crepitans. The sequence goes on from VWZZ01001703.1 coordinate 245,530, forward strand.
CTTTGTTGACTTCTAACTAAAACCAGAATATGTATGCTGTAACTTTAATATTCCATAATCTGCTTGGCATAGGTAGATTTTTGCCAGGGAGAAGGCAATGAAGTATCAGTATAGGCACTGTGAAACTCACACGCATGATTCTGGGCATTTATGACTTTTGATATGTTGCCTTTGGGAATTTCTATTTTAGTATGTTCGTTTTCTGCAGGACTGCCAAGTGAAGTCCTTCAAGAGTCCCAGCTTTGTAATACACAGATGTTGTCTTTGTTAAGTGTTTCAGAATTCAGATGCTTGGAAGTATAAAAGAAATTTTAACTATTCCAAGAAACAGAATATGACAGAAGGCACCAAGAGGAAGAGTCTGGAATAGTTATGACTTCATTTGCAACTTTTCAGCCATAGATGTAAAGAAGAAAGGATAGTTTTCAGAGATGTTGCTGAAGAACTGGAATGAAGAATTATCTAAGAAAACTTGCTAGCTGCCTAGCTGTAGGGAGAGATGAGGTGGAGTTTGTTGGTTGCCCGTAAGGGCATGAGATCCATCAGGCTCAGCCAAGGGAAAAAGAATGGGAATCTGAGTTTCTGTCAAAAGAGGGGAATGACTGGAAATAGTAGGTCTATGAAAGGTGAAAGAGAACAGTGGTTGCCTGAAATGTGGTGGAGAGCTCTGAGAGAAGCGTATCAGCTAAAACTGAAGTTCGGGTCAGATTGAAGGTCATTATGTATTTGAGTGGAGCAGTTGCAGTAGATAAAAAGGACAGAAATTACATTTGAAGGCATCTTAGAATATTAGAATAGAGACCAAAGGCAGAGTTATTGAAGAACCTTGTAAATACAAAGAAGATTAAGCTAATTGGTTATCAAGTCCTAGGAAACATACAGGAATACCAAATGCTAAAGTAAAAAGCTAATCTTCTTTTTACACATAGAATTAGGTTTTGCTAACAAGACAAGGAGTCAGTGTTAGAGCCGTGATTAGAATTACTGGACCACACCTTAGTATGAAAGTATATAATGTCTTTTCTGTAATAAATACTTGACTGAGGAATGTGTTCTTCTCACGCTAAGTAGTTAGTTATACTGAAATCTCTGAATACAGAAAGGAGAGGAATTTTATATATGCCTTTCATAAAGAGATGTTTTAAGGCATAGATGAAATTTCCTTCTGACCAGTTCATAAGAGGTTTGAATTTCTTGAGGAGATCCTGCTAGTGATATATTGTCATAAATACTGCATGCATCCTTGCTCAACAGACTTTGTTCAAGGAGGTTCAAAATGCAATCTAAATAGTCTGACTACTGGATCTAGTTTTAATTTGAAAAAGTAAATTTTGACATTAGGATTTTCCCTATAAAGGCTAAGTTCTCCCTGCAGATCTGTGCGATGGAAGAAGAAATTACTTCCAAAAGGCTGGCAATCTTGTGAATAACTCCAGTGATAAAATATGTAAGATGGTGGTCTGAGTGTCTGAATAGCAAAATGGAAGGAGGGTACAGCTCTGTCAAAAAAAGGATGAACGCATAAAACATGGGTGTTGTTTCTGGGTACTCAGTCAAGTCTGTGACACACTAAGGTATATTTTATTACATAAAAATTAGTAGGTAAATGGCAGAAAACACGAGGCAACACGAACTATGAATATAGAAGTACTCCTCAAAGGAGTGTTACTGATTCAGTGGAACTAGTGTGTTTGTAGCAGTCACACGTGGTGTGTGAGGGGCATTGGTTTAGCCCTCAGGAATGTTTCCGCTGCATCCTTTTTGTATGCCAAAAGGATCTGCAACATGAAAGTACTCCCCCCCCCCCGCCCCCCGCCCCAAACCAGAGAGATCTCATAGATATGTAGAGATCTTGCAATACCACCTAGATCTCTTATTTCCACAGCTTGCCTGTGTGTAGCTATTGCAAGCACAGCAGTGGAAGCTGTGGCCAGCTGTCTGAAGTCTTGTAACATCTGTTGCTGTCTGAAAGCCTGGTTCAGATTCCAGTCTATATACCAAGATTAGCCACGTTACTCATCATTCAATGTACTCTCCTGTGTCACTCTCTGCATCTTCACCAAAGCCTTCAAGGCTTTGTACGCTGATGGTTCTGCAATGGTACATTTAATGGAGACCAGAGAGCATGGTAAGAGGAATATTATAAATCAATTTATTTTTGCTTTGTCTACCATATTCATCGTGGTAATATTCATAGTAATCTGTGCAGAACTTCAGAATAAATAAGCTCATCACTGAAGTAGCATTCAGTGCCTTGGCTGCTATGCATTCATATACATTGCAGTATCATAGTGGGTTTCAGTCACATTTGTGTGATATTTGCCTCAAGATGAAGATCATAGGATAACTCAGCTTGAAAGGGGCTTGAAGAGGTCTCTCGTCCAACCTCCTGTTCACAACAGGGTCAGCTGTGAAGTCTGACCAGGTTACACAGAGCTTTATCAAGCTGTGTCTTGACAGACCTCCAGACAGCCCAACCTCCTTGGGCAGTCTGTCCCACTGCTTGTTTTTCCTGATGGTGAAAAAGGCTTTAAAGCTTTCTTGTTTCAACTTTGCTCTTTAAAGCAAAGCTTAGAAGAGCTACAAAACTGCTTATTTAGGTGGTCATGTATGATAATTCTTTTAAAAATGGGTTGCCTTAGTGACTAACCATATGCAGCAACTTCTCTGCAGTCCTTCCTGCCTTAGCTTTTTGCATTGATATGTCTAGGTATGACTCGGTCTAATCTTTCTCCTTTACTGTAAGATCTCTTCTCAGTGGGGAAGCCCCTCAGTTTGAATTTTGCAGGAACCGTTTTGGTTTCCACCTAAAGCGCGTGCTGTTAAACGTAAAAAGACAAACATAAGTTTCAACAATGAACAACAGATGCTTAGCAATAAAACTTAGCTAGTGAGGGTGGTGCAGCTGAAAGTTAGCATCTGAAGGGTGATTCTCTTCCTACTGCACTTCATGGTGAGGCTTCCAGTAGTGGATTACACAGAAAATAAGTGTTTGTGTTTGGTCTGGGCCCCTGACCTTTAGTTTTTGAGCCCTCTTTGTGTCCTGGTAAATGCTGTTTTCATCATTTGTAGGGTTTTGGTTTTTTTTCCCCCACTCTTGGGACTGGATTGCAAAGGAAAGTTTTAATTAGAAATGGAACCTGTCATCCGAAAGGTCTCTGATTTGAACCCAGGCAAGTAGATAATAGCCTGTATTTGTTACGGTTTGACAGTTACGTTCTCTGTGTTATGTTAATTGATGGTTGAAATCCACAAAGGTATCCACAGGGCTAGGCCCACGGTTACCGGCACTACTTGGTAGCTTTTTGGCAGCTTCAGGAATCATATGAGGCTTGGAATGGAAATGGCACTTGATCTATCTGCCCGCTGCTGACATTCGCTCCTTTTGGGTCAGGGTTGAAGCAGGTTGGTGTGGTAATGTGAAGAGGACTGCATGGCCAGTGGAGTGTCTGTTCTGTGGATAAATGGAGCTCTTTCAGTTTCTGAGTCTGTCAGCCTGGCATGAGCAATAAATTTACTTGTGGGTAGAAGACAGAAAAGAAAGCAAGACTACCACATCCGTGTTGAAAAGTCTCTTGTTCATCAGAAGAAAGAAGCAATGTAGGAAATGGAGGAGGCAAGGTCTGAATAATTGTTTTTTCTGGGCTAGAAGTGCAGTAACTTCTCTAGCAGATGAGTGAAGAGTTGTTTGTCACTTTTTCCCCCTAATTATCTTGAGTTCATTGTAGATATTTTCTGTGGCAAACCTTTTTTCTGTTTATCCAAGAGACATCACTGACTGAATAATCAATAAGCCTTTTTCTCCTTCATCTGTTCAAGCATAAGACTGAGATTATTGAGTGAAAGAAGAGGAGGTCACCATCACAAATATTTTAGGACTATCGACAATGTTTCTCTCTACTAGGTACTTGAGGAAAAAAAGGTGCTTAGAGGTCTACTGATATTCTCTTAATGATTAATACTTTTGATGATATAGGTTTATAAATATGCTTTGTATACATTATAGAACTAAGACACCCAAATCGTTAGTACTGACACATAAGAATTAAAACTGATGTATTCTAAGACATAAGTACATACTCATCCCTTGCTTTTTTCCTCTTCATTCTTAAATTATGTTCCTTCTTTATTCTCCCAGTCTATATTCCTCCTGTTTTTTTAATTGATTTTGTTCATCTCTTAAAGGGATACAAAACACTTAAAAATTGGGACTTATAAAGAAAATGGGACAAAAAATTTTCAAAGAACACTTACAAACATTTCAAGCAGAAGTCTGAATTTGTAATTCTTTTTAAAATATATATATATATCTTACAAATTGTAACGCCGTTATAAATTCTAATTCTGCTCTTACTCCTAAACCCATACTTACATTATATTGGCAGATATTGAAAGAAGTGAAACTAAAATATAGAAGACATGAAATAGAAAATTATTTGGCTTTTCAGACAGCATTGGGAAAATTTTTTAAGCAGCTATCATTTTTCCTATCACTTCAGTCATTGCAGCTTTTTTTTTTTTAAAGTATTATTTAAAGTAATACTGGCATTTTATTCTGTGAAAAAATATTCATGTTTTGCACATTTTCAGTAGCAAAGTGTCTTACATAGAAAGTTACTGAAAATCAGATGGAACTAGAAACGTTATTTGGTACTCGACAAGCTGCTTGTTCTCTTGCAGCAAGATAGAGAAGCGGATACACTTGTATGTATGGTGTATTGCTCTTGCTAACTTCTGTCTTTGTTGTGAGAGCTCCAAGTCCCTCATTTTCCTGGCTCCTGTGATGGCCAGCCTGACACTTCTTTTAACAGGCTTCTGCTGCCGTTGCTGGAACTTCGTATCATGTGGTCCCTGGCTGTGGCTGTCCAAGTGCCCTTTCTCACCATGTAGTCTGAATGTCCCAAACTCACCTGTCAGTAAATTTATGCTGCTTTTGCATTACGGCCTTTTGGTCACGGAGCCGTACTCTTCCCTGAGTTTGAATGGGCATGGCCTTTTTCTTAATTCTATATCACAATGCTATGTTATCTTTCTGCATCATTTTAGCAAAGAATTCAATATTAGATTTGTGCTACTGACAACCGTGACCTTACTGATGATTGCACAAGCTGAAGACATTTTAACAATCTAGGAAATTATGCAGTGGAAATATAAGCTGTAGAATATGCTGCTTTTAGATCATATTTCCTTGCTGAATGGATAGTGCAGAAGTGGCTTCACATTTTGCATTGGTTGATTTAAAAACATAATCCCTCTGCAAAAAATAACAGTCATATGGAGTTCATTTAGTTACTGTGGCAAGAGGTGTAAAATGGGCAGGGAGGATGTAAATGTGTAAGGCAAGGGTTTGTAAGATTACGGCAAAACCTTACTGCATAGTTATTTTCTACATACCTTGTTTTTAGACAATAACTGGTTCCTCCATTTCTTAGAGAACTTTATATTGCTGAAAAAAATTTATAGCGTACTAAAATTATCCTAACAGAAATGATTGTCAGAATGCATTGGACTAATGCTTATGGTTATTAGTGTTTATTGTTCATGATAAAAAAGAAGTTAATATAGAAACCATTAGAATAGCAGGAGAAATTCAGGGAAATTCAGCTTGGTCTTGAACCAAGCTAGGACTGGATAAGTGTTTGGCTGGAGCTGGGGAAGGCCTTGCCGTGGGACTTTCTTGGCATCTGCCTGGCTCAGTCTGCTGTTTGTCAGTTGAGGAACATGTTCCAAAGGGAAGGGGAAAGTCAGGGAGAAAACAGTCCATGGCTCTTCCTTCCTTATAGTGCTTCAGCCCGAGCACCCTTTCTGCCTGTCAGCTATCATATGGGAGAGAAATGGTGCCGATCCCATGTGAGTTGGAGCCTCAAATCACATTTTAAATCAATAATCTACAGGAAATTGGATGCTCTTTAAAATCCAACTGAGAAATAGGTAGCAATACTCTTGATGAACATTACTAAATTATGGTCATTTTACATTTGTGTTGTACACGCCCACACCTGAGTACGTGCCTTGAACCATTTGTGACTCCTTTGAAAATGTGTTAGTAATAACAAGATCGTGGTAAAACAAGTTGCTTAAGCAGACAGACAGTAAGATATGAGAATGTGTGTATTATACACCTATAGTATAAGTGTTCACACAGATATGGGAGCATGAATTAAACATCATGTGCATAAAGAAATAGTAACTCTAGGGAAAGTATGTGTGACACTATTGCTGTATTTGTTTAGCTATGGAAACGTCTGTATTTAAATTGGCAGAAATCTCTCAAACAAGTAACCTAGTCAAGAGCAACAATCTAAAAGCAAGTAGGAGGACTGTGAAATAACATGATTGTTTAGTTAACGTAGGTTTTAGTATAAATAGAGTTTCAAGTCAGCATGACTTTAATGCTGACCCTCCCAGTATATTAAAAAAAAAAAACCAACAACAAAAACCCCTCTTGAAACTAACAGTATGTTAGCAGCTAATTCGTGCATTATTTCAGTATCATTCATAAATTACTTTTGAATCCTTTGACTTAAGAAAAAGCAAATCCCACAAATCCTACTTTTGGTCAAAGCATAAGACCATAATTAACTCGGCATGTGCTTTTGAATGAAGAACACAGTGTTCTGAAATTTCTTAAAAAGCTTTTAAAAATGTTGGGGGAATACTTTCATAGAGTCTTATTGACTGAGCAGAATTTTAAGATTTGTCACATATGAAGTGATGTTAATTAAATATTGTTATTCCTTTCTGTCAATCAAGTAAGGTTAAGCTTTTTTTTGTTACTTGAACAAAAAGGGAAGTGATACAGGTGAAAATATATAAAACAGCTGTGAGGAAAACAGGAGGAATAACGTAGTAGGAATTTAATTAGTTGGAATTTATGAAGGATGCAGGAGGTTTAGGTGCTAATTCCAAGGCATTGCATTGTTTGCAGTCCTAATACTATTTGAATATTTTTGGTCTTTTTGGCAATGTATCATTTACCTACTGAATGTAGAAAACAAATGTAGTGGCCGAAAGCCAGTTTTTGATACATGTGTATGGTTTATTTGAAGTCATATTTGCAAACTGATGTTTAACATGGCTGTCACCGAAACCTTTTTTTATTCAACCAAAATGTTATTAATCAGGATCCCATTTAATGCTGCTTCAGCTCTTTTGGATGCTATGGGCGTATTTTTAAGACAAAATGAGTTATTATTTACATTAGGTATTCAAGGATTGCTGATAATGTCTCCCCAAACCATGAACTTTAAAATGATGCATGTTTACATCCTTTTATTTCTGTTAATGTGCATAAGCCTGTGGATGTGTTATATGTGCAAGGACATCTTCAGGACAAGGTTTTCTAGAACTTTTGTTTTTGAAAGAAATGAAAATTGGAGTATAATGGCATGAGTTGAAATGCTGTTACTTAAAATTCACCACCAAACATCATACGGTCTTCTGTATAGCTGTTAAAATTGCCAGTTCTAAGGACAAAACCAAGAAGCAGCTACAGACATATATAGTAACAGCTAAGCTATATTGTTTCATCAGTGTATTAAGCTTGGACACTGTATTATTGCTGTAGGGCTCTATTAATACTGTTGGTATTGAAACCTTTGAAGGCGTGAAAAGCACCCAGGAAGAAATGCGGAGCTTGTTTTACAGTTTCTTTTTGTTTTCTGCTTAATGGGGGAGGAACTTCTGTGTGAACAGAATTAAATTCATGTGGGGAATTCTGCCTCTAAATCTTCCATTTTCAGGCTCTTCATTATTTTATTTTGGGTATTTGGAAGCAGTGTGGCCCATGATGATCTAGAGTCATGAAAGGCTGCTTCAAAAATTTCAGTGCTTTTGAAATCGTGTAGATATTGAGGTAATATTTTGTGGAATTAATCTCTTCTCTAACTCCACTTTGGAAAATTCAGAAGTCTGTAGCAAAATGATGTCTGCAGTAAAGGTTTTTCACTTTGTCCTATATAACTGAGGAAATACAGAAGCTTTGATGAACTAGAATGATTTTGTTTTATGATGTTTTTTGTTTAATTAAATAAATACCAATTATGTTAAAAAAATAATTCCCCCAATTTTAGTATTACATGATTTAAAGCAACTTAATTTGCATTGTAAATGTCATGTTCTAAATACCTAGTGTGTTTTTTATCATTTAGGTATATTTTTTTTCTTCTGGTACAGTATTTAGGTTTTCTTTTACAATTCTCCCTTCTTGAAGATATTCAAAACTTGACTGAACAAGTCCCTGAGCTGCTGAGAGCAGGAGGCAGGAGTTGATGACCTCCAGAGGTCCTTTCCAACCTACATGATTCTGTGGGGCTTCACCACCTTGACCAAACCTCATGGACTGAAAAAATGTCTTTAGGTTGAATTAAAGAGCCAGGCTTTTAAAGTGAAGAGCTTGGATGGACTGGGTAGAAAAGGACAATTAGTATGTACTCTGAGTACTTACGTCTTACTTTGAATAAGGAAGCAAAACATTTTGCTTATAATCAGCTTTTTATTATAGTAAGCTTGACTTTCTGGATATTCTACACTCAGATGCAATTATGAAGTATTCTTGTTTCCTTACTTTATTAAAGAAGAATAATGAAAATATTACTATCCATGAACATTTTAAGGGCTCTGAATTTTGGAGCTAGGATTTCTGCATGTCTCCTTTGGTTTGGGAAATGATAACAGTGCTAAGTGCAGCATGTCTAGCACTTTAAATAATCTGGGAGAGCACAAAGCTACTCAGACCTGAAGCAGTTTAGTTCAATTGTACAAGATATTACCAATTAGCAACTAAATTAATCGATTTGCCCTGCATTAGCCGTTAGTTTTGGTACCAACTGGTAAGTAACATATTATGCATCTTTGAAAAAGTCTGTTATACTTCGATCTGCAAATATTTTATTAACAGAGGCTATAAACCACAATGAGTGGCTCAGTTGTGGGTGGTTTTTTCATGCTTATTTTGATGATATAGCAGTATCTTGGGATGACATACTGTAGTGAGTGAGGATAAATATGTGTTGCCAAGGTCTAAACAGCAGCAATATGGAAGTAATTCAGCAGTCAGTTTCACTCAAAGTTTGAAATCTGTGCTGTATTAGAGGTATGCATAGAAGCTGTGTTAATTGCTAGCTTGTTTTCCATATGGTTCTGTTTTAATGGAGCACATTTGTTGCAGATGGTTGGAAAGTGGGTTGGACAGTGTCTAAACTGACTATGACTAATTCATACAGTGATTATACTATACTTTAATGTTTAACAGTCGTCTTTGTAAACTTCTTTCATTCACAGTTCCCTTGCAATTGAAATGTGGTCCAAGATAACTGAGAAGTATTCTTCTTTATTTAAACTTGGCCTTAGAGAAGAGCAAGAGCATGGAATGTGTAGTCATCTTTTCCCTGCTTCAAACTCAAAACCACACCCCAAATTGGTTTCTTCAGATGGGTTATCTCCATCATTATTATGGTTTGCTGAGCGTATTTTGCTGAGGTAATGGACTCTAAGAAGAGCCACTTGAAGAACTGAAGTGACCTTAACAAATGCTAAAACTGGCTTTGTTCACACCACAGTGCTTTCACCTCTTCCTTGGTTTGCAACTGACTGTGGCCATTTTGGATACTAATAGCCATTTCTTGTTTGCAAGTTTTAATGTTGCTAACTCAGACTCGAGGACAGTAGATACTTACCTTCTGTTGAGGTGAAACTGAAGCTACAAATGCAGCAACATTTTGCTGCAGATCAATTTAGTGATGACATGCATGACAGGAGTCTTTTGTCTATTAGCAGGATGTTTTAACAGTTCATCTATGAATACATCCTAAAGCCATAGAGGAAATTAAAATAGAGAAGATTGTCCAGCACTGAGGTAGTCGATTCTTATAATTGTTTGTTTGGGTCTCTCGTGACAGAGCTTGTAAGACTGACTGTCCCTTTGCTGAAGACTACAGTCAGTGTCACAGTCAAACTTCAGTCGATGGTTCTTAGTACAGAAAAAAAGAGCGCTACGGTTCAGTGGGCTTCTCTACCATTTTTACTGTTGTTTTCTCACATTGTCACTAAAATATTCTCTTTGTTATCTGAATGGGACATCTTCTGACTGGCCTAGCTCTCTTTACCTGATTGTGTGAAAAGTCTTGGTTAAATCTGTTAGGCCTTGGAGGCCCAGTAACCTGCTAAGTGCTATAGAGCCTGAAAGACATTATGTCCTTGGACTAACTTGTCTCTTCTACTTACAGCTGTATGTGATAGATAAAACAAACTTACATCTAAACGACTGGGGTAACTGTAATTTTAATACACTTGTGGACATGTTAATGAGTAGCTGCATTTTTCTTACCCTAGAGTATATAAAAATCCATACGGAATAAGGTGTATTCTATAGTAGGGCAGAAAAATAAAACAGGCCAACTTTAAAAGAAAGCCTTTTCTCTAGCTCTATCACAAACCTGCTCAATTGGAATTGATAATTTGTTTGAAGTGGTAGGAAATCCACTTACTGTAGCTAACAACGTAGAATAATGCAGACCATTTGGCAGTTGGCAGTAAGGTGTCTAAACTACAGCTTTGATGCAATAATACTATAACTTGAAGATTTACTTAATTTATAATTTTTTTTCAAAGCTTTTCTCTGCTCTGCGTCGCTGTTTGGCATGCCGATTTGTCTGCACTAGCCGAAGTTTAGTTTGAAACACGTTTACGTTTGATTGGTGTTTTTAGATTTTGATAGCTGCTAGTTCCTCTCTACAGAAGTAACCTTTTAAAATGTCAGTTTTAATGTACAAATTTTATGAGAATAAAAAGACTTCTTAAAATACTAATTTTAGACTCTGCTGCTGAGCTTGTAGTCAGCTGCTGTTGTCTCAGGCTGAGTCTTGGAAAATTAAGTCAGTGCTCACTATAATAAAATGTGTACTGTGGACTTCATGAGGAGAAAAAAATAGTTTCCTTTTAAGTTCTTTTTCTGTAACTGTTCTACAACTGCCAAAGTAATCTTCTGTCCTTTTACTTGTTGATATTTACCCTCCTTCCTTCCTTCTTTCCAGCCGTCCTTCTGTCTGTCTGTGTCTAATGCATGCTGGATTTCCTGCAGGAGAGAATTCCTCTCCTCTTAGGCAATAGTCCTCTCTGAGAGGAGTAATGTCAGGTACATAAGATTTCATCTTGTGCTCTGTAGCAGGAAAACCTTACAAATTAGGTTTATGGTTTATCAAATATTTCATGTAAAACACAGCTTAAAGAGTTTTTCCTTCTGAAGGTGGCACAATATTAAATTGCTGTTAAAAGAAATGATAATTTTCCATAATCTTAACTGCTGCAGCTTTTCCTGTAATTTGTCATACTGTCTGGGTTGCTGTGTCATATACTCCATTACAGAGGTGACACTGAAATTCAAAAGGAATGCAAGCTTAAGCTTCCCCCCCTCCTTCCAATGTCCCTTGTTCTAAATCAGAAAAGCAGCACTTGTTTTGGCTTCAGGGAGCTGTATGTTCAAGCTCACAGCTGGAGGTATGGTGCTGCAGTGATGGTCACCAGTGATGGGAAGGGAGAGTATAATGAATTAAAAAACCCAACAAAAACAACAGCACATAAAAACCCCTCAGGATTAAAGGCAAGCGCTTCATTCTTTTCTCTCTCAAAGCTCCTGTATAAATTGTGCACACAGATGAAAGAATTACAGAAGGGAATATGTTCAGATTTTAATTATCAACAAGATATATTTGGTTGTGATATTGCCTCATAAGGAAGTAGGGAGATTTTCTTTATCGTCTTCCAGTTATGGTTCCTAAAACTGTGTCTTTTTGGTCATGATTCTTTTCAAAGAAGTAGCAGAGCTAAGCCTTTTCATTTAATTGTAGTAAAATGTTGCCCTAAAGTGGAATAAAAAATTATTTTTTTTACTAGTTCATATAGAAAAACATATAAATGTAATAATATTTTAACTATAGTTTGTATAGATCTCTCCCATTTAAATGCTATGCAAATCTTTCCTACTGCAGGGCAAACAACTGTGAGACTATAATGTGCGGTGTAGCAAGCATACACATAAATTTGATAATCATACTTCTGAGTTCTTCTTATTTCCTACAAAGAATTGGGAAGAATAGAAATAGAGGAAAAAGGGCGTATAATGGAATTACGTGTAAAAGAAATAAGAAAAGATGACCTTGATCTTCTGCACTTGCCTGTGCTAAAACTATTAAGCTGACTGTGAATTGGATGCAGAGAGTTATAGTGGGATGTGGGAATTTTATGGAATCAGAATTCCTTTCAGATGTACTCCATTATTTTTGAAGTCCTATTATTTTGCCATGTGTCCTGGCCAATGAACTAAGGAAAGGACCCTTTCAATGGGGGCAAGAAGAGACTTTACTGCTCAGCTTGTACATGTTATACAGCTGGACTGATGGGCCACTGTTTAGAGAAACATGGGTGGGAGGCTATTTTAAAGGAAAATAAAACCCCGTTTGTTTAACTGCATGGTAACACAAATATTTTACCAAGAGAGGGCTGGCTATGCATTTCATTATGACAAAAGGTACAGGAAAAAAATAAAGCAACAAGCTCTCTCCAGGATTTAAGATAACCACTCTATTACATATCATATGTGACATATCTCATATAAAGTGTTTACCTTAAACCTCTTATATAAATTTATGTATTTATCTCTTTCATTTCTTGCATCCCTTTTCTAATCTGAAGTAGTCCATTGGAAGGAAGTGCTCACCAATATTTCCTATCAGATACAGATGTCAGGCAGAAGTTCCTGGCGATTTGTAGGGAGTCCCTGAGCAATCCCAAGCTGTTGCCATTCTCATTCTCCTCCCCTTAGTTCTGCTCTCTCCTCCCTTGCTGAGACACCTGTTCCTTGAGGCCATTCACCTGCAGCACCTGCTCTGTATTGCAACTTGCCGTGTTCTCTTTCAGGTACCAGAGCACAGAGGTGGCTCTGTATTTCCATCTGCTCGAGCTGGTGGGCTTTGAAGAACATAATGATTTTGCTTAAATGTAATTATACATATAGGTATATATGCCTATGCATACATACATAAGTATACATGCTTTCATATATATATATAACAGGTTATATATATACACATATATATATAAAGTCAGAAAACTTGTGTTTTCAAACCCCATTTGGGATAAATGTATTTTTCACAAATGTTGAAGGTAGTTGTGCAACTCATTCTCTGTGATTACCAGCAAGACTTTTATAACCATGCTAAGTTAGCTGGGTGGATCACTGAATTAGTTACAATAATGAAAAAATTCAGGTTGTTCAACTTATTTGCATTGCTTTGCCTGCTAAACTGCTTTAGTTTCCATCAGTGTGACAGAGTTTCCAGCTGTGTCAGCAGTGGAAATTTTTTAAAGATTTAGATATACCCCAAAATATTAATATATAACAAAAATGACACGTTTTCAAAATCTATTACCCTAAACTCTTTGAGAGTGAACTATAAATGAGTCTCTGTACTGTAGTTAAGAGTATCCTCTTTCTAATAGGTTATATATTTTAATTCCACTCTTTAGAAATGAAAGATTTAAAATCCTGATAATTATATGGGCAGAAGAAATGAGTGTGCAAAGACTGGATGGTGCACGTCATTAAACTGCGATGGGTATTCCTTTAGAGGGATGTTTAATGTGTGAAAATAAGATATACGAGGTTTTAAGAAGTGCAGTGGAAGTCCCTGCTTGCAGCACCTTCCAGGTCTGAAACACTGTGTGGCACAGCTCCAGAAAGATTTGTCAGCCTTAAAGCTGTTGCAGCTGGAGCTGGATTTCAGTCTGAACCTAGGAAAGATATGTACAGGATATAGCATGTAAACAAAGTGCACTCACTGTCTTGAGTTGATTAATTTGTCTGTTCTGATCCACTTTATAATAAAACAATGCAGTAATATGGTTGGCTGATTGGGTATTGAAAGCTCTAACATTAGAAAAATAAACCAACAAACCAACCAACAACCAAACAGAAGACCACTAAACCATTATGTTCATTTGTTTGGTCTTGTTTTGTTTCTAAGTGATACCTGTTTCAGACTGCTTAGAGATTCAGTATCCCTCATTCCCCCTTTTTATCAGCAGATCTCAAAGCAGTTTAGAAAGGTGATTTGTAAAGACTTTGTTTCTCCTGTTTTACACATGGGTAAGCCAAGGCATAAAAAGGTAATTAGCGTGCCAGGTACTGAATAAAAAATATGTTGCATATTGATATGTTTGCATATTGATAATTTTCTTTTAACTTAATTGGGGTGAAATTTTCATGTAATTTGTGCAGGCTATTTTTGCATGCTAGAATGCAAAAATATTTTGTTAAATGCTCATTGAGTGTATTATCTGTACTTGAAAGTATATAGGTAGTGTTTCTATTACATATAATATGAAATAGCTTATCAGCTTAATTTCTGACACTCACTATAAAATCCATGATAAATTGCATAGATCAATATTCTCTTGCAGAAGACAGTTCAGAATATAATAGCTCCATCATTTATTGAAATCAAGTGGGAATAGTCAGAAGAGTGAAGTTGACTGCTTGTGTGATTTTTTTTTTTTTTGTTCCATCATTTATCTAGTGTATCTTCAGGACTAAAAAAATTAGCAGATATGAAAATATGAAGACTCCAGTTGCGCAGAGAATTAAAGATGTTAAGTCAAAAGTTCAATAGTATGTTCGTAGGGGCAACAGTTCCAAAACCAAATATGAAATTTAGAAGGGATTTGAGCGATGTTTTGTACACAATATCACAAATCAGATGAGGTTGAAGTTTTGGAATGAGATGGGATATCTAGGATTGCAAGAAGACTTAAACAGTAAATTTCTAGAGGTGAATGTGGTAATCTCGTAAGTGACTTTGATTCAAATGTATAAATGGCTTGATCTTGTAGTTCTTAGGGCTGAAAAGGAGCTACTTTTTGTGACCCAAATGCAGTCTTTTGGAAAACCAACAAGCAGACAGCTCTGCTTTCTCTCATCTAACAAATGTACAAAGCTGCGCATACAGTGACACCAGTAAGGACTGACCAGGTGGAATAGGGTGCAAAGAACTTGCAGGAAAGGATTCATGGAGAAAACTGAGATAGTTGTACGTAATGGGACAAATCCAAAGAGCTTTTACTGGTGCTTAGAGATAAGATCTATTCTTTTTTCACAGTATATGAAGACTGAGAAAATTGCTGTTCTGTATAAATTAGTGCTAGTGGTTGGGGGTACAAGATGGTAATTTAGAAAAACGGGATTGTCCTCCATTGTATGACTGTTATATGGGTTCCGTTATGTAGATATACTTCCATATATATTGTTCCATATTATGCAAGTTCCATTTCATATATCTATAGATATAACACACACATTAATCTGTGGGGCGACAAACAGTGGGGGAGTAAAAACGTATTTAGAAGGAAACAACTTCAGTTTTCTTCATGTCTGGGTCAAATTTGCTTACGTTATTATGCATGAAATCTCAGTTACTTGGTGATTTTTTTTTCCTTTAAATACATTTTATTCTGCTGTGCATCAGTGCAGAGCATATTGTGAATTTTGCTTGGGTATGTGAAAAAGGTGTGCAAGGAAATGAGAAAGTAGATTGTTTTTCAGTATTGGCCACCAGAGTTTCTGGGATCAACACGACAGAGCACTATAGTTACTCAGAGATGTACTTTAATGGACTCAACTGAACTCATAATGTATCAAAGCCCAATCAGTGTCTTATTCCGCATGAAACCAGCATGGTTACTGAGTATTTGACTGCTTTACTCGTGTTTCCACTGTGCCATGCCACTAGCTGCTGCTGTGCCATCCTGGCTCTTGTCAGACTCCTACATTGAAGCCTTAGATTACTGGATTGCCGTTGTTCTTTTACATATATTTCTATGTACTACATGGATATTCAGCAAAAGCCACAGGACACAAAGTACCGTATCCATGTAGGCACTGATTGTTCTGATGCTGACTGTACACAGGCTGTACCTGTACATCTCTCTAGCTGGTGTATGTGAAATGATGCAGATAATTTGCTATCTAAGCAGCTCTGATCTTAAAGCATGAATTCACATTCTGTGTAGGATACTAATGCAGATTTTATTACTTGTTCACTAAAACAGCATTGGCATATTTCATATATTTTAAGGAACAAATAGAACTTTTGGGAAAGTGTATTTGCATTGTGCATATCAATGTATTAGCCACTGCAAGATGCCTTTAAAATACACTGTTAGGATGAATTCTGCAAGCAGAGTATGTATACAGCCACAAACGAAAATAATGGGGATTTCCTGACTCTGAGTTTTAAAGGATAGAGCCACCTATCACTTTGCACAGTCTGTTTTTCATTAGAAGTTAGCGTAATTTTTTTAATAAATAAACTTAGCGGTATGTTTTCTGTCTCACAGAGGTGGTTTTATTCAGGAAAAAATAGCAACTGAGAGGCAGCCAAGGAACACTAGTGGATGATACATGTGTCTGTGAAAACAGGTTCTCATATCTTAAGATGTGATTATCTTGGCAGAACAGAAGTTAAGTTTAAATAAATAAATAAATGGTGGTACTGACTGATGACAGTGCTATCTTGAAGTTCTAGAAGATTATTGTGAACTTCAGCATATTTTAACCAGCTAGAATACTAGTAGATAGTTAATATTTTTAACATTTTGTTTACCACCTCTTAGGCAGCACAGACGTTTGAGTGTTAAGTAAATTCAAATTACTATCTCTGCAAATAAGTTTATTTTCTCTTTTTATGGAGGTTATTTTAGTCACTTGCAAGTAACTGTGTTAATATTTTCAAGGGCAAGTTCTCAATTTTTTTTCAGGCTTGGGACTATGCTGTGAGGGAGTGTAGGGGCAACAACGTGGCAGAATCTAGCCTGTGAAATAGAGACAAACAATGCAGAGTGTTGACACATGGATTTGAGATGAAACCACACCTATGGTCCTTTATATATTTCAATTTGCTTAACCTGACTGGATTGTAATTTATTTGGAAAGGAAATGAATTGTGCTTTCCATTGAGTAGTGGTTTTGGGGGCACTGGGATTTGGAATCACGTAGTACCTTGTCTCTGGACTGATGAACTTTTAAGTAAAACATAATGCAATAAGGGATTAAAAATGACTGAAAATTCCCTTTGCAGTCGTTTTTGTTCCTTAGTGGTCAATTAGGGATCACTTGAAGGGTGGGAGACTTCTGCAAATGAACAGACATCGAGGCCAACACAGCTTCTTAATACCTCATCCAACTTCCTACTACTGTGACCTCAGAAGAACGCTGTCATGCTATGCTGGTATGTTTGGAGGGGATTGGACCAGGATCCTTATGGCAAAGATATCAAGTTACAGAGGAGGTTTCTTGTACTTAACTGTTGGTAAAAAAACAGGTTAAGTGGGGTTAATCTTGACTGCCCAGCTAATTATTCTGGACTCTTCAGGAAGGTATTCTTTGTGGTACTGAACAGCAGCCTCTGCTGCTGCTGTTTGGAGCAATGTCAGCAAGGTTCAGCTTCTTCATTAGTACCAGGCTGTGTGCCTCTAGGTACTGTCTGACATTTCAGCTGGCTAGAGATGTGGACTCTGTGACTGGAGCAGGACTGGGTCTGTGTACAGTTTACATGGTGCAGAAGACTAATGAATATTTTTGCAGCTATGATTTCGAAAAGGGAAGTCACTTATGACATGTTTTGTCACTGGGAGATGCTAGTTCTTTTCTTTTGAAATTTTGGGTGAAGTGAGTAAGTTTGCTAAAACTCAACCATTCAAAAAAACCAAACAACCAGAGCTTCAAGTACTACGAGGTTTAAGAAAATGTTTTCTATTCTGTTTGAATCTTTGAAGTCGCACTATCAGACTTTCTCCTGTAGCATATTTTAAGAAAATATCACAAGACTTGTCAGATTTGGCAGCTTATATACCTGCAAATATACCTGCATAGGGATCTTCTAATGCATTATTGCCTTTTTATGAACAAAGCACAGAAGTGGATTTTATCACAGCAAGTTGGGCCTGGGTCTTTGAGAGTAACAGAAGGCTATCTATTGTTTCTGTTCGAGAGGGTAAGAATTTTCCATTCTGTGCTTTTTTCTGTGCCTGGTCCAAGTATCACCTGGACTATGGTAATTTCAGATGTTTTTCTCTTTCCTGACAGTGTCTGAATGGGCACAGACTTTTTTCCAGTTAACGTAAAACAATCTCTTGTGCTGACTACCGAACTCTGATCTTTGGCTGGATGCACGCTTGTTTCTTTAAGCACATGGGGTGCAGAGTAGACCTGGAGTTGGGTAATTCATGAGAGCTGGGTATTATTATTGTTATTATTACTACTACTTGAAAGGTTCTGTATTATTTTGCACAGCAGTGTGGTCACCTGGCAGCAGGTCATTAGCATTTTAGGTTTCTTTCCTTCACCACAATGCACAACATGCTAATTAGAGGGTTTTGAAAGCTAAGCAACCTGTTTTAAAATCAGACATTTTAATTTGCAGCTTTAATGGCTGTATTATAATAACTGGCTTGGCTTGGGGGAGAGGGGGAGAGAAGCACTTCTCATGTTCCAGTAGCAAGCCCCAGTATAACAGAGACTGACAAAATTAAAAACCTCATAATGTGACCTTTGCCTGGGATAAAAGGCTGTTTCATAACAATTTCCTTTTGTTCTTTGTTTAAGCCATTACTCCAAAAGGAGCCTCCGATTAATCTAAGTAAATGCATCATTACAGTCCTAATCCATGTCCTTCTGTCAGTGTCTGTTTTAATTAAATAAGAAACACTAGCAGAAAGATATCACGCACAAAGCTGTGATTGGAGAAAGAGGGTTGTTTGATCAGGGTGAGATTAAAAAAGGCTTTACTGTTTTGTCCTTTTGCACTAGATGCCATAATGTAGGTTAAAGAAAGAAAACTTGCTTAATAGTTTAGTACATTGCTCCCCATTATAGTATTAAAATAGCCAGATTTACCAATGAAACTGTCCCAGACATCCAATTAATTACATACAGAACATTCACAGACAAACGGTATAGCAACTTGGTTTGAGTAATTTGACACGTTAATATGTTTGGGAGTGTATACAAAGTTGCCCAGAAATTGTATGTATACTGCAGGGTTGGTTTTTTTTTAATATTAAATAAAGCACTGAGTAAAACTATGGATGAATTTAGCTACTTTCTTTCTTCTAGTACTTGTGACTTACAAATTGTACACTTGATCTATCACAAGCCTCTGATTTTTTTTAAAAATATTTTTATTTCTCACAAAGTCAGGATAATTATTTTAAAGCGATGAAGACTCAATAAATGTCGTAGCATCTAGCTAGTTAATATTGCTAAAGCAATACATATGTAAGAGACTCTTCCTCAAGGTAGTGTTTCAAGATCCCTGTGGTGAGGGTTTTCTCCCATATCCAGGCCATTATTTGATGTAATGAAAAGAGAAAGTGTGCAACACAGAGATTGTTAATTAATTTAGCCTAACAAGATGAAGATAAATGAAGCAAAGCATGGATTGAATGAAGCAAGAGGTCTTATTTACAATTTAATACTTCTTTGTATTAGGCATTTTTCAATTTACAAAAGAAAAGACCCTGAGTTTAAAGAAAATGTGTTCTGCGAGTACATGCAAGACAACTGTATATTATGCAAGCAGTTCTAAGGAGTGCTGAAAATGCCTTTTGGGTTAACCTTTAACTTTAAGTTTTCTTCTCCTTCCCTGCCCCCCTCCTTTTTTTTTCTCATTTTGATTTACATTATGTTGATAAGAATAAGAAAAAATTATACCATAAACTTTTTCCTATTGACGTAAATAAGAAAGTACCAACGGGTACTCTTGCAAGCCCAAATTCTGTTGTTTCTGATTCTTTCTGTTAAGCTAGATCATAGCCTATTTTTGCTCAGCTTGGATGTAGAAAGATGCATTAAGAGAGGTAACTATAAAAAATACAGTAAGATATGATTTTAATTTCTGTTCCAAAGTGTAAATCTGTTATTGCTTATATGTTTTCAACTATTCTATTGCAGTGAAAACTGAGAGGAATCCAGGATAGTGTTATTTAACAATGATTTGATGTAATAAAACTATGTTTTGATTTGGAAGAATATTTTTTTCCTCAAGATCATGTTTATCTTAAACATTTTGTGAGAAGCTGTAGATTTTACTTTCTTATCAATTAAAAAAAAAAAAGATAAAAGACACTTCAGAGGTTTTAGATATCTCTCCCTCCTGACCCCAGTTTTAAATAAAGAATATCCTAAGCTAACAGTAAGTTAAGATTTACAGCAGTTGAGTCACTACATCTCAAGGTATGTTATTCAGTTTCCCAACTACAAAGTTTAGGTTATAATTCTAGAGAAGAGGTGAAAAAATCAAAAATTAAAGTCTATCATTTTTAATATCTTAACAAAGAACCAATCAAAATAGTCTTGTGTTGTGACTGACTTAGACATACCTTTATCAATTTGATCTAAACCCAGAATTCTAAATGATGACTAAATATATTAGGTCATTTTTTTTTTTTTTTAATAAGCATCTTCCTTTCTACAGATGAATTGGGTCTGTCCACTATTTGACCTTGTGTCCTGATTTCTGTCTGCAAAGGAAATGCCTCCCTTCCTTTTGCAGTAGCTAGACAGGACAGCGTTATCTAGTGTCACTACAAGCTTTGGTCTCGACAAATAGCATTATTATGGTCCCTACGTTTTTATCTTGGGGGTCATGAACAAATCCATGCAACTGCTTCTAAAGATTTTAATAAATAGGACTTTTTATCCAGACAATTGCCTTTTATATTACTTTTAAACAAAACTACTAGTCCATCAAGAGTTTCAAAAGGAAAACAATTCTACAGAGTGCTGGTATGGCAGCACAGACCAATCATTATGGCACCCATTCTCCAGTCTTTTATTTTTCAAGTCCACAACAATAGGTTGTTGATTCAATGGACAAGACCAGAACAATTAAGTTCTCTGTTTAGCAGCAGTGCAGCATTTTAATGCCCTCCTCTAATAATGGTCTCATTATTGTTATTCTAAGACTGGGCCTCAGGAGGAGGAATATTTGCTGGAGGTACGTCATTATTTTGCAAATTTCGATTAGCTCATCATGTTGTCTGTACTGTGAAAATCGTAGCTAATTAGGGCAGTCAGTTAGACTACCAGCTTTTGAGCTTATGAGTTAAAAGGTAGCACACTTGATAGGCCAATGATGTGAAAAAGGTGGTAAAAAGGGGGATTAGAGCTGTTGCCTTAGTAACTCTAACTTCCATCTGTGCGGGAACAATGGACCTGTGTTTCTCCTCCACCTTGGTGTAAAAATTGGTTTTGTTTGGAAAACACGGGGCTTTTTATGACAATCTGGAATTCAGCCTAACGGAGTGTAGTTTTAGTTGTTAGGAGAGACCATTGGAGGATAGGAAAGATGAAAGGTCATGGTGAGCTCCAAGGACATGAAAGGTCATTGTCTCTTGTAACAATAGTGGATTGTTTTGTCCCATTATTTCCAGCCAACCACTCAGTCAGGTGATAGAAGAGATACCACCAGTTTAGTCAGGTGGAACAGGAGAGAAAGATAATGCACCTTCTAAAGAACAAAAGATAACTATAATTTGCCTTCATTAAACAAAGTTGCACTTATTTGTGACCATCCTCTGAAAAGGGTTGTTTACCGATTTACTATTCCAGCCTGCTTTGTTCAGCACTGCCTCTGTAGGCCATCACATCTCTGGGAAGCAATCCAATGTGTTAGAAAATGTTGTTTAAGCTTTCTTCCCATGAAGAGGAGCCCCCAGGAGTACCACTGATGTGATACTTAACAATAAATTTGGTTGTTGTAGCTTTCTCACATGATTGGTGTTCTTAAAAGGTTTTCCTTCAAACACACACAGAATAAAATTAACTATAAATATGAAATAAATTCACTTCAACACTTTATAGCATTTTATCATAAATTCTACAGCACATATCATAGAAAGTTTACAGCAAACTGTATTAGGTGCCACAGAAGAGAGAGAGCAGTAGACAGAGAGCAGAGACCTACAGTTGTGTAAAAAAAAAATAATTGCTATAGGACTACTTTTACACAAAGGGAAATAGATAAGGTCCCTTCTGCGTGATGCAGTAACTTTTGGAGACTCTGTCCCTTCCTCTAGAGAAAAAACAAAAGTACTGCAGTATTATTTAATAAACCAGCTATAGCACAATTTACCAGAAAAGCATTTCTGTTAGTGAATAGAGTTTTCATCTTTTATGTTTTTCCTAGAACATCCAAAAACCCCAAGTCATTGTTTTCCAGAAAAAAAGGAAAAGAAAAGCCTTTCTTGTGATTTCTTCATTTTTGCAGCATTATGCCTTAGGCGTCCGTGCAACAAGGTTACTTTTCTGTCCCTCTTCTCTCTGTCCACAATCAAAGCAAGTCCCAAGGTCCGTGTTATATCCCCCAAACCAAGGCTGGTTTCTTTAGGTTGGGATTTCCAGAATGTTGCACCCTCCTAGACTAGATCTCTTAAACCCCTTTACTGGGTCTGTTTTATGATGTTTTATTCATTTCACAACAGAGCTGCCAAAATGTATTGAATTCTTATGAAATGGATAAAATGTATGTAATTTACTACTTTTACCTTTGAAAAATAAAATTACATGTAATTGTTAGGTATCCCACCTTAAACTGTTCTGACCTTATTTGAACTCCCCTTTTTAGCTATTCTGGGCCTCTCTTATCTCATTTTTACTCCTGGCCACTCTTGCTCTTGCTTTCTGACAACACAGATGGACGGCCTTGCATAAACTGATAACTGTGGTAATTTCTCAGCACAGTGTTCAATAAAAAAAGATGTTATTTTCAGAATTCAGCAGGCATGTGTCATATTTACACGTACACTGAACATGAGAGGTTGAGCAGTAGCTTCACTGGAGCGGGCTGCTGTAATGAGCCATTGGACTTTACAGCTTTCAGTTTGTTGATGCATCGTTTACTGGTCTTTAAGAGAAAGAAAGTATTCTTTTAAGTGTTTATAAGCTTTTAGTTTTTTAATATAATTTATTTTTAAGCTTTCTTTTTAGCTTGCTATTTAATTGTCATGTATGTACTATCGTATGTTCTGTTATTTTTACATTAAAATGAACGGAACAGTGTAGGCTGCTTAGTTCAAAATGGGAGCCCTGCAAAGGGTTAACCAGCAGGGAATTACAAATGAACTATCAAGAAAGTTGATTATTAATCCAGCAAGAGAGAAAATATCCTTCCAGTTAGCAAGAATTAGTACCTGAAGAGCTGATAATATTGTTCAGGCTGTCGGTGTGGAATGGCAAAGCCAGGTAAGCTAGACATCTTCTCAAAGGAATAAAGACTTTTCTTTCTGTTTTTCATTGTAAAAGAGTTTAGTTTTTAAAAAGAGTCTTTGTTGATTTACTTAAACTATCAGCATATGAAACAGCATATGTTGATCCTGAGTTTCCTCAAATGAATGAAAATAAGTAAAATTGTGCTTTAACTTTGGTAAGAAGATATATTTCTAAGCTCTGCGATGTATGTAACTGAAATATCGTAATAATTCTTTACTGGTTTGTGCTTAAGTGTGAGAACTGATTACAAAACCTGAAGAGTTCTTCGCAATTGCAGCTAATGTTACGTAAGTCCGTCTTTAGTTGTGCTTGAACATATTGTGGAGGTTTATGGAAACTTTTGTGTTCACAGAGTTATTAGAATTCTGTTTTCACACTGTGTGAATGATTTATTCAAGTTTGTTTTGATACTGTGAACACATTTGTGTTAGTTAAAAAAACTTTTTTGTTGTGGGGTTTCAAAAATCTGTGATCCGGGGTGAGAAGGAAATGGATGTTTGGTAAACATACCTCTGTGTTTATACAGAGAAATGCAAACCAAACCATTAGATCACTTGAACCTATTCTTTGTATAATTTTGGTAATTTTCTAAAAACTCAAAGCTCTGTCTTGGGAAAACTTTGAAATTTGTCTGTTATATTTGTGCTGCTGATACTGATCAATAGGTATGATAAACAGTTATGTTTTTAAATAAATATTTAGTTTATTATGTAAGAGATGTGTAAAATCTTTTAAATAATGGTCCAATACTGTAGAAATTAGAAAGACTGTATACAGAAACATTTAAAAAATCCTGATTTGCTTGTAGAATAGAATTCAATATGTGTATGATGTTACTACAGTATCTGTCTTGGTGGAAGAACAGTTTACAGTCTCCAGATTTTAGCCTATGAAATAGCCGAAAGCCACACAAAAACTGAAAGTAACCTAAATCTGAAGGCTGTAGCAATTTAGTTCTATGTGGTAACCTTTCATGAGCCACATAGAAAGGAAGAAACCTTTCCATTTTGAGAATGTGATTAAGATATGGCCCAGGGCAAAGGAGAAATGGGAAGAGCAGGCAGTGAGGAAAGCGAAACGAAGAAGTGACGTTTGTCTGACAGGCTTCATTGTTTTCTGTGTGACTTTGGCCTACTCGAGCAGAGAGACAGCTGGTGGCCAATTTCTCTGAAGCGCAGCTCATCATGTGAGAGTGAATTAAAATCCTAGAATTTGCTGATGATGGAACTATCAGGGCAACAACTGGTGGCATTTTGGAAGCGTTGTTAAATATTCACTTATACAGAGAGGCAGATAACTTCTTGTGGCACATTTTATCTGAGAATTTTTAAGGAGAATGGGGACAACACAAATAAGCTGCTTTGCTTGAATATGAACACCAGCATCTAGGAAATATTTAAAGAGCAAGAAATCCAATGATGAAAAAATTATCACACAGGAAATTATATATGTAGAAAAAACAAGATTGTAATTAGTGGAGGAAAGTAAGAAACTGATTAGAGAAATGAAGTTCCCCAGATGTTTAAGGAAAAAATGAAAGTTAAATTAGATAAGGTCTTTTAACTAGTATTAGAGAAGAATGCTTGCTTCAGAATGGGAAAGCTAAACTTAAAATTAGAAAAGAGCTGGCAACTGAGTTTAGCTCAACTGTTTTCCTGCACGAGTGACTCTTTGGAATGCTCTGCTTGGAACATCATTAGGAACAACTAGCATAGTGCTGTTGGGGGAAAAAAACCAAAATGAAACTTGTTGTATGCTTATTTGGAATGACTAAGGTGATTGTATTACTTATGTGTGTACTAACCCACAAATTAGACAAATTAGTTGGATTTTGAAGTAGCATGTCAGGATTTATTGCATTTTATATGTGTATGTAGTTGACACCTGAGCTCTAGCAGTGTATTGGGTCAACTGACAGACTTCAATGATAATTTTAAAATTTATTTTAAGTATTAGCTGATTAGCAGAATCTGAAATCATCAAATACTACCTGCAACTTGAGAGAAACAGTCTTGAATCTCCCCTGGCCAGCTGCAAGCCAGTGTAAATTAGCTGTTATTTAATTATTATAATTTAAATAAACTGTGATAAAAGTAATATTCGGAAATAAAAAAAATGGAAACAAAAGACATCAAGCAGAGACTGTCTTTTTGTTCCCATTCCACTGGCTCATTTCAAATTGAACAATATCATAGTGTATTCAACCTGTGAATAAAGTTGCCCTACAAGTCAGTTCAGCATGTCTCTACATCCTGCTTTTGTGCTAGTTGTAGCTTCTCAGCTGTGTATTAAAAAAAAAAAAAAAAGGGAAAGAAAAAGGGAGAAAAAAAGTCGAGTTGGACGTGTCTGGGGTAGATTGATAAGAACATCGTCTGATTTAGTGGAACTAGTTTGGCTGAGGGAGGGTTTTCATGTGAAGTAAAATTGTTGCATTTTCTTCAGTGCAGACTCTGTAGTTCCCAGCTTGTTTAAAGGCTTAAGGTTGAGAAGTGCTGAATATCCAGAGGTCTCTGTCTAACTAGATGCACATCTGGAAACACAGCTGCAATTTAGGGGAGGCTGCTGAAGCAGTTTGCCTGCAGCAAGCAAGCCATTCTTGTCACTACATGGTTGGGACGGTAAGATGAGATAATGAATAGGGTGGAGCATAAGTGTCTATATGTTGCCTGATTCTCTACTTTATAAAAGCCTAGTGGTAGCCAGCAAGAAACTTGTCTGCAGAAGCAGATGGCTGAAGCAAAGGTTGGGCCAGGTTATTTTTGTTCCTTGGACCACACCTTGTCTGCAATGACAGTACTGGAGAGAGAATGTGTTTCAGTTCATTAGGAGCTCAGTGAGGCTATATGGATAACACTGAAATATTTTATAAGATTCAGTGTAAAGCTGCATAGTTCAAGGAAGCTCATGTCTTATTAGCTATGGCTAAGGTCAGTTATCCACACAATGAGGGGGAAACTCTTTCATAAACAAGTAGATAAATATGGTGCAGCTGGTGCTTAGCCATGCTTCAGGCTGTTATATTACCAAAAGAGCTCATGAACAGCTCTGGCTTTTACAGAGTCCGTATGGAGCTTCAGCAGCTTGGAGTGGTCGGATGTAAAATTACAAGGTTGTGTCATAAAAAAAGGATAAATCCAGGGTGAACTCATGACTTTGCTTACAGGTATCTATCTCTGCAAGATACTGAAGGGAGAATATAGAAACATTAGAACTCTCCTTCCAGGAGAAAATAAATTATAAAGTGTTAGAACTGAAAAAAATATTAAACCTACGTAGTCTAAATACCTGAATAAAACAGGCCTAGTGTCCTGCAGGTTTTGGTGTCAACGCAAGCTGATAAGTGTTCAGTGTTTGTCAAAACTGCCAATTAGGTACATAGGTGTTTATTAGCACTTGATCCACCTCTGATAATGCAGAGAGAAATCTTGTAAGACTTTATGTTGCCTCTGGGACTAGCATTTTTACTGTCTTATGGAAAATAATGGTATTTTAAACAGCTGCAAAGAGAGAAGAGCTTGAAGAGTTAATTGAATCGTGCTGCTAGAGGAAAAAAATTTTCTTTCCTCATTTTTTCTTCGTAAGAAGTAGGAGTTACATGTGTTCCTTATTACATCCAACATATTCCAATAGTTTTTAAAAAAGACATACTCATGAAACAGTGTTTTTCTTGAAGACGTATTATTTTCAGCTACTAAATCCTGGAGCAATCAAACATGCATCATTTTTCACCATCTGAATACAGTTCTGTGGTAGTAGTGGATGACAGTACATCACATCCATAGAACTGTAAAATGTAATCCCCTGACTGTCTTACTACACAGACTTTGGTGTTATTTTTGTAGATGCTAGAGGGGAATCTGTTGATACTTCTTCCAGAGATAGTACAAATCAGTATTGTGCAGTTATTAATTATTCTGGAGCCTTTAGACCAAAAGTTTTAATTGTAGTAAAAGCCCCACAAAATCAAACAAATGAAAGCCCCAGCAAATTTGCTCTAAAACGATATTCACCCATGTTCATGAGAGCCAAAGAACAGTACATTGACTGTTGTTCCACAAATGGGCCTGTTTTATTAACCAGGCTGATGAGATTGTGATGTGCAGGTGCTCAGTGTCGGAGGCAAACAGTTGTGTTCAGAAAAGAGCGGAGATTTGTCAGGGTGCTTCTGCTTAAATAGGTCAAAGCAAGCGAACTCCCTTGCGCTGGGAGAAGGCCAAAGCTGGGCACTTCAGCAGCAGCTATAATGCACAGATGCCACTACTACTCAGTGACATCCTTTTGGCCTTTCTGCCTCTGGACAGCCATGCGTAGTGTAAACAATACACAAGAGTTTGTCTGCTGTCTAGTAGTTTATGTCCATGTGCAAGTTTCCTGTCATTTTGCGGTGGGAGGATCATCTATTTAAACCTTAGTGAGAGCTGCAGCAGGCAAATCCTAACTGTTTGTTAGTTTTGTTTCAAAACAGACTTTTCATCATGACCGTACTTGTTTAATTCCAATTTAAAGATATTTGTTCTGCTTCCCTATTAACTTGGATTTTTAAAAAGCACTATGTATAAGCGTACATCCCAATTTTTGCATGAAAAATGTAAGCTAAATCACATATGTCTTTGTTCTTGCTTTACTGAAGTAAGCTTTTAGCATTTATAGAGGTAATATATATGGTTTACTAGTGTTTATGCCTAATCTTTGTCTGTGATTTTTCAATAGACTGCTTTTTCTTTGAAAGAAATATTTTTAGTATGTTGTTGATTATTCTTTCTTCTTTCTCATTTTCCCATCAGTTGTAGTCTGTTTAATGCTATCATCATTCTACAGAGCACAGTTTTGAGGGAAAACAAAGTAGCTGCTAGTGACCCCATGACAACTGTCTGGTGAACCTGATTACTAATCTGGAGTGTTGTTTAATATAGAGGCCAAATAAAGCCCTGCAGGAGAGAAACATCGTTTTGTTTTAAATTCCTATTAGAAAGGGAGCTGCTGCCTTATAAGAAAGAGAATAATAAGCCACCCTTGCTTGTGAGGATTCAGATCTAGGCATTCAGTATGTACTTGCCTAGACTTTCTATTTCAGAGAAAGAGCTAAGTTTTGGAATTGATGTCAAAGTCAGCTAAAACAATAATCAGTAATAGCAGGTGGCTTTTTTTTGTTTTGAGGAGGATCAGATTCTGCTTTGAGCAATACTGATATAGTTCTGAAGTTAGCGTATGAACTTCATTCGGGTTATTCTCTCCTGCACCCTACAGATGTGACATGTAATCCAGAGTTATGCTGTTAGCTGTTTGTAGCAAGGAAAGAATAGAAGTGACTACTTCAGCTGCTATTACTACTAATAATTTCTCCATTGTATGAGAAATGTCATTTTCCCATTTTCCTAAAAATGATGTTTTTAGGAAATAAATTAGAAAGGAAGCTTGGTGCCAGCAAATAAATTATTGAACCATTTTCTGAATGTTTTTTGTACTGTCACACTATTTGTCTTTAAGGGTACAATCCACATGCCTTAGGTGGTAGATGATCAGAGACATAGAAACAAAATAGCCTGCGCACTTTCAACACCTTTGAGGTGTATGTAGGAAGAACAATTTACTTTACTTCACCTGTCCTAGTGAAATATATTGCTCTGTGGTTTTTCGACCCAGACTAGGAAGTAATCCATGCTTTAGAAAATTTATGAGCAAATGCTGTGATCCTGCAGTACAATACACTATGTCAGTTATTGTAGTCCTCATTAGTAACAATTAGTTTAGTGAATTCCTTCCATATTATGTACATGTGTGTCTATGTAAACGATATATAGTTATATGCAGGTTATAGATCTTTTTATCTATGTATTTATATATATGTTTATTTAAGCATACATATAAATACATGCCTACAAGTCCATTTTGTCCATTATTTATATATATTTCTGCATATGCAAATATGTACGTTTATTTGCTAAGATATGTATGTGAACGAGCATCTGTCTAATGATCATTTATGTACATATGCATAGTAATACCCTATATAATAGTCATATTAATATAATAATATTATTAATACATTTTTTCACATTATACTAGGCACAAATCTTGACACTTCCTTATATGTATTGTCTGTCTTACACATCATTCTGCTTTCAGAGATGATGTTCTAGAAAAACAGCAAAAGTATTGAGTATTAGTTGGTAAAATCAGTAGTAGATAAGAATGCTTGTCAGTCTTCCAAGCTATTGTTAGCAGTTTTACTTATGAAATGCATGGATCAGCTCTAGCATAGCAATGGATCTGTAACCATCCCAATGTCCTACCTTGCACTTTCAGGATTCCTAATATTAAGCAGATAGCGAATTGGACGTTGTACATGTTTACTTATTACCTGAGATATTTATAAAATTGCTTTTTGAGATTATAGAGATCATAGCAATGCTCTTTGCCAACTTGTGTGGTGTGGTGTCTTTTTTTTTTTTTTTTTTACAAGGGCTTCCAGGTAAAAAGCATAAGCAAATCAGTTTCTGGCAATCTCTGTAGCAGTATCATGCTTATGATCTTGATAAATCTCACCACGAAGGGCTGGTGTCCCCTAATTTATGTGATAGTCTGGAATATAATTTCGTTTCTCATTGTTTCTGTTGCCTTTTCATCTGGGACACCATAATCTTTTAACGTAATGTATATTGTGGAAACTGAAAATGAGTCTAATCAAAATACCTTTCAGGTCTTAATTAGATTTTTTTTTTTTACATAGTAGAAAATGTTTATTATTTTATAGCTTTTATCTATAAATGTTTCCTAGAAGCGTAACCAACTGTTAATTCTGTTTTCTAGTAGTAATCGTACTTCGGCGATCAAACTTCTTTAGTTAAAAGGAGTGTTTATCACTTTCCTGTCAAATAAAAGATAATAAAGTACACATACTTTACAGCTTGAACATATATAAAATGTTTTCTTACACCCTTGAAGTCAGTGGACAGGTGATCAGCCCCAAAGTCACTTCTTTTTGTTTATGTTCTGAGTGATCTTTTTGCTGAAATGTATTTGTTCACACATTTTTTTACATCTTATAGCAGATGGCCCTTAAATAACCTCTATCAGTCTATAATCACACAGAAAAATATAGTTGAAAATTTAGGGAAATATAATCCTCTGTTATGCAGTAATGCTATATTAGTATTTGGAAGAACATTTGCAGGGTAAAAATCATCATTAAAAAGTGTTAGAGTGTGTTATATCATTCTTCAGCTGTTGATGAGTGTAAGATACAATATAGAAATATAGAATGAAGAATCTAAACATACAATTTCCTGAGAATGAAATGTATATCTATATAGCAAAAGATGATCTAAGGCTATGGATAACTGAGTGAGAATCAAGTTGGTCATTGATTACACCATTTACCTTATTATGTGGTAAACTACCAAGTGCTGTCCTTTCGATGTAACAAATTTCACTCTCAACGGCTAACTAAGCAAGCTGAAGTTTTTACCTCATGGTATATATACTTAGGTAATACTGTCTCATATACAGAGGCTAAGACTGAAACCATATTTTATTATGGAGCCGTAAGATGGAACTCTCCTTTTTTTCTGATCAGTGTATTCTGCTCTTTTTTCCTTCTTCTTCTTTTCTTGCTACTCTAAGCAAGCAATAAACTAAAGGATGTGGCTTATTTTTTGCCCCATAGTTGTTTCTATAAAAAAATCCTTACCTTAATGCATCAATATTTTTAATAACATTACCATTGATGGCTTTACTTATAATTTTTTTTTTGNTGCCCCATAGTTGTTTCTATAAAAAAATCCTTACCTTAATGCATCAATATTTTTAATAACATTACCATTGATGGCTTTACTTATAATTTGAAAGCACTAGTTCTCATTATATGGAGTTACAGAGTTTTTGTTTTCCGTTTGTGCTTCATGAAAGGTTACACCACAAAGAACTCAGCAGGCAAAAAAGCCAATTTACTCATAAGATAGGTAAGGCATTTGATGTAGCTTTCATACATATTTCCAACAATATGTTATGATCCTGCTCTGAATGAAGGCACCAGATAGTATCTGTCTTGAGGAATTGCTGGGATTCATACGTGATAGGTAAAGATTTGCTATTAGCCTGAGAGCATCAACCCATTACATTGAACCGCTGAACACAGGTACATTTGTGGTCAGTAGTGATCTGAGAGCTGTGGCCTAGGAATAAGGGGGCAAAAGAAGATGCTTGTATTCCATTTCAGTTTCAAGGGCTTTATTTCCACCTAGCAACTTTCTGAAATGAGTTCCATATACTGATATAGGTAGTCATTTACTCTTTCTGCTGGGTGATTGGCCTCACTGGTAATGGTTTACCAGATTTACCATTTTAGCTTGCAGACATTCTTTTTATCTTCTATTGTGGTACTATTTAATACTGCTGACATAGCTGAAGGCCCAAGTCTTTTTTCTAGTCCACAGAGTGGTGTTACTTTACAGAAACCTCATAATGACTGTTAAGCTCCCTACAAGCATCTGCACGTTGCTTGTAAATTACATACATCAGATTACAAGGTCAGGCACATAATTTTCATAGTTTAAAAATAATATTGGATCAATATTTTTAATACATTGGTTTGTTGCCTTACTGCCCTTTGATAGTGCCAATTTTTCTCTCCGCTCTGATAACAAACATGGTATCGTTGTCCGACCTTTGTTATCCCGTTGTTATAGTTTATAGGTTGATAACCATTCTGTGAGCTATGAAGTGTGGACCTGCCCCTGCTGCGTTCCCTGAAATAAAGAGGAAAAGGAAAACAAGAAAGAAAGGAAAAAAGGAACCCCTCTCCATTAACCATTAAATTGTAGGGTGATCTAGAGATAAAAGCAGAATCTCTTTTTTGCTTTTCAAATATTTGCCTGGCCTTCAAAAGGTATTTGCCTTTTGTGTTTACATTGGATTTATTTTTTTGGCCTACATGAAGAAGGAGAATGATACATTAAAG
This sequence comes from Psophia crepitans, assembly GCA_013399095.1. Taxonomy (NCBI): domain Eukaryota; kingdom Metazoa; phylum Chordata; class Aves; order Gruiformes; family Psophiidae; genus Psophia; species Psophia crepitans. The sequence goes on from VWZZ01001703.1 coordinate 277,809, forward strand.
AATAATGGACAATAGAGAGGAAAATGCTCTCAGCTTTCACATCTAGCCTGTATTTTCTACTTTAGGTTTATTTTTTTTAATCTTGTCTACTTTTATTTAAATAGAAACTGCTGAGTATTGTAAAGGGTTGTAAATGTGAAAGTATCAGATGAGGTACAGTACAAGAAGATTATCTACAGGTTGGCAGGCAGTAATGAGAGTTGTCAAAGTGCCATTTTCTACTATGAACCTTTGGGACCTCAAGTTATTCCTGTGTGTGGCAGAACAATGTAAAGCTTCAAAAGCCAGTGTTCTGTCATTTACAGAATTTCGTTTTGCTGTTCGTGAGAGAGGCAGGTGAGGTTTGCGTCTGCAAAGTTGCATAAATCTTCACCAAGGCAAAAGGAAAGATGCTTTGGTTGAAAGCTGAAGTCTGTGTCATATCATCTTCAGTTGTTTCCTTCTGGATGGCATTAGGGCTTTCTTGAAACCTGCATTGTCCCTCGTGGATTTGTTTTCATTGAAATAGCAGATTTTGAGCAAGGTTGTATAAAATATAATTTGATATAAAAACTCATATTCAAGGGAAACACCACTGTGGGACAATAACCTGTCCCAAGGTCATCTTCTCTGTTGCTCAAGTCGGTCCCTTTGTCATGTAACATACTACTACCACACCATCAAAAGCCTGTGGTATTGTTAGAGTGGAGCCATGAGGTGGAGAAGTTTCCCAAATCTGCTTACTGTAATAATCAATATTTTTGGTGCCATTAACTTGCAAACAAATGTAACCCAATGATTTAATTGAAGTATCTTGATTAATGTGCTTTAAAACCATGTGCATTTATAATATATAAAAATATATTTCACCACATGTATGTCATAAAGCTCTTAGTATGTTACAGTTTGTGAAAATTACAGTCAGTTAATAATGTGTCAGCTCCCCACTGTGTGCTTTGTAGGATACTGAATGGGTGTTACATGATTTATTTGCTGGATTTTGCAGGTTTTCTGTAGCGTGTCAGATGCCTTGCTGATTGCTTGGTGAAGCCTAGAGTATGAGCTCCCTCCTGCAATGTTTACTTTAAGTCAATCTACATTTGCTTAAAAGTATGACAGTCTGAAAATCAGATCTCCTCCTCAAACTTTCATAAAACCCTGCATAGTTTTTGGTGGGAGTATTGTTTGTAGTTTAGATGTACGTTTGGGTGACAATCATAATTTACCTCATAGTTCTTAGAATTACAAGGAATGGATTGTCAATGAAACAAATGTATTATAATGTTGCTAGAGTGATAATAATACTGCAAATAATTTATATAATTCTCTGGGATTTTTCTGGGGGCGAAGTTACTTAATTTACATTTATTGATCTGTCCATAATGTAATTGGAAGGATTCTCTCTCCTTTTACCACTTTCACACTTAACATATTTCCTTGACCTCCTCATGTCTTCTCATTCTTTCATTAATAGAGAGAACTAATAGACCATATTGATAAAGGTCAAGTGGTGTTTCCCACCTACAGATTTAGGAAGTGGGAATGCCCAGATAAGTTTTAAGTTCTCTTTATTCATTATCTTTCTGATGATTTTTTCATGCTGTCTTTTAGGATTATAGTGGAGCATTTCTGTGTAAATGTTTCCATCCATGTCCTACAGCACAAACAGACTTGAAGATTAGCTGCAAGGTGCAGAAATACTTTTTTTTTTTTTTCAAACGGGTAAAATCCTGAAGACAATTGATGACTGGAGATAAAGTAGTAGTCTCAAGAGAGCAAGGCATTTGAGCAAGGCATAGGGCTCTGTGGTGTTCCGCTGTACTGCCATATAGTGTGTAGCAAGGTTTAAACTGGATGGATAAATTTCTGTGACTTCAAGAACATCTAAAATGAACTTGTATAGCAATTGGATTTAATAGGCAAAGAAATCAAAGGGAGTTTAGAAAAAGAGAAATTGGGTGAGTTGATTTCAGAATGGAGGCTCTTGCCTGATGCTAATAAAGGTTTCTGATGTCATTCTTTTTGTAGCTATAATGTACATTACTGAAATAATTTGTGTACTTCTGTGCTTGTGTGTGCTATCTTTAATGAGGTATATGTTTATAATTTCTGGCTTTCAGATTTAAATCTGTGAACACAGCAAGAGCTCAATGGATTCTGGCAATAATAGTCCTATAAAGCGGAGATTCTGAGAACTTCCTTGCAAATGGAAAGAGTTGTTCATCTAACAAAAGTGGTAGAGAAAGAAACTTGCCTGTGTTGCAAAGATTCATTTCTGCAAAGGTCACGTAGAGTAGATTAGACCTTAATCAAAATATTTTTGGGACATCTTGGGATTTTGAGAGAGGTAGTTAAGAAGGAGCTTTGGGGATGGGTGTTTTGAGATGTATGTTTCAGATCTACCACTTTGTCTTTGATTTATGTCTCATGTGCAGTAAAAACATGCATATTGTGAATTACAAGCTTTAATGCCCTGTCTGCTTTCTTCTGATACCGTATATCAGGAAAGCAAAACTCAAAAAATGTTCATCTTGATGGAATTATAACCCTTGTTTTCTTTCTGTTCCTCTTTCCTCTTTTGTGTGAAATTATGTACGCAAAGTAGGAGTGGTAGCAATTTCTAGAATTAATATTGAACAAATATTTATGTTTTAAACTTTGTCTTTGCTTAATTTACTGCTTCTCCAAACTTTATTCATCATTTAAAATTTACCTTTTTTGCCTTTCTTATAAATCCATATTTATTTGGTGTTGGTGTGTTTGGAAATATTAGAGCGTTTACGGAGCTATCCTATGAAGTGTTTCTTGTATGCAGAATGAAATGGTCATTTTCTTTCTGTCTGCTATTTTCCCTTGTTTTATATATATTTGATTGTGGTTGTATTTGTGGAAGGTGAATCACAAGTTTTCAGAAACAGACTGGACTGGCTCACTGCTGGGACACATGCAGGGAACCCTGTGGTTCTGCAGGGAGCAATATAACCTGATAACATATTTGTATCTTTCTAGCTCAAAACTTGGAATGTTTGAAATACAGAGTTGACATTTGGTCTTTTTTACAACATTTCTGGAAGTGCTTCCAAAATCTTCTCATAGCATATTAGCATGCAGAAATCATATTCTCTGCAACCTTTCAGTAAGTTTCAAATGATAGCTTCCTGGTAGGTGCTGGGCAGACATTTGGTCTGTCAGGCATGTTGATCTGCCTGTCACTGCTCTAAGCTTAGCCTGATCTCTGCGCTTGTTTCCAAAGTGCTGGCTTCCCTCCTTCTCTCCTCCCCTTCCCACTCTTTGTGCCCCAAAACCCAGCACCTGACAAAGCCACCTGTTAGAGCCCCAGATATTTATTGACCGTGTTACTCACCATTCAGAAGGAGGATGGCTGAGAGCAGGTCTGTAGCCTCAGCCCCTCCTTAAAAAGGCTGGTTGGTGTCAAGGCTGTTAGAGCGGGTGGTGTCTGCAGTGTGTGCACGGCAGAGACCTGGGAGGAAATGTGGTACCGTGCCCACTGGCGATTCAGGACGTCTGCACCTTAAAATACCTTGAGCGAAATCCTGATTCTGCTGAAGTCACCAAGCACTTGGGCATTCATTTTATTCCAGCAAGGATTTCACCAGTATTTTTATTTTGCAGCTGTAGTGCATGTGGGGAAATCCTGAACCAAGATGAATGTGACTACATATTGTGAAATACATTCTCTGCTAGTTTCATCTTTGCCTTCCTCCCTTCTGAATAACTAAATGTTGTTCTCTGTTAATAAGTGTGTACTTTGTCTAAATTGCATTTATTTTGCTTTTGACATACATACCTTTTTACTATTAATCATCCCCTTCTGCTCTTTACTGTACAAAGACACTGTTGTGTTGATGGAATATATTTAATCTCCGGTATGTTGTATTTTAGTTCTATTGTTGCTTTCTTGTTTCTTTATGGAAAACCTTTCTTTATTGACTCTTAAATCATGGGTTAAGCCCTTATTGAAAACATGTTCTATATGTCCGTCTTGCTAGAGAAAAAAGTTCTTTTGAGGTTATAGGCTAGGCTTACTCAAATACTTCACTAACAGTAAAAATTCAGAGGTCTTCTATATGTTATCTAAAGCTAGAAATATACCCAATTACTCAGCAGCACATCATAAAAGAGATGCATGCTATGTTCACGTCTGTCAGTGCCTTAAGTCATCACTCCACAGCCTTTTTTAAATTCTCTTTTTATTGAAACCAAGAAACAAAACAAAGACAAAAAAAGCAAAACCCAACATCAATTAGATGTCAACATGACATCAAACAGCATAATATATCATAAAAATAAATGTATGATCCGGTGACTCAATGATTTCTGTCCATATGGCATTTACAGAGAAGTAAAGAAAAGGCAAATAGCTACACATATGTATTGAGAAAAATATCCAGTATAAAATTGGCCATAGTGACAGCACTAGAAAGCTCTCAGCTGAGATTACCTGGAACTAAATAACACGCAGAAGGGGAAGTGAGGTTCCAACAGTGTCACAGTCTCTTACATGTACTTAGAGTTTTGTCCAGTGGGCATTGTGCAGGTCATGTGTGTTTTTATAAAAAAAAACACAAAACTTTAAGGATGGACATATTCTACTTGCTGGTAATAGGTCCAGGTTTATAGATGGATGTGTGTGCAACTGTATGCAGAGTGATGCAAAAGTGCAATTAGGGAAAACAGAAATCTTTGGAAATAAATGTGACTGTCTGTTGAACCTATTAAAATGAACACCGACTCCAAACCCATTTCTGTGTTTGCTGAAAGACATATGAAAAAGTTTCTTTGTCTAAGTGCTAAGCACATTCAAAATACGGAGAATCAGTTAAGCCTCTAAAATAATAATCTGGGAATTCCATTCATTATTACAGTAAAGGGCATAATAACTTTATGGTAAATGGGGACGAGTGGGAGAGAGGTGAGACTGTGGGGGTGGGAACTAGAGAAGGGAAATCCAGAAAGATCCAGCATCAAACACAACCTCTGTTATTTGAATTTGTTGTTCATTTTCAACGGAGTGATAACTGCAACAGCTCAGCCTGAACCGCCAGGCTCGACACTTCCCTTTCTAAGGAACTTGGACGTGTTTCACAGCTTACATCTGGACAACAGGGTACAGGGAAAAAAGCCACAATGATAGATCACATATTCTCTTTACATATTTAGGACTTGAGTCTTGTATATAATAAATGTGTTCACACACAAAGAAACATGTACATGTAGACATACATTTATATATCTACCTACACACATGTTCACATGTGTATATATCCAGCTCCACATGGTGTTTCTTCTCTTTTTGCTGTTAGGCTCAGTTCAAAGATCTATCTCCTGTCTCTCCAGAGACAGAAGAAATTCCCCTCTAGAATTTTGTTCCTTTTCCCTACCCAAGTTGTCTTTTTATACAGCGATATCTGAGATCTCTTTTTGTTAATCTTATTACAAGTACAGTTATAGGCTTCAAAGGAGGTGATAAGTAACCCATTGGACCTGGCAAATGGGACCTTGGGTGAGAGCAGGGAATACGTAACGAACTCGTTATCTTATCTTTTAGATCAGCGATAACTGCAGTGAGACCACCTGGTCAATATTGTACATCTTGCTGTGCGGCCATGTCTTGTCAAAGTAGTAACAAAATGCATTCTTCCCAGTGTATGCAACTGGCTATTACGGGTGGTAGAAAAGAGTGTAGCACAGAGCCTGTGGGGAGAAGCAGCTCCTGAGGGTAAAATAGCAGTACATTGAAACCTCAAAGGCAATTTAGGAAGGGATGGTGTGAGTGTGTGCGTGTATGCATTTATGTCTGAAGCCAGAAAAGTATGAGGGCTATGTGGAACATTTCCTGGAGCTTACCACTAATAAACATGGCGGGATTGTCAGCCCTGCAGTGTCCATACCTTTCTTCTGGGCCCGTGCCAGTGCTGCTGCAATCGTCGGATAGTGCATCCTAACCAAAGGGTAGGAGCTTTTCACTCTGTCCTCCAGCACATATTTTAGCACTCTCTCAGCTCCATGTTCTTTCCAGCTGAGGAAGGACTTTGCAGTATCCCTGTACAGTGCCCCCAGTCGTTTGGATGTCAGTGCAGAGGACTAGGGGAACTCAGTTTTTGCTGTTTCATTTTGTCCTTTATTGCTTCAGGCTGTGAAAGACTAGTGGAAACTAACTTAATAATTTGATTCATTCATCCATTCATTTATTTTGGGTGAGCTACCAGTAAACCACCAACTGTCATGTCCCGCAGTTTATTAACATGGCGTGTATAGAATACAGTTGCAAATAACCAGTTCCTTTGTTTTCCTGCTCTGTCATGCTTTCGTTGTAAAATATTTCTTATTTTTAGAAATTGGGCCCATCCCATTCTCATACACAGAAAATCCCCTCCGCCATCAAAACACTTTGCATATCATGGGCCACATCCACAGATCTTTGCAATCAGCTGGTGTCTCTTCATTTAGTTAAATTTGGACATAGATCAGTCCATCAGTGCATTCAGCACAAGTGAAATGCAGCCTCTGCTGGAGCAGGTTGGCAGCAATGATGCTATAGGCACAATTCCAGTGGAACATACAGAAGCAGCACCGCAACCTGTACAGGCACAAACTGGAGGGCAGACAGAACTTCAACCTTTAACATTTCCTTCCAAACTACTCCATAATTTCAGGAGCATGAATGCGCCTCTCTTGGAAGCATAAAAGATTTAATTCTGTTGCTCCAGGCAGGAGTTTTAAACCTAATACTTATATAAGTAAACTGTCCCCTCTAGTTTTTCACATTTACTCATAATGCCACACTGGCAAGCTTATTAGTTACATTCTGGGCCTGTGGACCAGGCAGTTGCTAGAGATGGGCTGGCATGCTAATATGGACTGAGGTAACATCAGCAGCAAGATGGATTTTGGGGTTTGACTGCTGCCTTAAGGGAAATTCCTGAAAATGTTCCTTTTATATATTTACTGCAGGTCATAGTAGTCAATTTTTTGTGTATTTGATTATCAGTGTGATATTTCTGTGTTTCACTCTCTTACATATTTTTACACAATAAGATGAAATATTATGCTGCTGACAGTGTTTAAATAAAAGCCTGGGTGGCATTTTGTGATGAAAACGAGAGGATTTTTTTTCAATTTAAGGTAGCATGGGACAAGAGGACGATCCCGTACTCCTTCAAGGAATTTAGAAAGTTGGCAGTGATGTGGTTGTAGTAGAATGCCACAGTTACCTTTTGACAGCTTAATTAGCATTATGCAAATATTTTCTGTGAATTTTTGAACAAGCTGTATTTCAGGTGAAAAGTCTTACAGCACAGACAGGAAAACTTTGTACAAAATGTAGCTTTAACTCCACTTTGACTCCAAACTTCTAAAGCTAATTGTCTTTTTATTTTGCTTCATAAACATACCCATTTCACATAAAATCTGTAATAAGAGAGGACTTGTGGCAAATACTGTGACCTTCAGTAAACTGTGGAAAGATACCTCTTCTAATCAAAGGCAAAAGCCATGATCTTCCTTGTAACTGACTGTTGACATAAGAAAGGCCAGGCAGATTGACATCCATCTCTATAGAAACCATTAGCCAATGCCGGATAAATCCAGAGCACTGAATCCATATGCATGCTTGCTTTTATTATTCCTGACCTATTGGCAAACTTCTGCATTTTGCGGGCTTTGTTTTAAAGGATGCTTTAAATTGCAGATAGTTATTATGTGATTTCGTCTGTGAAATAAATAGTTTTGGTTGTCTAAATAAAGAAATCAGGATTATTTTGCATCTACTAAGCATTATTTGCTTAGGTGTGGCTTGGTTTGGGTCCAGATTAGCACACAATGAAGACTGTTACTTTAGCTGGGTGTAGCAAAACCAAGTAGTTTTGTTCATGTTTTCCAAATGATGTGCAAGTAATGTGTCATTTGAGTCTAACCGGGCTTTTACTGGCCTACCGTCCCTTTCTACTCTGTAAAACATTAACAATTACTTTTTTGGCTGCAAAAACATATGCTTTTAAGAGTCCCAATGATGCTCGAAACTCACGTCAGTCATAACTTCAGAACAATTGCCAGTCCTGTAGCAAGACCAGGCGCTGTTAATCAAAGCTGTAGTATGTTGAACACTGCTGCCTTAACTTTCCCTTGCTGAAATCTTATTACTAGTGGAGTGCAAGGAAACAAAAATGCTTTTCATTTCACTCCGTGCTGTACATTTTCCAGTTTGAGTGACTAAAGCTGGCGAGGATGCCTATTTTTGGAAAGAGGAATTAAGATACTTTGGAGAAAGTAGTGCACTGTGTGCTGACATTCCAGATGTCCAAACTATAGTAGTACCAGCCCAAGTTTTTGAGCCTTTCATGCCAATGATGACCTCATGAGGTCCAGCCTGGAGAAATAGAGACATAGTTCTTCAACAATGTTCAAGAATGGCTCCTTCCTTTCATATTTCTATTCAGTGATCTCCAGTGTCCTTCTCTTTTCCTGTCTCTGACAAAATTAGCTCTTTATAATTAACAATTGTTAGTTTTTTGGCTTGTCTTTTAGACTTTTCTTAGAGTCTCTTTCACCCAATCTATGTATTGTATCCTCGCTCTCAAACAGAAAAACTTGTGATATTTTTCTCTTTGGCATTCCTGTCCTTTCCTAGCTAGCTGTTTTAATGTGGACTGTGGGAGATTTTACACTTGATTTGTTGAATCTGAACTCTTTGCTGTAAACTCTCACCACACAGAAGAAACTATCTTTATAAATGACAGAATGGACCTGGCCTGAATGGTGCTTTGTTTACTGTTTTCCTAAAAGGGGCCCCTCTATATTTCATCTGTCAAAGTTGCTTTTCTTTCTTTCAACAATACTTGATTGTTTTCACAAAAATTCAGGTTCCATAGACAGGAGAATTCTGTATTATATTTTCCTGCCAAATTCCGATCTCTGTTTTCCTTCCCCTGTGCTCACAAAGGGCTCATAACTTACTGTCAACTGTGAGGCAAACCACAAAGCTCCACTGTTGCTCAGCAAATAGGCTCTATTGGATGATGGCTTGACTGGCTGTAAAGTTTGCTTAACTGTAGCAGCAGTGGCAGAAGGCATGTGGGGTACTGTATCTCCCAACAGGCCCAAACGCCTTCACTTCTCGCGGTTGCTTTTATGTTTTTAACGACTTTAATTGTTGAACAAAGTTGACAGTGCTTTGTACAACAAATTAGATGCTGCTTATACGTATGGATAGATGTGGTAGCTTGGGAGCTGGCAGAGATTAACTCAGTGTGATTTCCTGACAGTGGCAGTGGTTCCTTGTGATTTGGGAAGGTGTCAGAGGTGTTATGCCATCAAACTCTGAAGTGCTGGCTGGTGTGGTAGGAGAAAACAGGACAGAAGAGTGGAAGAACAGCCATTATATGTGAGTGATATGTGCAACTAGTAGTTGTTGTGTTGTTGTGGGTTTTTTTTTCCTCCTATCACTTTAGCTTTTCTAACTACAATTCTAAAACAAATTATAGTTTTTGAGCTAAAAATAACCTTCTCTGTTACATTTATAGTCATGTATACTTTTAGATGATGATGCAGAAATTTTATTTAGAGCAATGGTTTTATTTTCAGAAGTCACTTATGCTCACTTAACTGCCCGAACCATGTAATTTCTCCTTGCATGCAGCCTGAGACATTTGCAATAGGTACTGTGTAAACTATTGCTTTAATTGAATCAAAGCAAGCTGCAAAGGGAAACTTCTTTATCGGTTTATAAATGGGAAAGAAAAAAGTCTTCAGTTAGATGTATCACTTGGGTTGATTTTCTACAACAGATGCAGAATGTTTTGTGTTTTTCGAGTGAGGAACATTTCACTGCTTAACATATGTATAATGTTAGCAAATATTGCATGGAGGTTGTATTGATTAGCTATTCACGGGGCTTGTCTTTTCACTACGTTTGCAGAAAGGTCCTTGAAAACAGTAAAATGAATAATTTTCCTGTCTTGAGATTTATTAATTTAGTGTTTTAATTGTATGTTGAAAAGATGACATGGATTAAAACTACAGTAAATTTAAGTGCCTTTCTGAAGTATTAAATATAGTGCAAGTGGTAATATTATTTGTTTGATGTTTTGCCCCTTGTATAAGAAAATTCAAAAGAAATGCATATAGCACACAAGTGAGTTGACAGTTTCCATTCCAGAAGTTGTGCTGCTTGGTTAAAAACACACGTTCCTTTTTTATTTTATTATCCAGTTTGTATTTTTAAAACTGACTTTGCACCCTCAGCCTCTTTCTGAACTTACATTTAATGTGGTGTTCATCCCGGCGTGGGAGCTTTCAGTTTCATATCACTTTGATCACTACTTGCCAGTGCAGAAGTGCAGTCAGGTTTTGTAGGAATTCGCTATTCAGTGTCAACAAACATTTCTCCCAGCATTTACTGGCTGATTTAAGTAAACTGTAACTCGTGACATGCTATAGTAAATTGATAATGACAAAGCCGTAGAAATGAATACGACTCTGCACGTCTGTTTAGTGAAATAAGTCTTTGTAAGGAAAGATTTCTTTGTCTGCTAGTGAGAAGAGACTTGTTCAGTTATGAACGTGTTACGAACCTGATTTGAGATTCATCTTTTGCTGCAAGTTGTGCCTTTCACAGGGAACTGAGAAGGGCTGGAAATTCAGTCATATGTACTCTTTGTTTCCGTGGGTTAATTCATTAAACTCAGTGTCTCAGTTTCTTCTTTAGTGAAGTGGGAGTGCTGAGAGAGGTGCTTACTAAAGGTGAAGATATTTTGAGATTTCTGAAACACGAGAAATTGCGCTCATTGCCAACCTGCTTCATCACCTTCTATGAAAAAATAACCAGGGTAGAGTCTCAAAGTAAGGGAACCTCTTTTTGGAGGTGCCTCCTCCTGGAGATTGACCCTTCTGCTGAAAGATGAGAGGGCTCCCCCCTAACCTGCCTCCTTTCTGGGGGGTTCCTGTGCCTCCCTGCTAGGTCCAGTTTCTGCCCTGGTAGGGCTTTTCCCTGCCTGCATCAGCTCCCAAACCTCAGTGACCAAAAATGATTCAGCAGAAATAAACCCGAAAGGGCCTTTGCATTCTCCCTTTTTGCACTTTAATTTTGCCTGCTCAAAAGGGTGATGGGCACCTCCTCTGGACCTGTCACCTCAGCCCTGGGCTGTGCAGTGTTAATACCATGGAGAGGCTGCCAGAGTGGTTGTGTGCTGAGGACCGAAGTGGCCTAGTATAATTAGCACCGAGTTTGCGCCTGCTGTGCTGGGGGTCTTATGTATTTGGATGACCCCCGTCTCTTTCATGACCTTGCTCCACAGGAGCTGCTGGACTGCATTGCATGCCAAGTACCGACATAAGAATTCACATCCAAATTAAAACCTAGAATTGTTTTTGTTTCAGTAGTTGTGTTTGAGTCTTCCCAGAATTATTGTCGATTCTTCCCAGGATTATTGTCTGATATTAGCACTGATGCCAGACGGAGAAGTAATTTTTGTTATTTTTTTGAAGGTGCTTGTCTATGTAAGTGAAGAGATCTTGTTACTTTGAATCAGTTCAAGAGGAATAGATTGAAAAAGTACAGAGAGCAATACATACAGTCTGCTAGTATTCAGAATATACCGTACCATATTTTTCATTTCTCTGCAATGAGCAGTTGGAGGAATGTCATGTCACAGGGTCCCCAGTGGTCAGGTTTTCAGTGAAAACACAGAAATTTCAAATTGAAAAGGACCCAATGTAATTTTTCTATGCCAAGAAAACTGGTTAAGGATATGTCTTTAGCTGAATAAAGAGGATTCAATTAGCCTCAGTACAGCTGCTCTGATTTACAGTGTCGGAGGATCTGACCCATACTCGAAAGCCTCTAATGATTCTACATCTGTGTCATAATTCCTAGACAAAAAGATATGTTTCTTTTCAATTCTGTTCATATTTGGCTTAAATCCACAGACACTGGACCACCTCGCTGATGGTTGATGGTAGGGATGACAGCCATATCAGCTAAATACGCCCCTAAAGCTGTATGTTCTGTATGGGTATGCTTTCAAAATTGACAATAAAGCTCTCAAGAAATGTCCATGAGAAAATGAAACTGTTCAAATCTGGTTTTAGGAGTGATAGGCTGCACATATATACTGTTTGCTTGTCTATTATGAATTATTACCAATAAACATAAGTGGGAAACTGTTACAAAATATAGCCCGGAGCAAAAATTGACACTGTTTGAGAAGACAAGACTTCTTTACAAATGCAGATCATATGTTTTACCCTTAAAATACAGGAAAAAATGGGTCAGAGATGAACAGCACAACAAGGTGCTGTGTATTTCGATGTTAAACATACTGCATCACAAGTTAAAATAGAGTATTTCAGTATTTTAACTAAAATCACGTGTAAGAGATCTAACTGAATTTAAATGGTAATAGTAAAAATGTTTAAAATTGCTGACAGCATTTTAAGTTTGCATTGATTTTTTTACTTTCTAATTATGTGGGGACAACTTCATTTGTCTGGGCCTTTGGTCCGTGAGCTGGTGTATGTTTTTCCTTGTATTCTGATTGCTGTGCTTTGTGACGTTGTTTGACACATTTAAAAATACTAATGTGGAATTCTGAGCACTTGGAAATGTGGAGCAATTCAGAGTCTGGGCACTCTTCACCTTTACCCTTACGATTGATTTTGCTATGCATGTTTTCTTCTCCTTGTTAGAGGTCAGTTGCTGAATGCCCTACTCAAAACAGGATAGTTGAGGTCCCTCAGATATTGGAAATTATTTCTTCCTAACAATTTTGTGGTACTTTGCAGAACTGAAACCAAAAGACAGGGAGAGTTTGTAGCTCCATATGCAACTGATACAGAGTGCTGTATGCAGGGACTGCACACTGCTTGATCTCTCCAAGCTGAACGATGAAGTGGTGTAAGTTTTACCTGTGACAATTACTTTTTAATGTTCTCTGATTCTTTTCAGTGCCTAGGTGAAATACCTTAATGCATTCCTTAAAAATACAAAACTGGTTAATATTAAACAGTGATTTTGTTTTTTTTTTTTGTTTTGTTTTGTTTTACTAAATAACAATGAAAATACTTTATATTCTTAAGTCATACTAGGAATCAGATGATGAATAACAATGTCTTCATTATTTTAATTTTCTTTTAAAGGTAGTTAAAATTGGTAGAGATTTTATTTGTGAATCTTGTGAAAGGATAAGAGGTTCAAAGTCTCAATAAATTGAACTTTAAATTGTTTGGACTTCTTAATGGCAACCGATTAGCTTAATTAATAGAGGAGGTAATGTTTTGTTTTACTTGAATTCTTAGACTGTTGCAATTATTTATCTTTTGTCTTCATATTTTCATATTGAAATAAATTCAGAAAAAAGGGCCCCAATTACTCCCTCCCGTGAAAACTTGCACAGCCCCAGCAGTGGAGGGCTTGAGGGGAGAATGAGAGAAGTTGCCGCATTGTTGTTCTTGGCCACATTGCCAATCAAACAGGGTTATTTCTGAAATATTTCCTGGGTAGTTTCAGCTAGGCATAGGATCCCCTGTAATCTTTTTTCCGAACAGTGTGCTGCTTCAGACTACCCTGTCCTTTATCCCAGTAGTAGCTGCAGCTCACTGGTAAATGAGGTGGTTCCTGTAGGGGTCTGTAAACACATTTTAGGATTCCCATTGTGCACATACGTAAGGATCATATTGTGTAAGCCTTAGTTCAAAAGAAAGAAATATTGTGCACAACGCTGTCTTGTAAAAGCCTGTTTGTAAGGATTCTAACAAAAATCAGAATTTCTCAAAGTAGCAGAAAGTGGAGCATTTTGTCTAGTTTTGCTTTCTCTGATCAAAATGCTCGTGACTTTAAAGTCGTGGGTCTTTGCTACCTTCCTTTGTTCCCACTGACCTATATCCCAATCTGGCCTTCCAAATTTGCTGCTCAGCCCCTTGAAAAAAATGCCACAATTCAGAATATCAGCATTCTAATACGGTGGAAAAGAAGGTGCTGTGTCGTGTGATACAGCGCAGTGCGCAAGAGCAGGCATCAATGGCCAAAACCTGTGAGCAGGGTGTAGCTGGGAAACCCAGGCACTCGGTGCTGCACCTGAGCTCCTGGGGGTGTAACGCGGGGAGACAAGACGCAGGAGCTGTTCCCACCTATATGGTGCCTGCATCTTTTCCTTAACCTCTTCTGCAAGGCTCGCAACATATTTAAGCAGTCCTTGTGCTTGCTTTGGTGCAATGGTGCAGGGGAGAAGAAAACTACTTGTCCCTTACTGCCATTCTTGAATGTTCCTTCAGAGAAAAGCTGATGCCAAAGACCGATTCTCAGCTTTGCATAGTTTGCTTTTCTCTGTTCCTTTGTAACTCCTCTGGTGAAACTTTAAAAAAAAAAAGTGTAGCTGATATGCATTTACATCAATAAATGTAAAGAACTTTGTGTATGCATTAGTAGTGGCTGGAATATTTACACAGAAAAGGTAATCCGTGATATCACTCAACAATGCAAGTTTTTCAAGAAGAATTTAAATTTAGCTTTATTTCTATGAACCAGATGAAAATAATTTCTCAAGCGTCCTACCTAAGACACTCTTTTATATTTTATAGGATGCCCAGAGCTACTGTAGATATAAAACACAATTTCTGGTTATGAGATCTCTGCATAACCAAAATGCAAATTTCACTCCTGAATATGTAGGCCACTTGCTCAATAACCTAAAGAAATATATGGTGAAAATGTGAGTTCTCATGTATTCAGATTACCCCTTCAAAGGTTTTCCTCAGGTTTTTATATCCCGAAAGTCCCAGTTCTGAGGCAGTCTGCAGTTCAAACTTAATTTTCGGTTCTTTGAGTGAAGTCATTTAAGTAAACAAATAAAAATGGCATGTCATGTGTAGCTTGTGCCAAAGTACGCCATGTGCCAGTTAGAATTAAGTTTTATGAATCCTCACAGATAGGAGTTTATACCAACAGTGCAGATACATTTGCTTGTCCCTAGCATCTCTGATGACACTTGCAGTACTTTAAACATACACAAGTAACATCCCAGCATGGTTCTGACCTGTGTTTATTTTTAGTATTTCATGAATCACCTTTAGCTGTTTTTCTTCTTCACTTCATGAAAGGCATATGAATGTTATTGCTAAATAACACTGGGATATTTGATAGTAAAAATAAAATCCCTCCTCCTTTTCTTTGTGAATAGCCAGATGGATGTGTTTACCCTTTAGAGAAATTTAGATCTGATATTTTTTGTTATGTTTTGTTTTCTTCCTGGTAATTATGTTGGCACTTTGCTGATCCCTACTTGTGCATTACTACAATGGAAGGTGACAATTTGATTGTCTTGAGTTGGAGAAACAAGTAATTTTATATTCACCAAGCTGTCAGGTAACAGTACCTCACAGTACTAAGAGCTCCTGGCAATGTGGCTTGGCACCTATATTTAAGTGCTTTGATGCTTGCGTAACCTCTACTGAATCAGAAATATTTTGCCTGCTAGAAATGTTTTTAGGCTTGTAGTGTAGGGTTTTTATTAAAAAGACAATCTGTAACTGAGCTGCAGAGCTATTGTTTCATGTTACATGGAGGTACTAATTAGGTGGCTTAGTGCAACTGGCTATAGGTGAGCCTGAAATTGATACTTCCTTTCCCTGTCTACTGAGGGGCTCTATCTGATTTAGAAATGGGAACCAAAACTATGGTGAGGAGGGACGAGAACAGGGAAGGAGGGGAGAGAAATCTCGCTGTAGATAAAATATTTGAGTTCTGAACTAGGTGGCACAGAGAAATGGCACATGACCTTTTGTTTTCGCACCTGTAAGATTGAGAATTAACACTTTAAATCATTATGAGGAATCTTAGGCACCTCCTGAAAATTAACTTTAGGAGAAAAAAAAAGTAAGAATACTGTTTCTTACCATTGGAACATGAATCTCATAGAGCATTGAAGGGATTTGTAGTGGTTTCACCTTGGCTAAACGCCAGGTGTCCACTAAGCCGCTCTATCACTCCCCTCCTCAGCAGGGCAGAGAGGGGAGAGGGAAAAATAAGATGGAAAAGACCACTCCAAAATCGTGGGTTTAGACAAAAGCAGTTTTAATATAGCGAAAAGCAAGGCCGCGCGCGGAAGCAAAGCAAGGAAAAACAAAAGATTATTCTCTACTTCCCATTAGCAGGCGATGTCCGGCCACTCCCTGGGAAGCAGGGCTTCCAAAAGCGTAGTGGTTACCCCGGAAGGCAAAACATTGAAAAAACGAATGCCTTCCGTTCCTCCCCCTCTCCCTCAGCTTCCCATTGCTGAGCAGATGTCATATGGTATGGAATATCCGTTTGGCCAGTCTGGGTCAGCTGCCCTGGCTGTGTCCCCTCCCAGGATCTTGCCCACCCCCAGCCTGCTGCTGAGGGGGTAGAAGAAGGGTTGGAGACACAGCCTTGATGTGTGCCAGCCCTGCTCGGCAGCAGCCAAAACACTGGTGTGTTATCAGCACCTTGCTGCTACCAATGCCCAGCACTGTAAGGGCTGCTACGGGGAAATTAACTCCAGCTCAGCCTGACCCGGTACAGGATTTAATGAAGCTTTCAGGTACTTTTGCCCATCAGGTTTAAGTGTGGTCAGGAAGATGTCTAATTATTAGAACAAGTTCTTAACTGGCTTTGTAAGGGGAGAAAAAAGTATTCTTGTCTTTTGTGTAAAGTCTCAGCTCAAAGTCTAAACGTGCTAAAATAATGCTCTTAGCATTTTTAGGCATCCTTTATCAAAACCATTTATATAATCGTTCAGCTAAACAATTAAGACATTCTAGTCCATAAAAATATGGATTAATGCTTATTTATAGGAACCATTGTTTTTTAATTTTATTGTTAATGATTGCTTTTATTTATATTGTATATTCTGTTACTTGCTGCCTAGAACAACAAATTCTAATGAGTTGCTGGTGGATAAATTCTTGGCATGCTCCCTCTTGTTCCCAGAGTTATTGGTAAAGATAGCTGGAAGTCAGTACTGCCTTTTTTCTTCTTTTTCCAACAGTAAGAAATCGGATATCCAGAGACACATGGCGTAGTCATAGGACTTTAAAGGCAGTCATCACTGAGAAGCTAATACCAACCAATTAAACAGAGGTGGTTACGTGATGTAACATTATCAGGAGAAACAATTCATGAGTCAAAGCATTCCAGGGCATATGAGCTCCAGTCCAAAGAACAGTCTCAAGCTGTTTAAATAAAGTGACAGCAATATTGTCAGCTAAATATAAACTATAGAAAATATTAACTACAGTGACTGAAGATGACCACATCCCAGGTGCTAAATGATTATTCTTTCACTGCCCTTTTCTGCATTCAATGTGAGTTTACCTTAGGCATTTTCAGTGAAAGCTCCTGGTAGTGAATAAAGAGAGTGGAACATTTAACCTACTAGAGAGGTAGGTTGTGTTTTTAACATTTTATGAATCCTAATAAATACTTTAGATTTTCACTGAAAAATCATCAAGGGCTGCGAGGCTGTTTTGTTGCATCAGTTTTAATGTTTCTGACAACTGGATGAAGAGACAGGAACTTGTTCCCTAACCCTAACCTTTTACTGTGGTGGCACAACTGAGAAGGTCACTATAATGGCAGAACGTGAGAGAGAGGCTTTCCATAGAAGTTTGTTTAGCTCTAACATTGTTTTATTACAAATGAGAAGGAATACCATAAAAATGGTTCCAAACCCTCTGAGCTTTGAGGAAGTCTGAATCTGAAAGCACAATCTATTAGCAGAAGTGTAATTTGTCTGGATTGAAAAAACAAATGCAAGAATAGCTGAGTGTGTATCTTGGAAGTGTGGGCACATTGCTTAGCTTGATGCTTATTTCAGCTAGAGACTTGGGTGCTCAGTTCATGTTGTACCTGTCATTTCTTGAATCATACTTGCTTCCCTCCCCTGCCCCCCCCCGGCTTTTATTTCCAAGGTGATTCCTGTGACTATCATAAACTCTAATATTGACATGCTGTTTATGATCTATATGTAACTAACTCTTGGAGTATTTCTGCAAAATGAAGCCAAGGAAGAGCTTGAGGTAGTTGAGCTGATTTGCCTAAGGCCTTGTTGTGACTCAGAGCCAGGAGCAGGAACTGGGAGATCCTCTCCCAGTGCTGCTTTGCCAGTTTATATGGGTTTTGCGCATAGGGATACATGTTGGGGTGTGGGACCCCAGGAGAATGGAGTCTTTTAATACCTGTGCATTTGTGTTACTAAGGCTTGTTGAAAACAGCTATGAGATTTCATAATTTTAGGAAATTACCGTTTATTCTAAAATGGCAGACAGATTACGGCATTAGGCTTACAATGAATTATGTTACAGAGTTATGCCTCCATAACATTTGTTTTGCAGGGGCAGAGCTGTGAAATATGTTGGCTATTGGCAAAGCATTTTCATTTTTCTTTAAGTCTATCTGAATGCTACTGTAACTGTATCTTTATACAGTAAAGATAAAGATCAGTTTTCCTGAATGCTTAAATGATGCTAAACTGATTTGCACCTAGAAATAAGTAAGTTGTTCCCATAACTTCTGTGCAACTATGTCAGCGTACCCCTTTCTTCGTCAAGCCTGTGCTGGTCTAGGTGAACTTGCACTGCAAAGTGGATTGCATGAAAGATGCTCCATAGGTAATGCTCTTGAGTTTCAGAAGGGGTTTGAGGATCCATGAAAGCCGCAGGGCACCAAGTGATGAGGTGTGCCATAGGTATGTGAGAGGAGGATACCGTGGGCAGTGCAGGCAAAGAAGAGTGTACACTGCATTTAATTTATTCTAGAGCTGAGTGCTGATTTGTAAGGGAGGGTCCTGTAAGTCATGTTTAATATTATGAGAGGAGTATGCACATTTGTTGCTCTGTTGGAAGGTGGGGAGGGCTAAAATGCTGTGGCTGAATTTTACTTGTGATGAACACCAGGTTAGCATAAAAGTTTAGAAGGAAATATTTAAAGGGTTGTGAGTGCTTCTAAAAATGGTTTCTCTTAATTTATTTAGTTCTGGAGTCACCAAAGCACTTAGACATGTGCTTAACTTTTTGAAACTGAGTAGTCCAATTTGAAATTAGTGGACTGCTTGCATACTTACAGTTAATCATGCACTTAAGTACTTTAATCTGGCACTTTGGGGAAAAGGAATGGAGACTGTTCATAAAAGCTCTGTAAGCGAATGTATTTCTAATCTAATCTGATTCCAATCTACTGTTGGAGTTGTAGACCTGGGTTATGTCTATACTGCAGTCATTAAAGTGGGATGAATTAGTCCATCTGAGTACCACGCTACTGTAGTTGGAGTATGATCAGAAATGAGCTTGTTTAAAATTAGTTTGGATATCTCAGCATTACAAAGCAGTCATTTATGTGGCTGCAGCGTAGACATGCCTTTAGGTTTATGAATGCTTTGTGAGGGTGGAGCAGAGCAGAAGTTAGAGTCTCCAGCCAACTACAAGTCTGCTTTGTCATATATCTCATTGTTATTGCTCAGTTTGTATGTTTTTGGAATAGTGTCTGGGCTATGAAATTGTTGTTATCTGTGTTAATACTTTGTGGCTTGATTCTGAAATGTCTAGCAGATCCAGCTCCAGGTTTAGCCATAATTTCCACTGTAACATTTAATCATCTGAGTAGTCAGCAGGGATGGAAGATTTTAGGCTTTGGAAGCCTTTCATGTCAGGACTATCATCTAATTGTTTTGAAAAAGATGATACACATTGTTTGAAGAATTTGAGACCACAGAAAAGCCTTAGACCAAAAAAAAAAAAGCTATTATTATTTTTATTTAGAAAGGCATAACACACTATAGGACAACAGGAAAACTGATGTTTTGAGTCTAACTGACAGCCTTCATTACGGCAGAGAGAATTTCTTCGCTGGATTAAAATAAAACATTGTGTCATATATAGAGAATGGAGCTGTTTGGGATTGTCTTTAGGTTTATGTAGGCAAACAACCCTTAGCAGTTCAATTTTAGCTTTACTACCTCAGTATTGAGGCTGACTGAAATTGGGGCCAGCTTTACTGAGGTTTCGATGAATGATCCAATTCTTTTTCTGTCTTGAGCTCAAAACGAGACAGGATTTATTCTAGTTTTGGAAAATCTGAATCAAGATTTGTTTGAGTAGGTGATAGAACTTCAGATAATTAGGGCCTTTTTCAACTTTTTTTCATATCTATTAGGTATATTTTCCACCTTTAGTGATTGCTGTGTTCAGCTAATCTGTCAATTTAACCAAAGCAACAATTTCACAATGTAGTTTTCTTTCTGATTGTGTGCTGTGTAATCAATATACTGATATAATGTGAGTGTAATTTCCTCTCTTATTTTATCTCCACTGCACAGTATTATAAATAAACAGCTAAAAAAGAAAAAAGAAAGAAAAGCACCAAACAAATCTGTTGCATCTTCTTTTAAGATTGTACCACTGTAGACACTTGTTCTCGTAAAGTAGAATTGGACCCACTTGATTGCATTTAAATTTTTCATGCTTCAGCAGTTTGTCTGGGAGCACAGTAAAGAAAACCCCCCGAGCGAGGATAGTTTAGAATAATAGAACTTGATTTTGTGTATTATAGCGGCACCATTTGCGCTGCTGTAGTTAGGGTTGTGTCAGCACTTCCATTATAAACCCCTGTTTGCAGGGGTTATAACTAGGGAGATATTTTTTATCAGAAACTTTTTTTAAAATCATTCGAGTGAATTTAATTGATAAAAAAGAGAAAAAATAAATTATAATGGAAATTAGTAAATTTCTGATACCTTTTACAAGCCTTATTTATTCTGAATATTGATTTTTTTTTTCCTCCTCTCTCCCCGGGGATTTTAGCAAATGCATTTTGAATATTTTCAATGTAAAATTGGGAAGTTATTATAGCTGAAAATTTGACTGCTATTCATACTCATATTTTAACATTAAAACATTTTAACACAACAACCTGTTCTATGGTTTAATGTTATCATAAACATAAATTACTCAAATGGGCCAGATTCTTCTCCGCTTGAATGTGGTGAGACCTTGGAGTTATTGGCCAAATTCTGCCTTTGGACCTGATGGTGTTCTGTGTACAGAATTCTCCCATTTAAGTAAAACCAAAAAGGTAATGAGAAAAACCTGCATGAAATAATTGTTTGGATAATACCCAGTTGCAGAATTTATATTTACTCTGTTTTACTGATTATAAACCCAGACACAATCAATATTTGGTGCCTAACCTGGCACCCTCAGAAGACACGTACACATGAGGTGTATTGACTGAATTAGTGATTGGGCTGGGTCCTACGTCTCTGTCCCTTTTACTCCAGTGTTTAAAATCTAGCAAGCAAAAAACCTGAAAGGTGCCACTAAGTGCCGACCTCTGACTATAATTATTATGCGAACTCTGGCTGTTTTAACAGAGGTTTGGGGGAAAATAGAAACAAAACATACCCCTAAAAATTGTGTCATGAGGAGAACAAGTGCCTGGGAGGCCTGCCTGAGCTTGTCTTTCTTTTCAGGCTCCAGGACTACAGGTAACTGAGTAAAGTGCAGTATGAAAACGTGTCTGATTGTAATGCAACAGTGGAGGAAAAGGAGTAGGTGGAGTTAGAAGTCATTTGAACCCTGCTCTTGGTCCTTCTCTTAGCCTAGTAGAGAAACAACTTGCTGGGCATGGCTTGAGATTGTTAGTGAATGAGACTTTGTCAATATAATTTTATTTTTAAGGTTAATGGAGTCCCCTTTTCTCTATGTTATCAACTTAAACAACAGAACATGAATAGAGATTTTTATTTATTGGTGTTTAAAACATCAGGAATAAGAGGAAATTATATTAGTGTATATGGCAAATAAAAAGTGTTTCCTGTATAGCGCATTACCAGTAGATAGCTTTACTGAATGGTCACTTGAGGAAATACCAAAAGCCTGTTTATGAAATAGAGGTGAAGCCTCTCTAGACTAATTATATTCAGCATGTAATTTCTAAACTTCAGTCTGAATTTTGATTTTCAATTAACATTCCCAATTTGAAGATAATTTTCTATTTAATGTAATTGCAGGAAATAATTTATTGGCTGATTAAGACTGAGGGCCCAGCCTTCCTTAAGAAAACAGTCCCTAACAAACCAGCTTTTAAAGCCAACTCGTAGCTTTGGACAGATTCAGCCTATTTTTGCAGCTGCAGAGTTGTATTTAATTAGGATTGTGCACTATTATTCATTGGTGGAGTTTGTAGTTGAAATTATTCTTAAGAGACATTTTCATTTCTAGTTTTGTGTCATGATTAATTTATGGTGAAGAAACAGCCATAGCTATTGCTTTTCACAGAAGCTCGTTCAGTCTGAAGCAGGAATGAGATCTGTTGAGAAGGTGAAAGAAAGGAAAATCCTTTATTGTGACTTTCAGTCAAATTGCAGAAAATGTTTACTTATATTTTCATGTGAGTGATTGCATTAATGTGACTATTTTAATGAGAAAAGGGAAAGTAAACCTTTTATTTTATCTTGGATCATAGTAATTATGAACCAGAACCTTTTGAAGTACATACAGTAATGACGGTTGCTGAACTCTTGGCATATTCTCTGTAGCATCAACACAAATTCTTTAGCGTAGTAAGAATGTAATACACAGCTTAAATTCCTCAGTTCTGCTTATTGGCAACATTAATATTAGACTCCCACTTACATTTAGGATCACCTAAAGAAAACACGAACCTTTTTTTCCCCCACCAGTATCTACTTTAAGAGGCAGGATTATCTCTATTTACAGAATAGTAATTCTAAATAGGTATCAGTGTTTTAATATGTTTCAAAGCACTTCAAAGCTTGTAATACTTTCATATAGAACTGTACATAATTAGATTAGTTGATCCTATATTAATATTTTTTTCACTGTAGGATACTAAATCTGAACTCCCTCATTAATTGTGAGAAATTCAGCATTAGCTGTTAAATCCTATATGAAACACAGGCTGCTACATAAAAACTACTGTTTAAATTGGAATTAACTTAATTATTTTTCTTTGCACTTGATATTTCCTTCACTGTAATATTCATGAAAGCATGTGACAGATTTGTAAATTTAACTGTTAGTCTCAGATTTCCAGACCCTTTAATCAGTATTTATTTGTCTGTAGAAACAGTACTAGCAAGTTAATGATTTGCTAATTTGAAAAATGCTCATGTGGTTTCCCATGTTAACTGATTTGTGCATTTTTAAAGAAATGGTATGAAATCAATTATTGTTAAAAAGCAATTAAGGTGAAGATCTTATTCCTTAGTTTCTCAGCAATTTCAGTGTCAAGGATATTCTAAAGTTACTAAAAGCTGGGAAAATAGCTAATATATTTTAGCTGTCTTCTTTTAGGTTTATTAATGATTGTTTTAACAGTTGCAGTTAATCTTATTAGAAATTTTAAACAAAGTGTTTTCAGCTTTTGAGTTGAAGTCAGTTATATTTTCATCTAAGTGCAGAAACTAGTGAAAGCTGTGTTTGCATACGAGATGGTAGTAAGAGGCCATTATTAGGAAAAGACATTTAACATAAATCAATGCATTTATTCATTACACTTTTAAGTCATTTAAAGTAATTTGTTGAGCTATATCCTGTACTCAATGCCTAATATGAAATGAAACAAAACTATTTTAGATTTTTAGTTCAAATTGTAAAAGATTACTCAGACATTATCCATCAATTCAATAAACCGTTGAGTTTTAGAACACTTTTCACACGAACGTCTCAAAACACTTTCCAAAAAGGGAAAATTTTTAAACAGGTTAAGAACAGATACAACTTTAAACAAACAACAAAAGGACTTGTGTAGCAGAATTTGAAATGGACTTAGAAATTCTCATTTGTGTAGCAAACATCATCTCCTTGCAAGGAATGAGGTTAGGAAAGCATGATGGACTCTCATTTAAACTTTTGTTTATAACTTTCAGATTGCTTATGGGAGTAAGAGTTTAAAGACCTGAAGTCTTATGCAAAATCAACATGAAAATACGTTTTCTTACGGCTGGAGAAAATTACATTGTTTGACAAGTCTAAATGAATAGAGTGGCATCATGTAACTTAACCATGACCTTGACTTAGCATCAATGAATACTTTATCTCAGTGTTTTGGATCCAGATCCCCCCTACACCCATACTTTTTAGAATACTTTTGTTGACTGGATATGATTAATTTTTAACTGATGTAGGCAAGCGTGATGTGTTTAGAGGACTCTTTTGAGCTTGATTTTTTTTTTTTTATTTAACGCCAAAGTTTTCTTTTTGTCTGCTTTTCTTGTTTTGTAGAAGAATGTCTTCCAAGCAGGCTACCTCTCCATTTGCATGTGCAGCTGATGGAGAGGAAACAATGACCCAGGACTTAGCATCACGAGACAAGGAAGAGGGCAACAGTGATCAGCATGCGACCTCTCATCTGCCTCTACATAATGTAATGCACAACAAACCTCACTCTGAGGAGCTACCAACTCTGGTCACAACCATCCAACAAGATCCTGAGTGGGATGGAGTCATCTCAGCCCAACACAGAATGGTGAGTTTCGCAGTTGTCACAGGGGCTTTCTAAATTAGTGTTGTAAAAACCTGTTGACTTCCATTTTGGAAGACGCGTTCAGTACAATCCTTCACGGCTGTAAAGCTTTTTAAATGTTAAAGTGTTGGTGTTAGTAATAGATCAACATCAATATGGTGTAAATGTAAATTACAATTGTATAATCTTCTTAAGTATACAGATCTATATGAATGAGGTCATTTGATGAGTTCACCTTCGGAAAGGAAATGCATCTATTTATCATGTTTTCATTCATACCTTGATTTATGTCATAACCTTTCTAGCTCATATATTCAAGCATTAATTTCTGACAGGAGGATGTAACTCACAACTGTGTGTCATCTGCAAAGTGTTGTGCTGAAAGAAGAAACATTAATGTATTTTTCTATCATGTCCCTCAGAAATAGAACCCACCAAATCTAGAATATTATAGCTTTAAACCCCACTACAAAGAAGCTGGCATTTTAGGTGACACAAACATCCTGATCTATTTACAGGAAATTAAAACTTTTCATAGAGGAGAAAGATATTCATGAATAACTATCCCATGCTCTTCTGCTCTACATCACCAGTTTGTATATAGGGGATGTTAGCAACGATCAGAATTATTATCTGTATTCTCTTCAATAGTCTAGATAAAATTATTTTGCAGTTGTATTTCTGTCTCTGCATCCCCAAAGCTCTGAAATAAATGGGCAGACTGAATAAAGACTGAATGGGCATAGCATCTCAGTCAATTTATTTTCCTTGCATGTGCTCCTCAGGAACAGAATTAAGATACTTGGAGCAGCCAGGTGTTCTGTAAATTTAGAACATCGTAATTCCAGACTCTCCATAAAGTGACTTACACAGATATTAAATTCACACAGTTAGTTTCAAAAGAATACTCTGCCTTTTCATTTTTTTTTTCTGTAATTTTATTAAATATCTGAGTGGTTTTTTTAGCAAATCTTTATTTTTTTTCCCCAGTACAAATCAGCAGCTTTCAATAAGGTTAAAAAAAATTGTAGAATTTTTTTGATAACACTAACAATAATAAAATTATTTCAGATTTGACTAGAAATAATAATTCTAATGCATTAATCAACACAGATGCTGGAAT
The DNA here is from genome assembly GCA_013399095.1 of Psophia crepitans. Lineage (NCBI taxonomy): Eukaryota > Metazoa > Chordata > Aves > Gruiformes > Psophiidae > Psophia > Psophia crepitans. Next base: position 303,425 of record VWZZ01001703.1, read on the forward strand.
TCTTCATGCATATTGTGATGTCTGGAATTAAATAATAGCACTACAACAATAGCTATTTTCTTAATATAGTGGGCTTTCTTTCTTTCTTTCTTTCTTTCTTTCTTTCTTTCTTTCTTTCTTTTTCTTTCTTTCTTTCTTTCTTTGTCTGTCTGTCTGTCTGTCTGTCTGTCTGTCTGTCTTCCAATTGATTCAAAAGATCAAACCAAACCAGAAAAAAGCAATCTAATCTGTAATGCACAATTAAACCCAGTGCAGAACCTTCTGTCGGGAATAAACTATTTCTGTGTATTTGAGCGACTGTCATGAAGAAGCCAAAATTTCAACTATAAAAATGTCTTTAAAGAAAAATGATTATAGGTTAGCAATTTGGGAAGGGAAATGGTAAGTTGTATGTATGGCTTCTATGAGAATTCCCAGGTGGAACCTCATTTTAGATGGAGAGTCACTCTTTTGTCCAAGTCATGCAATAAGCGCATCAGAATAGTTTTAACTTCTATGTTATCAGTAGGATAAGCTGGATGCAGACTAGAAAGGATTGATCAAGTTTGTTGATGGAAAAAATAACTCTCTGAATTCATCAGCTACTTTCCTATTCATTCACACAGGCATGTGCACGTCGTGAATTTTGGTCTTAGGAGATCAGTAACATTGACAAAATGACTCTGTGTCCCAGACAGAAAGGAACTCCTAACCTCTAAGAGTCCCTCAAAGTGTTTGATATTGGTTCAGGCTGTTCCTTGGACCTGGAGTAACACTTAAGCCAAAGTGATAGAACCTCTTGCAATATGATCAGTTGTACTTGCTTGTATTGCTCTGAAGTGGGTTTACACTTACAGCAACAGAGTGCAATCTCGTTTTCTCTATTAATGCTGCACTATCATGTCAACGCTTGCTGTACCTCTGGACAGGTGTGAATCAGTACCCAGCTTGTCATGTTTCAGAACAGGTGCATAAACTCTGCTTGAGTGACTTAGCACTCTGGTTTTCCTCTCTCCTTTCTTCACTAAATATTCAATCGTACATGTAGATGAATGTCCTGAAAATCATTAGGAGTTTCCACAATTCCCCTGGGTTAAATCTGGTGGTGGATTTACGTCATCCTTATTTAGGTAGCTCTCAGCTAAACCAAACAGGTTTTTTTGCCCAGCTTAAAGCTGGGTGTGATTTACAAGGCTTGGCTGGAAGTGAAAACTGCAGTTGTAAGGCATGCTGTTTGGTTGTGCTTAAAAGAGAGCTAAAATGTACAGAGCAAGGGCCCAGTGTATTTACAGTTTAGGTGAGTTAGATGACTAGTTAGATTGCAACAAGGAAGTGGTGACTTTTTTTTTTTTCTGCTTGAGGGACTGTCATTTAGGGTAACATTTGGATTTTTTGATTATTTTTTTTTCTCCTTTATTTATGTCTTTCAAGAGCAAATCTTTAAGCCTCAATTAATTGCATAAGGTTTCTCTGAAACACCTCAATCTCCAAGCAGGCATCAATATTGCTAAGAAAGAATTCAGAGGCGCCTGCAATTTTCCTGATGATGGCACTTTCGTACTCCTTGAAGGGAAGACAGAATAGAATAGAATAGAATAGAATCATTAAGGTTGGAAGTGACCTCAAGGATCATCTAGTCCAACCATCCCCCCACCACCTATTACCCACTAGACCACGTCCCTAAGTACCATATCTAACCTTTCCTTAAACACCCTCAGGGATGGTGACTCCACCACCTCCCTGGGCAACCCGTTCCAATGCCCGACCACCCTTTCCGAGAAGAACCTTCTCCTCATCTCCAACCTGAACCTTCCCTGGCGCAACTTGCAGCCATTTCCCCTTGTCCTGTCACTAGTTATCTGCGAGAAGAGGCCAACCCCCAGCTCACCACAACTCCCTTTCAGGTAGCTGTAGAGGGCAATAAGGTCTGCCCTGAGCCTCCTCTTCTCCAGACTAAACAAGCCCAGTTCCTTCAGCCGCTCCTCATAAGACCTGTGCTCCAGCCCCTTCACCAGTTTCGTTGCCCTTCTCTGGACACGCTCCAGGGCTTCGATATCTTTCTTGTGGTGAGGGGAGTGTCTTTCCAGAAAGACAAATTCCAAAAGGTGGGTTGGGCAATTTTGAGATAGGTGCAGTGGCAGTGACTGCTTTCCTACTTAAGAAAATCAAATTCCCAGAAGGTAAGCACTTTCTGACCTTTCTCAGATGGATCCTTCCAGAGCAGATTTGAAGAAGCACCTGCTCATACCATTTATACTGAAAGTAAAGACAGTAGTGCTGTCGTTAAAATGCATCAATAATGCGTGTTGTCTGGTTATATAGTAAATTTGAAGAATGCTGTGTTTGATGTATAGGGAGGAAAAAATTTCTGTTTTCTTTGGTATCTAATTAAGGGCACAATCCTGCCTCCTTTGTGCCCTTAAAACTCCTAAGGCATTCACTGGAATCTGTGACAGCACACAGTATGTATCGTAACATGCTACGAAGGCCGTACAGATCTGAGGTGAAAGAAAAGATATTGTAGTAGGGCGATTTGACTAAAAAAAGAAAAAAGATTGAGGTTTTCCCCAACATTTATGGTAGGCAGCACTTTCTGTAATATAAGATACCTTTAAACTGCATTGTGAATTATCATTAAAAAAACCCCACACTGGCTAGAAATGTTTTCAAACTTTCACTCCCTTTTGATATCAGGCATTGCTTTCCACTGAGTCCTTTGTGTATTCTGAATGTCTGGAAGCCAAAATATTTTGTTTTAACTCCCACTCTATAGTATTTCCCAGCTGTGTACTTATATGGTGTAATAAAAGGATTTAACAAATGGGAAATAGCAGCTGCATTTGGAAATTCCCTTTGTGCTCCCTTTTCATTTGACAGATTCAGCAATGTGTAACAACTGTAACGTCAGACCTGTAATGACTTACGCTGTGAGTATCGTATCACCAGCCAATTTGATGTTACAGTGGGGAGAAAATAACCGAAAGATTTCTGTAATGTCATATTGCTGAGCTGAAAATATTATATATATATATTTGTATATTTAACTTAATATGAAAATATCTGGACATATGGTATTTATTGCTGCCTGTAGTTCCACCAGAAAATAAAATCTGGTTTAGGCTAAGGATGTATCTGTTTGCTGCAGTCAACTGTAGGGAATAGGGCAAAGTGGTACTAAGATAATGAGGCAACTCTCCTGCTTTCTCTCATGGATGGTGAGTAGTAGGCAAGAAATACAGTCACATTTTCAGTTTGCATCCAAAACCTGGCTCTATTGGGGTTACAGACTGAGAGAGGATGAAAGGAGAAAGCAAACAATATTTCCTTTTGCTAAATTCAATAGAAACTGAATTATTTATCTCATTAATAGGTTTCCTAGTAAATACATAAAGAAATGGAGAATCATAATTTGTGCTTTGTTCAGCGGGGAACCAGGAATGGTCCCCATCTTCAGATAGAGCCCTGCACATCTTGTGAGGTAAATTATGAAGGTTTTTTATGTTTACTCTGAAGTATCAGGAGAAAGCAGTGCAAACAAGAAGAAGCAAAATTAGGTGGGCAAGTGGCCTGATCCTCTTTGAGGAATGGGATGGTGTATTCCCACGGCTGTAAAGGCTAGACGTGGGTGTTGCAAACAATAAATTTGAGCAGCTTTAACCTAATGAAATCTGGAATCTTTCGCCAAATTGCAGAATTGCCCCCCAGCCCCCAACAGTATAAAGAAGACAGATGCAAATTCTGTTCCCATCTTCAAACATAGAATCCCAATATAGCAATCTGGTAACAGACAGGTTTTGTGAAGAACTCATAGGCACTGTGCTGATCAATATACATGATAGTGTATCACTGTGATGGTCACTGTACTCTTTTCCCGCTGATGTTCCTCCCCTGCCCACCACCATAGGGGGTATATAAGCAGCATGTGCATGCACTGGATGAGGGCATCCACTTATTTTTGCTCTACAGTTACTTGGAATGATGCAGTGAAAGACTGTTACAGGGAACCACAGCAGCAAGTCAAGTCTAAAGGATGGATGTTATTTCCCTGTGATTGAGGAAAAACAAACACATATACAAACAGAAGTTAATTGCCTCCAAATATATGCTACATTTCCCTATACATTTTGTAACATCGTTCAGAAATCCTTTGGATTTATAAATGAAATGTATCTCATTGGATTTTATCTCAAATGGCAACATTGACATATATTTCATAATTATGTCAAGTCTGTCTTTTGCTGACTTCTTGCCAAGAATGAGAGGTTTGCTACCTTTCCACTGTGTCTGCACGTATGTCTCAGCAGTACTGATAGCAAATTTGTATATGCAGCAGGAAAAGTGAAGATCTCTTAATGCAACATGTATTTGTTCCTTTTAAAATAATTTAAAATCACCAAGTACCAAATATAACTTTATATCGCTTTAGCAAAACTACTGGCATCAGAAAGGCAGGAATAGGTGGTATCCTGAAGGTCTTAATGTTTCAATCCTTACTGTCTCTTCATAAAACATGCACAGTCCTGTCCTTTCCCCCCCTCCTTGTTATTAACTTCTCTTGTTGAAAATTCTTCCCTTTAAGGAAAATAAACTCAGGTTTTTAGGGAAGATCATTGAAAAAACGTTTATACATGCTGAACACTGTGAATTTGTTGTTATATAAATTCATGGCTTCAAATTCTCAAAAGTTATAGATACAATTACGTGTTTTGAAATTTTATTTTTAGTTCATTTACGGGCTGGATATGAGCATATAAAATGCATCAAATATAAATGCCCTAAACTCTGGCAATTCCGTATCTGCTAAATTGCTCATGCAGCTGTTATTTACATGTACAAATCTGAGTTTTATGATGATCGAAAGCTATTCTACTGTGCTTGTGATATTATTTCTGCATGCCAGGTAGTGCATGTATCAGAATTTTTATCTAACTAAAGAGATAAATACCTTTATATGTAATTGCATCCATACAAAGTTTTGGCTGAAGCAAAGAAAAAAAAAGCAGATTATATATTTTATTTTTCCATAAAATAGACTAAAATGAGAAATATATTACAGAAAAGATAGAAATATTTTTTTGCAATCACTTTGATTCAAAAAGCGTTCGGGTATGTACTTTACTTGACTTTATTAGAACTCCCAACAACTATAAGTTACGCACATGTCTAAAGGTACAGAAGATCAAGGACTTAGTTTTACTAGCTTTAGCATAAAAAGATGTTTACATTTCATATTAAAAATAATAAAACAATTCCCTAAAAGCATGCAGGATAATGTGCATGAGGGAGGTGGTGAAATAAAAAATTGACTTTATTTGAAGAATCAAATAATTGTTCTTTTTGGCATGCCTGTTATACTTGTATTGTTTTTATTTTGACACAGTAATATTTTTTTTTTCCAAATGCATGGTCTATTTTAAACCTTTCCCTATTCTAGGGTGAACTGTGTTTAAAGATAATTAATCATCACCTGACTTCTTCAGAAAAGACTTGTAGTTTATGTTCGTCTAAACCTGCAGTCATTTTATTCCTTTCTCTTATTTTAACATTTCCTATTTTTTATGAAGTGATTTCTGAAAAGTTTTTAATTCACTTCTGTATATTACACATTAATTTTTTCAAAAGTAGAAGCATTAACACGCTCTAAATTGTTAGATTTTTTTTTTCCTTGGGCAAGAAGGAATCAGGTATGCATGCTGATTAACACACTCCAGTCATTAACATGTGATTATGTGGGCTGCATATTGAGCACCTGCCAAAAGATAAAATCCAGCACTTTACTACATCTGTGCAAGGACTTTTTGCATTTCTTTTGTACTTTGACAGCTCAAGAAAAAACAGACTTTGGTATCTTTGTTCAGCATAATAAAACTGTGTACATAAAATGTCTTCATGGAGGAAGGAGAGATACTACATATATTTATTTTAATCTTTGAGGCCATGAAAACTCCAGTGACTGAGACTTGCACAGCACCAAGTGTAATATGAATCTCCTAACGTACTATATCACTGACATTCATATACAGTTTACAACATTCCTGCATGTTTATAAGGATTATCTGTTCTGGGATTCAGCCAATGTTATTGTAATTCACAACAGTTTTATGTGATACCTTTATGTCTCATAAATGTCTTGTTTTTATTTCAATCTTCCAAATGTTTCATCAGTGTTTACCTTAAAGAAATACAAGTACTCTGTGCAGCAGGCTGGCTTCCTGCATGCATTCCTCTGCAAATGCTGAAAGGGAAACATAAAGCATGTAATACATGTCATGTAGCTATATACAGAGAAGGATTTCCATGGGCATTTGAAATTGCTAAAAAAATAAATACAAATTTTATTTTGATATTTACAATAGATCTAGTTATAAGTTGGACAACTAAGAAGACCTAATAGGAGGAAGTTGGATATATACAAAGTGGTCTGGAATGTCCAAGCCGCACAATCCTTATTTTATTTGGCAGCTTCTGACAAGCATACGTCACAAAATCTGTGTCTTTATTTACCCAAAAGGTAAACAGTGCTAATCAGCTGGGACTGATCACAATGCATCTTCAGTTTCAGTTTAGATGAAAATGTAAGTCTCAATACTTATTTTGTGAATGATTATCCATTACTTTTTCCTTGATAAGAACATTTAACCAAAGTCCAGGGCGTAAAGTCTCAGTATGTTGTGATTTATTACGAAACCTAAACACAGGGAGTTAGGGCATATGGTATTTGGATAATTAAGAAAATCCTTAGCATCTAACTTTTATAAAAACACACATAAGTCTATGCATATCATTTGTGCATGAGTCGATTGCTGTATAGAAGTGATTGGTCATTGTATTTAAGAATTTTGAAGTAATTTTCTCTTCTGGAATGTAGCAAAATGCCAGTCAACATTTTTCACAGATTTGCTCATTTGTAAAGAGGAGGGTTTAAACCACATAGTCGAAAAACTGTAACCATCTGAAATCTTTTTACACAAAAGTTGGTGTACCTGGATTCATTTGGTTTGCTCCAATGACTGAGTATGAAGGGATTGCTGCAATTAAGCGGTCATATTTTACATCAAACAAAAAGTCCCTGCTTATTCCTTTCAAACAGATATCTAGTCTTGCAGTGGCCTGTTCATAAGGCCATATGTGTATCATGTATGCCTGATTATTAGGTCTTCTAATTTTTAAACCTTTGATCTAAACTAAAGGTTTTTTCCTTTTTTTTTCCTTTTTCTTAATTTAGCAAGTTATTCTCAGTTTAGATCTAGTGCTTACTGTTGTATTGTTCCTTCTTGAGGTTTTTGGATGTGTATAAAAGACAAAATGCAAGCCTTTTACAGATTACATTCAGCCTATACTTTGGCAGTGAAATCAGTGTAAGTTTTATCAGAGTAAATGCTGAGTTAAAGACGAGGTTTTATTCCATTACTTGCAATTTGCCCTCCCACTAGCATAATTTGCTGAGACTTTACAAATTCTGTTCTCTCAGTAGCTCATAGCAGTCATTCTCAAGCCTTGGATTTAAATAAATCTTTCTTAATAAAACTTTTGGGTTTTTTTAAAATCAGATGAGAATTGGAAATGATCACTTAGATTTTTAATTTCTCTTAATTCTATTTAATTAAATTCCTCAAAATGGGAAGCCTTATTTAATGTAGTGATTTGAAATGATTTTGTAAACATTTGCTTTCATTATATGTTAACTCTAGAATAGTTCCAAGTGCCAGCATGCCTCTAGTACTTGGAATCAAAACCACTCTGGATATCCAACTTTCCTGGGGTGTTTACATGTGTCCCATTCAATGCAGAGACAGATAAATATCCCTTTATAACAGAAAAGCCTCATCACATGAAAATAAGCAATTCAGCTACCACATTTTATGTTAGTAATATTTTCTTTCTTCTACTTCTTGGCCATTAATCCTGTGATTTTAGTTGAACTCATACAGAAACAGTTTTCTCTCTGGCTATTGAGTAGGATTGCAGTCATCAACTTTCAATCAAAGTTGACGGTAGTTATTCTTGAATTGCTAACTAACACTGTGATCCTGATTTTGTACAGCCCACAGTTTCAGTTCCCAAGTTTTCCTCTTTTCTCACCTTCAGAGAGCTCTTTGAGGCAGAATCTATCCTCCCTACATGAAACATAAACACCACCACAAAGGATTTGCAAAGTCTCTTTATTAAAATCTGCAACTTCATGCACTCCCCGCTTTTAGGGCTCCCAACCAGAGAATCCCATTCACCAGACTGTCCTTAACCCTTACAAGAATCCCAAAGAGAGATCTGTTCCAAGCCAGATCTCCACTTGTGATTGTGCAGTCCCCAAAGTGAGATGTTGCTTCTCAGCTCCCAAATGCAGCCTCCATATTTTGTACTTTGGCCACTCAGAGGAAGGAGCAAAAGTATTGCATCTTATTTTTAGCCTACAATCTTTCACCGATAGAACTGTCATTTTGTGTGTGTTTGCGCTATTTTGGAAGTGAAAGGGCTTCATAAAAGTTGACACAAGTTGGCTCATGATTCAGTTTGCAGATTTGCTATAAACATTAGCTTCCCGATATGCAAAATACTGCGTCGACTCTCAGTACTCTTATTTACATCAGTTACAGCAGTACTCCCTCATTTATCCTGTTAAAACAAGTGGGACCACTGATGGGAAAATGAACTACTTAAACTGTTAGAGTCTAAATTCACAAGAAAATACATTTTTTACACTAACAAAATTATGATTATTTGTTCAACCCCTTTTCAATAGAAAATTCTAAGAAAGTGTAAAGATTTTCCTTCCTTTGTACAGAAGCAGCTCTATTTTTGAAGAATTTTGCCAATGTAACTTGTGAAATGTAGTGAATGCACTAAAAATGCAAATCATTTTGTCAGAGTAAGAGGCATGCTGAAATATCTATACATATTATCTTAATGTTACGTTTTAAAGGAGTTATTACGAGGTGTGAAGAAAATACCATGTATATAGTTACAAAGAGCCTCCCTCTTTATTTATACAAAGCCATTGTTTGTAATTATTCAGAATTGTTTCTGCCCTTAGCAAAACTATACTTGAGCCATTCACACCAACTCTAAAAGGAACGGCCAACAGGCCAACCATTGTCTACACCAGGCAGCCTGGAAAGCTGATGAGCCTACTAAGGACACTGTTGTTGGACCACGTATATTTAAACCAAAACTGGGATTGGTTAAAGAAGTGTGCTGCCCCTCTAACAGGGAAAAGGCCAAGGATAGGCCTAGGAAAGCTTTTACCATATTGCACTGGAAATCTTAACGCTCTTTCCTCACTGACATTATGAGTAGGAGGGTAGGTAGAGGTTTTAAGGGTAAGTAAAAGTATGATTTCATGTATGGGCTACCTATCGCCAAATGAGCCATGCATTGCATTTTAGTACTGATGCCTTGTTTTTGGTTTTCTGTCTTGTGCATTTATTTATTTTTCTCCACTTTGTCCACTTTAAAAACTAATGCTTAAATTAGGGACATTTTGTCAAAACACTGAGCACAGCGGGTTGAATGGTATGCAATAAAATTTTGCCTGTGCTAATAGGCTGGCAAGGAAATGTATACAGGAAAAGTGCCCTTTATTTACCATGATGTTAAACCCCAGTGTTTCAAAAATAGACTCAATTTTGACCCTGTTGAATAGTAAGCAGCTAGAATAGTGACCCAGGCTAAATTTCTGTCTACAGCTGCTGAGCAGTACGATTTTCTGGTTTAGTCATCTCTATATATAATATCTCTTCAACTTAAAACATCTTCGTATCTGACACAGTAAGGAAAAGAAGAAAGCTTAAGATGTAAAATCATCATACATGTTGTTCCTTAAGCAATCAGATTTATGCCTAATTTTGTGTAATAAGCTGTCTTCAAATTTTATTGTTTGCCAATTATTAAGAGCTAGTCTGGAAATGTCACCATTGTGGTGGGCAAAAATCCCTGTGCAATACCTTTGTGTATTCTGGTATGGGCATAAATGGTTCTTCTCAATTACCCAGTATTAGTGTGTAAGTGGGAGGATAGTTTTATATGTCTAGCAAATGTACGGTGGGATCCTGAGCAATCTGTGCCAGATGTCACTTCGGATCAAACTGAGAGGAAACTCACTCACTGTGTTATAGCAAGCAGTACTTTTGCCTAACACTTTCTTTTAGGATGAAATACAAAATTTTACAAACAGCTTTTTCTTAAATTTCTTCTTTTCTAAGCACTCCGTTCTTATTGGAAGTACAATATGCTTTAGATGGACATAATATTTTGGTACTGAGATTTTAGTAATATGTCACTATTGCTCTATTTCTTGACCAGAAATTGAATTAATCCAAATATAGTCAAGATTAAAAACGTGTAGCGTTTACTGTGACTGAATTTCACTAATGTTGGATGAAGAAACGTGCTCTGTGTTAAATCTTTTGTTCATAGACTCAATGTTTGCTATTTATATTTTTATTATATTTTAACATATTTTTAATATTTAAAAAATACATTTATATATTATTATATTTTCCTTTTTCCCCCTCCTTACAGGGAAATCACTGAAATTAGTGAGAATTGTAAGCCTTGAAAAATACACCTTTCATGTGCATTTGAGACCGTCATGTGTTGAAGATACTATTTCAAGTTTAGACTTAAAATGCCATTTTACAGAAATACATGAATTTTAAACCTGAGAATTCAGGGATGTGTCAGTTGTCTACCAGACAACTGATGGATGGCTATTGGATGCATCTGGGCACCAAATTGTGTCCAAATACACTCAGTGGACATTCCTATCAGTCATATCCTCTTGCCCATTTTCTTATTCAGTGTTATTAGTTATGCTGAAGAAAGTTGACTTCATGGAGAATTTTCATCAGTACTGATGGATTACTCAGCTGGATTTTGAAATGAAAACATTTGAGTTGATCTTGGCTAGGCACTTTACTTGTCCTTACATCTTCCATACTCTTGGAAAAAAAACATGAAAAGTGCCTTTAATAGCATCCTTTCTTTCCTCTCTTCATGTCAAACAAACTGTTGCTTCCTCATTCTGTAAAAGGCGGTTTCATAAAGCATCTCTGGAATAGGATCTCTTTCTTTATTGAATCCTCCCATATTCAAAAGAAACAGGTTCTCCTTTCCTAACCACACATTATTTTCTTGTTCTATGATAAGAAGTATGGTGGTCCTTTTCCATTCTGAACTCCAGATGTTCTAGTGAGAGTATCTTATGCGTTAAGCAAGAGGACCAACAAGCAACTTGTGGAGATATTATACCTCTTCTCCCAGACAACATGCAGAATCCACTAGTCTCCATTCAGAGGATGCCTGGGCCATAAGGATGTATTTCCAGTTACATTAGGAGAGTATCTGCATGCTTCTTGTGAATGCCAACGCAAATTAATTTTTGCTAGGCCTGCATCTGATGTATGTGATAGTTGCGCTTTTGGTTGTGCGGTAGGTGAGGTGCTGGGACATAAACATGACATGCATTGGTCCGCAAAAGACTTTAAGATCTATTAAGCAAATTAAAATCCTTTATAAATTTGCTGCAGCCTCTTTTTGGTTTTCAAGAAACTGAATGCTGCAGTAACAACTTCCCTTCAAATATGGTTGAGTCACCTTTCTAGAGAAAATATAATGGAAATACTTCCCTTGCCCCATTGTTTTTTTCATCTGTCTAGTTTGCCATGAATGTGAGGTCAGTAAAACCTGTTCATATGGTTGGAATAAAAACTGCCAAAAGTAGATTCATAGGAGTAAAAATATCTGTTCTGATTGCACAGCTATAAAATTCCTTCTGAAGCCCTTTCAGTGTTTCATTTTAGCTCCATTTTATTTGTAAATTATTCACAAATTTATCTAGAGTCATAGAATGCATGGGAATTGGTTTTGTTTCTCATAGATAATTGTACATGCAGCTGATTTAGATTTTTCTAGCGAAGTTCTGCTATTATTAGATAAGGTATTTACACTGGACTGGTCTACAGTTTTTCCATTTGCCCATTTAATCCCTTGAATGCCTTTCAGTTTGTGCACTTCTCCTGCTGAATCCTCAGTCACGCTTTTTAACTATTTCTGATTTCAGAAAAGAATGGGTCTCAGAAAGTCATACTTTGGTTGCTTAGAGTGCCAATTCAAATAATACACTGCAAATGTATTATCTATTTAGTGAGCCCAATGCTACAGCTGTAGGGCCAAACAGAATTCAAAAATATGAGGGATACCTTTTATTTTTAAATTTTTATTCTACATCTTAATTACCCACAAAACTGATGATATAAAATAGTCTATTACTTGGACAGATCCTCATTCTTGCAAAGGCTGTCATTCTGCCTCTATTCCATAAATGTGTATTGTTTACACGGAATTTAAACTTGTCTCATCTTCATTTTGGATATTGCAGTCTTTTGGGCAAGAAAAAGAAGGGTGGATGTGCTGCCTAATGGAGACAGGACTTGTAAAGTCATTAGCAGCGAAGGAACATTGTGCTGGACCATGTATGCATCCAGAAAAGAGGGAAGATAGGTTAGCAGGAGGAAGAATGTTCAGTCATTTCTACTTATGCCACAGATTAGGCTTATCTCCTTGTTTCTGGCCTAAACAATAGATTTAGTGTTCCTTGCTGAGAGCATGAAAAACCCTGCTTTGAGCCTGACGGATATACTTCGTGTACTGTAAGAGGATGTTGCTTTCTTGAGAACAAACTCCTTCGAAATTACTAAGTTGCTCTGAGTCTTAGACCCTAAGTCTTCAAAGGTGAAAATGCCATGTTGTATAGTATTAACTCTTCATTGAGGAAACGTGTTATAGAAATTCAAGTTTTAAATTTGAAAAATATTAGAAGATGCTTTTTTCATCTCCATTGTAACTTAGACCAAGTTTTAAGAAAAAATGAGAAGTAGTTTTCAGAAACAGTTGAAGATAAGAAAGCCTTCCTTTTCTAAAGACAACTAAATAAATTCAGCTCTGTACCTGGTCTGTCTAAACTACTGTTGTGTGTGATGTTTGCTTCTTTAATGAATATCAATGGATGGAATAAAAATTCTTTAATGTTTGATAGATGAAAAAACAAAGGTAAAGTTTTTGTTTTGGGTCACCTCTCTTTCTGTCTGTGCTTACAAACCCTCTGTCACTCCTACTGTGTTGACAGGGGTGCTGCGACTGCTGGGATCAGATAGCGTCGTCTTCTAGTTTCCCGTCTTGGTGAATAAATACATTTTCAACATCACTAGTAAATGCTGCTGCCTTCTCCAATGGCAATAATAGTGCTGTGCTGATCGTACACTGCTGTGCTTGATGATGACTTGTCACCACCACCTTCTATGCAGTTCAGAGCCCTTAGTTTACCACACTTGCACATTGTTAGTGTTGCTCCTTCTGTCACATTGCACACCTACTTCTCAATCCATGTCAGACTGAAGCAAAGATTTATGTTAATGTTCTCTATCTTTCTTCAGACCTTGTTTCACCTGGGATATTTCCCAACACAAGTTTCTTCAGTATTCTGTAAAGGAGTATTTTCAGCTCATAGAGTAGTAGAAATATTATTTGTGGGGATCACTGTGCATTGGGAGAATGATTTTTGATAGAACTATTAATTAATCTCTTAGTTCTTAAATATATTGCTGCTATTATTATTACTGTTTAATTTTACAGAAAATCTGTTTCATGACACTGAATAAACACACTGACATTTCTAGACATACCATAAACAAAAAAACTTGATTTTTTTGTTTTTAACCCAATTTTTTAGCACTCCTAGCCTGGTATTATTAAAACATAAACAGAATAATAATTTTGGAAAGGGAAGTTGTGCGAGAAATTCCCATGGTTGAGTTTTCGAGGGCACATTGAAAAATTTGTACTCTTTTTACCTGCAAGAGTGAAAGCAGAGATGCTGGGAAGGTTGCATCTATCATTGTGAGAATGAGGAGTCTCTCAGCCAGCTTGACTGTTGGGTGATCTCACAAAACTGAGGAGAATTGACATTACTCATTGCTTTTTGATGCCTTTTGTTTGGTTTATTTTTTAGCTTATTGCTCAAATAACTATGTGTTATCTATTGACAATGACGATGAACCTTTTTTACTTCTCTTTCTGTGTTTTTGACTATATGGCACCTTCTCTGATACATGTAGTCTTGGTACCCATGTATCAGCGTGCATGAATCGTTCTGCCATAAACTAATTTCCTCGCTTATTCTTGTCTGTGTTAGCCTGGAAAGTAACATCTCCTTTTGTATATTAGCAGCATTATAACCTTCATTCTTTAAGAAAAGGGTGTAATTTAAAGAATGAGCATGAGTAGACATGTACTATAAGCTTTGTTTAACTGTGAAGTAGGTTCCTTGCACCTCGGTCATTATTGGCCTAACTCTTTTTCTAGTTTTAAAGTTATGTTGTTTTCCGTTAGCTGAGGATCTATCCAGGAATCATTTGTCCTTGCCTCTATTTTCTCTCTCAGTGCTACATGTATTGTCCTTACTTAAGGATCATGTAGTCTTGTTAGTATTACAGACTAATAAATAGCGCTTTCAACTTTCAACGGTTTGAGATCCTTCTGATGTAAGAGAATAGCCTATGTTTTCACGTCTTATTGTTTCTTTGCAGGAGTCAGAGAGTAATAAGTTATGTTCCCTATATTCCTTCCGAAATACCTCTACCTCACCAAACAAGCCCGATGAAGGAGGTCGTGACCGCGGTGAACTAATGACCAGTGTTAATTTTGGAACGCCAGAACGCCGCAAAGGAAGCCTTGCAGATGTGGTGGACACACTGAAGCAGAAGAAACTAGAAGAGATGACCAGGACTGAGCAAGAGGGTATGTGTTGGATAAGGCTGATACAGTTTCTCCACCCCCAAACCCTACACTTTTTATGGCATAAAGAATGTGTTGGGTATCAAGAGCCAGAAAATTGCATAATTGGCTAAGGCTAGGATAAAGTTATTCACAGGTTACCATGGCAATGGTAGCTTGAGATCCATTAGGGATTTTAGACAAATATGCCAGTTTTTAAAAACTTTCTAAATTGTGTTGGTTGTCTGTGATTCAAAGCAAGAATGTCAGTTTAGGTGAAAACTCTTACTTGAAAGGTTATGATGATTTCTTAACAGGTTGTAGAGTTGTGAGGGATATTTGTCACTGGTATTTGTTCTTTTTTCTTTTAAAAGATATTATTTATTTTAAACAATAGGAATGAATAAAACATAAGCTGGTTTGTTTTGCCTTAGAAATTCTCATCTTTCATCACCTTAATAACCTAGCATGTATGGCTAGGAAAATGGGAAACAGTTTTAAGTGTAAAGAGTACCTAGTTCTGACCTATATCTCTAGAATTGCAGCTGAAGAAATCAATTTTTTTTACAGTCTGCTCACATATTGTTACAAGCGTTAAAACAGAGATAAAAATGAGGACAAATTTTCAAGCTCCAAGGCAGTTTATGTATTTAGCCCTTATTCAGGTATTTTTATTGACCTTGCTAAGATTTTGGCCTTGATAGGAGCTAAACAGAATTGGAGAATGAGTATCAGTATATGTGTGCATTATGAAAATCTCTGCCCATGTCAAATAGAACGAAGTCCTGGTCGCTTTTGCAACAATACCTTCTAGTCTTTGAGCTCATATAGGAGTTTGAACCAGGGAGGATGTGCGAGCAGGAAGCTCTGAAATAGATAAACAGGTGTGGAGGCATCTGTTTTAATTCTGTTAGTTAATTTACCGGTGGTGTTTTGTGGCACTAGAAATAACCTAGGAAGAATATTTGTAATGTAGTAGAACCACCGGGCAGTACAACTTTGTGATCCCTTTTTTCTTTGAAATATGAATGAGTTCAGAATGATTTTACCTCCTCAATTTCATGGTATGGTCACAGTGCACTTCAAACAGTGCACTTTAGGATCCCTTGGCTCCATGTAGCAATGTCATTTTCAATTAAAATTTATGCTGATACAATAATATGTTTAAATATGGGATAAAATCATGTAGGGATGGAAGTAGGTTTTCAGATTTCTTGGCATAATTGTTAAATGCCAGCATATAGATAAATGTGTTCTATAGGTGTCCTTTCTGAAGCTGGTGAAACATCTCTAAAGGGAGAATGTCCCAGATTCTTTACTACCATCTGTCTGTTTTCAGCTGTAAAGATCACTCTTTTAAAAATTGCTTTCTTAGATTTCCTGGTTAGACTAGGAAAACTATTTTAAATGTTACTTTGGTGAAGTTGTTTTTTTTACAGTCAGTAACAGTCGTTCGACACTCCATGCTAATCAAAGGTCTTGGCTCATACTTTGCTGCAGGAGTATACAAGTTGCTGTTGATTATAGTGTCACCACAGCTAAGGCTTTTCCAGGAGTATACTGAATGGTGTGCTAATGAAAATGTGCATCAAGAAGTTTAAACATAGTATCTTCCTGTAAGGATTCAAGCATTTCATAGCTTATTTTTGTATGAATGCTCAAGAATTTTCTGCACTTCCTATGTATTAGTATAAACTAGTTGATTTAAGAGACATCCCTTTTACTGACTCTGAGTCTTCCATGCTGTATGTTCTCACCAGCTGTGAAATAAAGGTAATTTCTGATCTATAAAATAATATTGCCTTTTACGGACCACATTGTACTGGAAAATTATTCTAAAGTCTGCCTGTAAGTTCAAAGGTAATTGACTGTATCTTCGCGTTAAGTTTTTTTCAATCCATCTAGCATTTTTTGTAGGAGAAAAAAAAAGTGACTTCCATTATACGGAAAATAATTAATGAACATCTGACTGGAGCATATAAACTAACACTGAAAAATCATTAACAGAAGTTGTTCAGGATGTTACACTTAGGAATTTTGATGGTTTTGTACTTCTGTGTAGACTAGGAATACCAAAATTCTTATGACACATTTGATTAGATATTTCAGTATTCAGAGGTTTCTCTGAATTAAAAAGTAAACTCTCCACAGTTGTTTGATTGGAATAAAATAACATTGGAAAAATTATTACTATTTTAAGCCTCTGGTCTTTGTTGTGACTAGGGGTGCTGCAACCTACTCAGTGCAGTGTTTGTTTGAGAAGTGAGATCTGAGATTATGAAAATGTTTTACCATCTTATAGTCTCTTTTAAAAAACCTAATTAATAGCCTAATCACACATGTACCATACATGGTGCTCTTTAACATCTGTCATTTAAAATAAGATTCTATGGAGTTCTTTTCTTAAAATGGTATGCAGCCAATGCTGTTGAGGAGCCCTTTGTGTAATAAGTTTTGATCTGTCACAAAATTGCTTACCCAAATTGAAAAAAAATTTGCTGATTTCTTTAGCAAATAGATAGCATAATATATTGCTTTAATGAATGTAATGGGGAAAAGACATGTATTTCCACTGCATACTACTGTGTAAAATCAGTGGGGCTTGAAGTCTTGCATCACTCCTTTGAATAAATTAAAGTACAAGTTAGCGTCTCTTACAGGGAGGAGCTCCATGACCGTTGATGTAGCTGTGGGAATTGGGCTAACATACGGTCATATGTCAAGTTAATTGTAGAGTTAGAAATGGAATAAAGAACTCAAGAATTCCATTCATCTGCTCTAACTCCCATGCAAGTACAGCAACAAGTCTCTTTTACTGTTATTATAGTAACTTTGCAGTCCTTCTATAGGATTTGAATTTGTGTAATACGAGTTGCTGGTGTCAAATATTTTGTGGTATACATTCAGATATTTGGTGTCTGTTATGCTGGTATATACTACTTGTGGTCTCCATTGTACCTCATAACATTGGGAAAGAAATATATACTGAAAGCCTTTATCGTGTTTAAATAGATATATTTAACCAGAGTCCTTTGGCTTCTGAAAATAAGTTGTCTAATGAGAATTTCATCTGAGCAGCTGTGACTGAGGAGGTCAACAGGCATTGCCTAAGAGAATATGGCCCAGCTGGTTAAATCTGGTTGTTGTAGTGATTTAAATGGTCAAGTGCTGCTTGTAATCCAGGACCGTCTGTTTGTAAAGGAAAGAGTGAAGTGCTTCAGCATAATGTACAGCTGTTTTAATCTCTCTTTAATAATAGTGCTTCAGCCAGTGTCATGTCTTGTGTGTAATACTGGGAACATGATCGCTTCATGCAGGACTGAATATACCTTAGGTACGTTTTTAGCGTTATTTGTAGTTTGGACAAAGATTACCAACATCACAGGAAACACAACAGGTTTTGACTTTCATGACCCAGTATTTGCATACTTTGTACATTAAGGCATTCCTGTGTTTTAATTTGTAATGGTTTGAAAATGAGAAAAATGATGAGAAAATTGTAACTGGGAAAAAAACAAAAGAATGCTACAAATATTTAGACTTAATTTGAGTATGTAAAGACTTCGCTGACATGTGTTCTCATAAGACAGAAAAGGTCAGAAATGAACAGGTGTCTAATTTAATCAACAACTCTGGACTCTAGGGCCTCTTGGATAACTTCAATATATTCATCATCTTAGTTTTTGTGTTAGCAGGAGGATTGTTTTACTGTTTTTTTTCTTTGGAAGTATCCACCATTACAATCAAGTATTAAATCTTTTAACAGCTCAAATGGAGTTTATGTTAGATAGTACAGCCAGACTGCTTCTTTCCCTTTCTATCCCCCTTCAGTAAAAGACCTTTTTTTCAGAATATTGCTTACATTACTTTTGTGAGATAGATTTACATCGCCTGGACTGCCTGAATTCTAGACTGAGAATTGGCTTCCAGACAACTATCCTACTGTACTTCATCATAAGCCTCTACGAGCAATAATTACTAGTACGCATCTTGTCTGTAGCTAGGAGAGCAGATTTCCCCCTTTCAGATCTGGAATGCTAGGTTGGCAGGTCAGCTGGCACTTCTGAGCTGGAAACTGGGCATGTCATTTCTGCTAAGTGCTAAGCCCTCATTACTCAGGACCTGGATTCCTAATTCACTTTTGACCTTGATTCTGAGCGATGTATACAGTATCATTTTTCAACCCAGCTCAGTGCAGAATTCTAGCACGAGCTTTTTTTAAACTGCTTCCCTTTCTTGTTTCCTCCTTGAAGACCATAGCTGAACATTCAGAGATCAAAGATTTCTATGTATGCATGTTGGAATAATGAACATCTATATAAAGAGTAGTATATTCATAAATTTCCATCTATTCTCTGTCATGTGCACCTGTTTTTACTATCTCTCTCTATGGTTGGATATACGTAACTCATAGTGATATATAATAAGTCTAAAGATATCTGAAGTAAAAATTAAGGATTCACATGTATTATTCATGTTATCTGCAATAGTGAAAATCTTACTACGCTACTCAGTAGTGGTGTCTTTTGTTATTTGGTGTTTTGTTATTTTTTTTCCTCCAGCTTCATTAGTTAATAATAATTGAAGGCTTTCTGTCATATTGACTTAAAATACATTAACACTTCCCCTATAAAATTTTCTATAATGCCAGTAAGGACAGTATACCCAAGTACAGCACACTCAAATGCACCCTTAACATATTTCCTGTTGGCTTCACTGGGAAATAAAGAAACTTAAACTTTCACATACTGTGTTTTATAACTGGACACTGGGAAACCATTTCGGTTGTAATTTTATGCAGGTTTTTCAGTTGTTGGGGTTTTCAGGGTGTTTTTTTTTGTTATGTTCTTTTGGGTTCTTTTGTTTTTAATGGAATCTCTGTGTGTAATATCACAGTAAATGAATGGAGGATTTCAGTTTTGTTTTCTTTGTTTTAAGCCTGCCACGGCTGAGAACAGAGTTCAGGTATATATACTTGTTTTCTGTTATAGTTTTAAGCACAACCTTTAAGGACATTACATATAAGGAGTTCTCTTTTGTGGAGCAGGTCTAGAATTGAACTACTGACCATCTGTGGTTAATGAATATTTTTGAATATTTTTCAGAAATTTTACAGAGATGTAATTCAAGTTACCTCTCTTGTGGTGTGCTCTATGCCCACACTCTCTCCTGATGAAGGCAGGATCTCTGGTTGTCCTAATACACCAGGCATTTATAGACCCCTGTTCTTTATTCAGTTTTCTTGATGGCCACCAATATTTTGTTCTGTTTCAAGGCTTTAAAGATGTTACTGGGATCCCTAAAGGTATTAGGATTATCTAAACTAATTGTTAAAAATGAATTAATACTACTGTTCTATTTTTTTGTGATACCTATGGAATTCTTAAACAGTAACTGGGATTCCTCTCAGCTAGAAACAAGGCCTTTGGATGAGAAGAAACCTACCTTCTTCAAAATCCTTTCATCATCTCTGAAAAGTCTTGCCATATCTGCTAAGTACCACTGTCATCTTGTTTCCCTTTCCCTCTTCTGAAAAATCTTTTTGGTAAGCAAATTCAGAATTGGTTATGTATATAGTTAATATAATACATATCTTTTACTTGCTTTTTGTTAGAAACCGTAAATGGTAGGATCTTTCTGAGGAATTTTTCTGCTAAGCTCCAAAAGTGCTTCTGAAATAAAAACACAAAAGCCCAAAAGTCCACAGAATAAATGGATGACTCAGATCAAGTTACAGGAACCACTATTTTCTTTAATTATTTACCTCTTTATCATATAATTAAATGCAATTCACTGTCTCTTTTTTTTGTTTTCCTTCTTTTTCTTTCATCCAGTGATCTTGGTAAAATCACATTGGTCACTCCTGTTTCTTGGAATTTATGTTTATCTTTTAGAAAAATATACTTCTATTTAGAGAAGATCATAACATTTCTAAGAACTCATTTGTTGAAGTGTACAGTGATTTCCTATGTCTTAATTTGTTAAATTAAAGTAATTTAGAACTTTTTAGGAACATAGGCACAAAGAAAGTGGTTTCTAGGGTTATTTTCCTGGTAACTAAAAGAAGATTCAGCCTAGTTTCTTTCTATCTGATGTAGTTGATTTTTCTATAAAAAATTCATTCTTCTTTGAAACAGAAGTAACTTTAATGAACTTTTTTTACTGACACTTAGAATGCAACATATGTCTATGGTGGGGTGGGGTTTTTTTGTTGTTTTGTTTTGGTTTGGTTTTGTTGTGGTTTTTTTGTTTGTTTGTTTTGTTTTTGTTTTTGCAAAGGCAGACCCAACCTGTGCAACTCTATCTGGTCATTAATATTTTCTCACATATTTTTATTTATCTTTCTAGGTATATGAGAATTTATGCCTTTTTGATTATTTCCTGTCTTATATCCTTTAAGACTTCCAGAGTACTGTTTTGTGATTAAATGCTATCTCACAGTTTTTATTTAAGACACTAGCACATATTGTCATCTTGCCACTTTATCTTTGCATTTATTCTGGCTCTCTATGCTACAATCTTGTCCAGTGTTGCAGCCTTTGAACATCTCATCATTACTCACAGGTTCTGTGTGGATTACAGTTTAGTAATTCTTCTATTCCAGTATATACAGTGGATTACAGTATAGCAATTTTCAGTATGTCTCGTGCTACACTTGAAACTTTCTCTACAATTTTCTTTGTTCTGAAATTTGTTCATGGCACAAAAATGGGGAACGGTACGGGCTTTTACATGACCATCATGAAGAATGAGATCTATATGAATAAGTCAATAGATTATGGAGACCACCTTTCTTGCTAAAAGGTTTTTGTGTCCCTTCAGTTTGTAAATCTGATTCAGGATAATCAACAAAATGTGGTGAGTATTGATGGTAGCATTTTTTCTAATAGGATCTGCTGGAAGTTGAACAGAAATAGCCACGTGAGGACCTGTAAGGTGAAAATACACCTCGGTTACTATCAGGCAGTTACCTAGATGTAGGATCTATGGCATTTTATGGAGCTTCAACTTTTATGGAAGTTCTGTTTCCCAGTGCAGGTTATTTTCTTGTTGAAGCTTTGTATCTCTACATGTCTACAAGATTGTTCCTTTTGCTAACAGAGTTAATCGTAGCTCGAATCCTGATGCGGGGAGAGTCTGAAATTCAGGTCTCAGTTCTGAAGATTGGGACATTCCTTCTAGCTATGATAACTCTTTAAAGTATTTTTAGGTAGATGTTTAGTTTCACCATATTGAGTTCAATTCCTCACATTATATTGAAGAAATGTCTTTATTCAGGCCTGAATATCTGAGATGAGTAAAATCCTTTTCATCAGAACAAATGGGCTTTCAGCCTTTCCTCCTTGTCTTTGAACTTGACCTGTATGTAGACAGGGACAGGTTAAACTGAAACAGACTGAGACCTTCTCAATGTCAGCATCTACTGACCAGTCCAACCAGTTCCTCCGCAGTGATTGTGTTTTCCAATGTCTTACCTTCAGGGGTCACCTCATCTATTCCTTTAATCCAACAGTACCTCTCAATTTGGACACAGCAGGCTACAATTTGATTTAATTTTTACTGTGTGATAAATTGTCTTCATGCTTCCATTTTCTATAATTTTCTGCACTACTACATTTTTGTCTCATTTTTAGACATGGTGTAAGATCTGTTATCTTCACATCATGTATATGTTGTTAGTATTATGAAAGCATTGTTAAAATAGCATATCTAAAAAGCCAGCTTTTTCCTTAGGGCAGTAAGAAATGTGAGTTCAGTATGAATAAGTACAACTGACGTTGGGCTCTGTGGTGAACAATGTACGTGAGCAAATAGCTGTAAAAATATGGAGAGTTTCTTCAGTTCCATGATCTTGGCAGCAGAAAAATAAATTCAGACTTCATTGATTTCAGATGTACTGTGGCGCAAACAATGTTATGATCAGATCCTGCTTTAAAATGGGAATTGAAATACATTTTGTAGTCATCACATTAACAGTAGGGACTAGACCGCAATACTTCCCTTCCTAAAATTGCTAATGTAAATATAAAATACGGAGGAAAGATAGGGCTTGAATGTGGCTGATCTTGTGTGTCGTCGTATTTTCCAGGTTCTGTGGGATGAATGACCTCAGATTTCTTTGGTGATGAACTTTAGTTTTAGTCGGTCTTATTTGCTTTGCCATTCCTGCTGTTTTGCAACAGGGCCTAAAAGTGCTTTAAGTGCTTGTGACTGGGGTAATGAATGAAAATATCTTTCCAGCACTGAGAGTATTGCATTAGACTGAATAGTCACCTTACTTGTAAAAGCACTATTAGAGAGGGGCAGCTGTAAGTAAGGATAACGATTTGTGTCCAGTGCTTATTTACTGAAAATTGTAAATGTATTATTTATTGAGAGCTCTCCAGACAGTGCTTGTCAGAATAAAAATGTCAACTCTAAGCAAAATGTTATAATACATAATAAAAATGCTAGGTACGCACTTTAGAGATACAGCTAATTAGATCTGCTTTTCTTAAAGAAATGACAGTAAAAATGCTCAGCAGCATATACATTTTAAATGCTGATATATTCCTTATTTTTCTATACAGTATTTGGTTTAGATACCTTATCATTACTTAAAAATAATTTTGACAACTTTACTTGGTTACCACAAGAGAGACAGAGGCATTCGTTGCCTGGCTGCACGAGGCAGCTACATGCTCAGGCTGTCTTGTTCATCTAACAGAGACAGCAGCTACTCTCAGCTCTCTGTTTTTGTCTGAAACTCCAAGATGCCACTTCTTTTGTGAGGGAAACCTGCCTCCAGTGGAAACAACAAACAATTATTAAGATTAGTCTTCAGCCATGCTAATTAACCCCAAACAAATGTTATGTTAAAGAGACTAAATACATTCAACATTAGTGTTACTTTTGTGTGTTATTAAATACAAGTAAAAATTAAGAAAAAAAAAGGAGTTAATTTTTCTCATTTAAAATGCTACTTTACTTAAGTATTTTTTGTGCATTTTTATTTTTCCTGAAATTTGTAATGGGAAAAATTTGAGCTTAAAAAATTTGGAAATCTTCTGAAGTGTTTTATAATGTGAGGAAGGAAACTGGATTTTGAATTTTTTGATTTTACAAAGAACTGCTCAGTTCAGCATCATAAAATTTAGGATGTCATCATTAAAAGTGGCTTGCTGCTTTCAAGCATATCAGCCAATACCTGAAAGAGCCTTACTGTCTTTATTTCAGTGACTATCCATGTTCTCCCGCACTCAGTTTGCAGCTGATTTCATAGAGCTGGAGAATCACAGAGTGACTGAGGTGGGAAGGCACATCTTGTGATTGTCTGGTCTGACCTCCCCGCTCAGAGCAGGATTGCCTTGAACAGGTTCCTCCAGGCTGTGTTCCATCAGTTTTTTTAGTATCTCCAAGGATGGAAACTCTGTAACCTATTCAGTGTTTGGTCATCCTCACAATAAGAAAGGTTTTTCTTACATTTCAAGGGAATTTCCTGTATTTCCATTTGTACCCTTTGGCTCTGGACCTGTCACTGGGCACCACAGAGAAGAATGTGGGTCTGTCGTCTTTGCTCCCACCATCAGACATTTATATATTATCCCCTGGAGTTCGCTCTTGTCCAGGCTAAACACTCACAGCGCTCTCAGCCCCACTTGGTATAAGAGATGCTCCACTTGGTTGTCTTGTGACCTGTTGCTGGAATCTCTCCAGTATGCCCATGTCTTTCTTGTACTGGGGAGCCCAGAACTGGACACAGCACCCCAGGTGTGGTCTCAAATATGGTTTATTTTAAGGCTTCTAGTTCTGCACTGTAGGACAGATCTGGTGCCTTTAAAGCCGTGAAGGGCTTTATCTTCAACTCCAATGGTAGTATGCTCAAGCCCTGTCTGAGTCCTATTCATCTGTATAATTCAAGTTTTAACCCTGCGTGTGTGCTCTCACTTCCCAGTGCATAGCTGATGAGTGCAAAGTGAAAGCAAAACATAATTCAGTGTTCTGAACTACATGTTTCTGTGCTTCATAAGTGTATTTTGGATTGAGAAGAAATTCCCTTTTGTAGCCAGGCTTCTTCCTTATTTACTCATTGGCGTGTTGATCTCTGAAATGAAGCAAGAGTTAATAGTTGTTGATGTGTCAAAATCCTCCCTGTTCTGCATTACTTTAATAATGTAGAGAAGTGGTGGTGTTTCTGTAGATGGTGATATTCAGGTAAAAAAGAGTGCAATAGCCCTTGTTAAATATAGACGTGACGGCAAGTACTGTGTACTTGCAGATAGCATTGCTAATCCCGACTAACAGCACCCACTCTGCTGCAGTCTTGGGTCTGTCTTTCACATGGGCTGCCTATCAGTGAAGCGGTGCCAAAATGTCTTGTTCTACAGCCTAGCATTTTGGAATCTATCTAATAGCTGTTTTCTTTTATTAATCATAATATATTTTTAGTTTTACTTACACAGGTGCCCAGAGTTCCTGGGCACAGTGCCCTACGTATGAATGCCTGTTTATTTTCATCTTCCTTTTTGTTAACTGTTTTACTTAATGCTTCGCATAACTATTTCCCGTATTTTGACGTGAAGCTATAATGCACTACTGCCTGCTCACATTTCTTAAAGAACTTGATGTGACATCACCTTCTGCAGTGAATCGTGATCTTCACTGAATCTAAAATGCCCATCTTGAATACTCTTCTGTCTTTTATTTGTTTGAAAATGTTGAGGCAAGTCGGCTCTTTCACCCATCTGGAGGAACTCTGAACACAGTCTAGAGAGCCTGCAGTAGCATCAAAACCGTTGAGAGCTCTGTACTGAATTTCTTGTTAGTCTAACACTGCCTTAAGCCTGAATTCTGTTTGCATTTATGCTATGCTGTGTGTGTTAGGGGATATGCATGAAGACAGGGTTCGGCTCTTTCTACTCTATCTTCAAACTTACCTGCATATTCAATGTTTAAAACGGCTCTGGTTCTCAGTGTAGGTCTTAGCAGTCCTTATCATATCTTAAATATGTAGCAAGCAGATTACTTTTAAATATTTACAGTGAAACAAAAACTAACACATCAGGCAGAGGTTTGTTAAATGTCAGAAGAACTTGCCGTAGTGAAAAATAAATATTGAACCAAGTTTATTCCTGAGGTGACTCCATTAATTTCAATGGAATTACTGCAGGAGTAGTTCTGAAAAAAATCTGTCTAGATTTTGTAACATAATTTTAATGTTTTTTTACAGAACTAGTTCAGAAGTGATTTTATAGATCTGGCATGCACATGCCTCACTAAGTAAAATAAGCTTCCTTCACTTCAATTTCTCAGTTTCCTCTGTGGACTGTTTGTGGTTTTAGCTGTTTAAATGCAGTTCTTGCAGCTTTATTAATAGGTTTTGTTATACCTGCAGTTATCCTTGTAATTAAAAATTCAGTTGGAGCTTTGGTTCCTCCAAGTTTCAGTGGATCTGCTGTTTCTGTGATATAATGACAACGTATCACGTCTGTTGCCTTTCCGTGTCTGTGTATCAGATAACACAACAGACAGTGGCCAGACATGTAACCTCAAAAATCAAACTAATTTGTTAATGAACTAACAAGGCAACGTAATAAGCATCTCTATTCAGTCATTTTCCCCAGCTTTCAGTTATTCCTTAGAGCAAGAGTAGCTAGTGCTGTTTCAACAAATTATTTGATGACAATAATTTGACTGATGAGAACACAAGGAAAAAGTCCCAATCTAATTAGAAAACACAGTGTATTAGGTGGAAAAATGTGGCTAATATTTTATCTTTTATTGTAAAACTGCAATTTGCAACTTTTGGTACTTAACAATTTTTATGTGTCCCCCCGTCCTTCTCCATGCAAACTAAATCATTAAAAAAAAGGCCAAAAAGAGACTACAGAATTTGAAACACAGTGGCCCTGAAGTGATGGGAAAATGGCCAAGGTGTCACAGCTAATTTCTGACCCTGCTTTATGAGTTCTGCTGTTCCTTATTCCCCTTGTCAGTCTGTGAATCCCTGAGGCTGTACAAACTGGCCTAACATCACTCAACTCCAGTTTTATATCCTCTTTTAATAATGTTGAGTCTATTCTGTCCAACTTTGATTCAGACAACCTGCTTGTCTTGAAAAAGTGATATATTTAATCAGTGGCTCTGTCTCCAGCATAGCTCCCACTGCGTGAGACTAGAGCCAAAGAGTAGTGCAGTGGCCTGTCACTTCTGTTTGAATAGGTAATGTGGAGCCGTTCAGCCGAAGAGACAGGAGCTGGAACTGCTTGTTAGGACACATGATCAAAAGCCACTCTCTGCTTTCTGCCAATCAAGCCTCATGTCGCCTTGTGGGGCAGACATTAAATAGATTTTTCTGCCGTACACTGTGGGCACTTTGCCAGTTTGACATGTGAACTGTTACAAAAGATACCAGAGTTTCCACTGCTTGCTGACTGCTTTTAAATATTACCAAGCCCTTGCTGTCCAAAGTAGAACATTTTAAATAATGGATTATGATAAATTTCCACTACTATTAGGCAGTCTCCTTCCTGCTCCCAACAGTTCAAAGATATTTTTAAAAACAGAACTGTAAGCTTGTTTCTGAAAACAAACAAGCAAACAAAAAACTGTTGAGCAACCCCATGACACATAGATTTGAACAACACGATTATTGTCTGAGAATTATGGTGAGTTGTCACTTTCGCCGGTGCGATTTTGAATATTGTTTCTATTTTTGGTCTTTTAACATTATTTAATTAGATTTTCCTAGTTGAAATCATAGCACTGTTTTATTATTAGTTTATGTGGAGTGTTGGCTTGTTTTGTAAATTAGGTTGAATTTATATATTGTGTTTATTGGCTGCTGGTGCAAATGCAAATGTCCTAAAATGGCTCTGTAGTTTTTTTTAGTTATACTTCCTTTGGTTTTTTTCCTCTTTGTCTATTACCCTTCATAACCACCTCAGCTCTTGTGCCCATGGCAACAACACTCGGTGGTGGAGGCTAACAAAGATGACATTTAGGCTTTGCCTAAGTAATGAATATTCTTTTGTAACTTCCAGGGCCACTGAATTTATGTTGTTTTTAGAGGTCTCCAGTACCTAGATGACTGCTTCTATTAGCGTCCTTGCGGTCATGATATCCAGATATTTGCTCCCTTGTGCTTGCTCTTCCTGATATATATATATATTTATTTTTTTTTAAGTGAAACATTTTTACCAAAACATACCATGGCAATCTAGTAGAACTCATTTAAACAGTGAGCTACACATAAACAGCTGCTCCTTCAATAAGCCATTCTTTATAATACCCTTATTACCTTCTAGTGTCTCAAATTCTGATTAGTCAACAGTGCTGATTACTGTATGGCATTCCACTGCCCATCTTCCTTCTGCTCAGCTGCTCATGTCTTAGCTGTTACGTGATTACAACACAACTTGTGCATTGTTTCTCCAAGTTGCTCTTCATATTGTATATCTTTAAAAAAACAACCCCCAAAACAACTAACCCTCTTGAGGAGATGGAAAAAAAATATTTTGAGTCTCTCTGAATTCCCCGAAACTTTGTGACTTGTTTTTGTACAACTGTGATCTTCACAGCTCTGCAACTTTCTGGAAGGATGAGTAAGTTCTGTAGATTTACAAGGGTAATCTATACATAAATTTAAGTTAAAAGAACTTTAGAACAATGATGAAATTTGAAAATGAAAAATTGCAAAATTTGTAACGTGGCAGAGCAGGAGAGACCTAAAATTGTGTTTTTTAAAAAAAACCCAACAACAATAAAACAAAATCCAAAAATCAGTGGGATCAAAAGTCAGTAAGAACAGAGCTACATCATTAGAAAGCAGTTTGGAAAACGTACCCCAGTAATATATGCTGAGTTTCAGAAAGGTGTGTAGTGGTAGCAGGAATGCTTAGAATGAAAACGAGAAGAGAAGGAATCGTATCACCAGTGCTCTGGATCTCTGATTTCTGGTCAAAGTAGCAAACACAGAGGTTTTTTAAGGACATTAAAACTTTGTCAGCTGGTTTATAGGTAAATAGTGCAGTTAGTGAGGAGAACACCCTTGCTGTGGCTCCATAACCCCCCGCAGCTTCCTTTGGTGCAGCCCCTTAGAATTAAGTCTGGGTGAGTACGAAACGCTGACACACTCAAAATGCAGCCCCATTAAAGGCCTTAAATCTGTCATTGTGCTCTAGAGCCTGTTCTGAAAATAGCAAAGCTCTTTTTGTAAATTAAAATCGGTGTGAATGGGAACAGATGTTGACATGCTTTACTTTATCTGCAGGGATCCCCGTTAGGGGGGAGAAGGTCAGTGAGGTTAGATGGTAGGAATTACTGCAAATGTGCAAAGGATGGGGTAGTCTAATATGGACATTGTCTTTGGTTTTATGTAGAGCTGTAATAATATCCAGCGGTTACTTCTGGTTGCTGATAAGTCTGTATGTAAGGAAAGATGATTGTGTAATACCTTTAATTCCTTAGAGAACGCTGTCCCCTTTTCTATCTGTTTACACATTAAAAGGGAGGGATGCTCGCCCTGGTTTTCAGAATTGCCGTATTCGGTCAGATCTGGATTCCAAGAGATTCTGAGTGACCTCAATTCCCATTTACTTCCGTGTTACCTGAGCTCACTCAGGACCTCATGGAAGGTGCTTAGCATATCCTAGGCTCAACCTGTAAAAATTTTCTATTCAGTCTGACATTGGGTATTGTTTTTGGTATTTTAGACTTGTTAAGTTTTTGGGTGAAGTCCCATGTTGCAGTAGAGTAATTGTCAACTTTTATGTAGTTTTTGAAATAAAAAGTAGTTCACTTCTGAAATGTGCAATTTATTAAATAGCTTTGCTAGTCAATCTAAATAAGTTCTTGTTGAAGATTTTTCCTGATTTAAAAAAATATAGCAAAGGATGAATTTATTTATAAGAACCGTAATAGTTTCCCTCAATTCCCTTTATATTTTAGATTACCTTATAATTTTCTAAATCTACATGAACAATAATGATCAATTTTGTCAGTATTATTCACACCTTTTATTAATTTAGCATAGATGAATAAATGTGAATGTTGTGAAGAGTTGATTGGGAATAGATTTTAAATCTGACAGTTAGATTACAGGGTACCTAAGAAAAAATGGCTCTTTCACTAGGTACCTAGTAATTTAATTCTTGTTTGAAATTATTATAATTTATTACAGTGTGTGGGTCCTAATGAATGTCTACTATTAAATGAAAAGGAGAAATTGAAATTATGAAATTCTTTTAACTTGTATCTTAAAAATCCTCTTAAACAATTCAGTAGATATTAATAAGCAATGTGCTTTTCTTTCCCTTTTATGTGAGTGCAAACAAAACCATTTTTGCCAGTACATAATGATATTAGATGAGTGCTGCTGGAGACTCTTACTTAGAATCAAGACTGTCTTAAAATAGAATGGAATAATTTTATGTGATGAAAAATATCTAAAATTTGCTATCTTGATTAGACATTTAGATCTTAACATATGAGTCCTTCTGCAAGGAAAGCTCAAAATCATTCTCCATAAGTTTTACCTTTGTTAGAAATGCAGATATGTATGTGTTGAAAAATTAAAACTCAGCATTTTCCTACTGAAGGAGTCAGTCATCAGGGCATGCACATATAATAAAGAGTTATACTTTTACTATTGTTATATAAAATTATTTTTCCGTTTTCCTTATTGACTGTTTTGAAAAATGGGTAGGAGAACTTGGCAAAAATGGCTAGGCGTTTCCAAATAAATGGAAAAAGGGCAAATATTTCCACACAAATGGAAAATGTGTAGGTCTTTCCAAATACATATGAAGAATAGGCTATGGTAACATTTTAAATAAGTGATGAAACACAAATTGTGACGTATCTTTGTTAAGAGGATGAACGCACGTTAGAAAAAATTTATATACAAACTGTATCAGTTCATACTACTGTAGCTCACATAAAATTAGGGCACTAATGCAGTTGTAGCAGGATAAAATCTGTTTAAAGAATAGGAGGTCCCTGGTTTTGTCTGTAACATACCACAGTATCTAAAATTGTGTGACCATTGTATAAGCATCTCATAAATAAAAAAGGTGAAAATTTTATTTGCAATTACACTGTTACAGGTCAGCAGTAGTTGTGGCCATTGACACTCACTGATTTCAAACTGGCTCAGGTTTCTCATCTGTACTGTTTTATTGTAGCTCTTCTACATCTCTTACTGTAGAGGATTTCCTTTACTAAAATATGAACCAGGATCTTCCTACAAGTCAGGAAAATTTATTTCTAAGCTGAACAAATCATGAGGGTTGCCTGCCATTTCTTGGTTATTTTCTTTAAGTGGAGAACAACAGAGTTATCCTCCATAGTAAGTCAACTTAGTATGAGTAATAAAATATTACCTCTGGTTACCTGTTGCTGTCATGCAGCTGACAGATGGAGCACCAGTTGGATATTCCATTTTAAGGTACCAAGGTAGTGTTGTGTGCTTGCATACTTTGAGGTGCATGTGTCTTTTCCTCTGGTAAGAGTGTGTGGGATATTATTCCACTGCGTGTTTCCTGGTGTAATGCCAGAAAGGAAAAGAAAAAAGAACAGAGAAAAAAAAAAAAAGAAAAAAGAACAGAAAAAGGCAATAGAAAGAAAAAGGAAAGAAAAAAGAGGAGAAAAGGAGACAAGTCTGTTTTGGGGTGTGGGTGTGATTTGTCGCTTCAATAATTTTTTGCATTTTCATCAAGTAGATGTTTCAAAGTTCAAATGGGCATAGCTGAAGCCAGTATTTTAAAAAGTAACCTGGATTTGGGACGGTATTTTTTTTTTTATATATCCAAAATAAAAGTAATCCAAAATCATCATATTTAAAAATTACATTAGGCACAGAACAAAACTGGTTATGTTAACCTTTTGTGCTCTTTTTCACATTTGTGGTGTAGAATCTGAACTTTACTGTCTAGCTGATCGAATCCCTTTCAAGCTATTAGTAGAAAAATGGAGACTGAATAGAATTTGTTCTTTTCAAACTTCTAAAAATACTTGGGCCTTTCTCATGAGTTAGGAATTTTTATATGTTTACTGTTCTTCACTATAACCAACTCCAACAACTGCCCTGTTGCAGTAAAAAAAATAGGAGCATGCTAAAACACGAGCTGAAATATTCTTGAAAGCTAACATTTCAAAATATAAATGGGAATTAATGCTAGTGTCATTTTTTCCCCCCATTATCCAAATTTCTTAAGTATATTCTAGCTATGCATGCTGTTTATTAAAATTTATTTTCAGTAAAACAGGTAAGGATTATGAAATTATTTACTTTATTAAACTTGTGGGTTTGGTTCTTATTTGAACCTTAAATGTGGAAATCTGAATGAGATGAGATTAAAAGGTTTAAATAGCTTTAAAATTATATTTACATTAGTGCAATCTGTCAGTTTTAATACTAATCTGCTTTTTAGTTGAGACTGTATTATAAAAAAACCTCCCAGAGTGGGTTAAAATAGTCCAAAATATTTGTGCTATGAAGCTTGTTTGTTCGTTTCTTAATCAGTCAGAGTTCTCAAGGAAAAGTTCCGTTCAGATATTAGCTATACTTCTTAGAAATGACCTTGTGGGGTAGAGAAGCATGGCACAGTGGCACTTTCCAGCTGTACACATGGTATCCGTCGGGGTACAATCATGCTCAGTCCCAGCACCGCAGGCTTGGACATATGTTGAGTTTTATTTCTTTCTTCTGACATTAATCCTATTCACCAGCTGTTCTGCCAGCTGCCATTCTTCAGCTTGGAGATTACATTTTGGGGGATACCAACAATCGCCTAGTTGACCAGTGTTCTCCCCACTTACTTTAAAAATGATTGGAGTTCTGGGTTAGCATTACTCAGTGTTTTTTACTGCCTATGTCCTTAACTGTCTTTGAATTCTAGACTTGATTTATGATCACTTTGAATACACTGCAGAAAAACCCTCAAAAGAGCTCTGATTTCCACCATACTGGTAAATCTGTGCTCACAAAAAAAAAAAAAAAAGGTTTGCAGTTAACATTCTGAAAGCTGTAATTAATGTTACATGCACTATTATGTAAACAGCATTAATTAGTGACAAATTCTTCTGATAAAAATCATATTTTAGTCAAAAGAATGTCTTAATTTTTGATTTTTACACGTCTCTATTTTAAGAAGTTGCATTTTTGTAAGAAACGGTTTCACTAATCTGGTTTGGGCAGACTATTAAATCTCTGTTACACTCATAACATATACTAATAAGTCGTATAGATTTCTCAGTTCATATTCCAGATGATCTGTCCATAAGCAGGATGTTAAACATCTGTAGTTTAAGCCTTCTGGGACTAACAAATGCATTAATGCTGGAAAGAAATGTGGCCTGAACAATAAGGTTACAGACCATGTGGTAAAGGAACAACCCCGATATCATCAACTCAGCACATACGGTGCACTGTGCCCGAGTTGTAATACAGCAATAAAAGAACAATGACAGTCTTAAACTGTATCCATTTATAGCATATAGTTATCACATTCATATCAGTACAGACAGAGAATCCCATAGTCAAAGTAATTATTTCACGTGGCAATTTAAAGATCTTTGTTGCACATCCTTCACAATTGAGCAAAATTGGCTATTAGCTGGATAAGGTTAAACTAAACTATAATGGTAAATATTTATTACAGGAATATTCAATTAATAACACATATTCTGCATTTCTTTGCACAGCCAGTGATTACATTCAGATCATGTAAAGCAGACATCGGAATCCTCCAACTCAGATCACACTTTAAGGAAACAGGAGCTCCATTAATAAAAGCCACCCACCTTGATTCCCTTTCCCTGTTCTCTTTTGCAGACTTCACACAATGTTCATTTAATATAGTTATAGAATTAAGATATCAACGCTTAACACAGATGAAATATTTTTTTAAATAGGAGTTACTCTGGACTTCCACTGTAGTCAAGAAAAGTTTTGGGGAGGAACGGTGCAGGGGGGAAAGAATCCCAAGAAATATTCCCGATGAGATGATGTTCCAGACTCACCAGTAGTGAACCCCCTTTACTAAATATGGCCATTCTATTTATAGAAATATTCATATTTTCATTGGTGGCCAAAGCACTGCTTATAGGAAAACCTACAGGTGACTAATAGGAGTTGCTCACTAAGTGGAATAATGAATAGTATTAGGTGTCAATTAAATCAAGCTTCCCCGAGGTGCAGGTGCTCCACAATGTACTGACACATTTCAAGTAGCAGCGCCACTTCACCCATGCATATGAACAAGCACATTTGCATATTAAAAAGCTGAAAATTATTTAACTGAAGCAAAAGTCTTTTAGAGATGATGGAGGTTATTAAAACTGTTGACAAGAAAGAAGGTAATTGCCTGAAAATGAGAGATGACATTCTGCTATACACAGGGAACGTTGTTTTTGTTGTATTGTGCAGCAGTGCCTGGGTGTATAACCTATTACATTGAGATTGCTCCTATGCAATTAGACCCTTTTTGTCCTCACTTCAATAAGGCTATGATTATGAAGGATTGAAGAACACTTGGCATATTGAATGTCTGTTGTTTTTATAACTTCGTCAGAAATGACAAAACACGTTTTGTGTCCTGTTTTTTCTTTGTAGGCTTATTGATTCTGTGATTATAATATTCATAAAAGACAATGTGTTCATGGTTGAACACTCTGTCATTTATACAGGTTTTATTTTTTTTTTTATTTTTGAGCATAGTACTTGTTTGAATGCCAAGGTGTTAGTCAGAAAGATGGGCACATAGAAAGTATAAGATGAATAGGTGAGAAATATAGCACTCTAATAATGCCAAATATTTCTATTAAAAGTGAAATAAAAAGCCCATGTATTTCAGAAGTGTCTGTTCAGAAATGCTCACCAACTTACAGTGAATGTACTTTTTATCTCTCAGCAGTGATTGTTTTCCTATGTGTTTTCTTTGTCCTGTCTTTCCTGGTGATAGTCTAAAGGAGCCGGTTGAATAGCACCTTGCAAGTGGCAGTAAAAATTGCTTCTATGTAAGCCACAAGTGAGAAACTTCATTTAGCTCACATGTTATTCTACAAGGAAGAAAACAACGGACTTTCCTTTTACATAGCTCTTGAAGATAAAGGTACCTGGCAGGCAATACCATTTAATGCTTACCACCTAAATGGTCATTTGTGGTGGGATTTGCAAAACTGCCTAAGAGATTTGGATGCCCAGTTCCCATTAAAGTTAATGAGAATTGGCGGCATCCAAAATCCCTTTGCAGCTTTGAAAATGTCAACCAGCCTTTCAGTGTTTGTGATCATGGTGTATGTTAGGAGAATGTTTCCTAGAAGCTCTTTTTTTGTTAGGTTTTCTATTATGTTCCAGGAGTTGGCTCAGAATGTGGAGAGAAGCACAGTGATTGCAGTGACTTGCTTTGAGTGTGGGCAAAAATGTTAACCTTTCTGCTTCAGATGCCTTGCCTGCAAATTGGAAACCTTACTTCATTTTGCACTGTGCTTTGATATATTTTGAATTAATTTATTTATAGGAAAAGGTATTAATGCTTATTAATAAGAAGGTTTTGTTTCCCTCTTGGTGTCCTGGTCTGTTGAGTGTATGAGACATGTAAGACCCTCATCTGTCTAGAACAGTTTTAAACACATTAAACCACAGAACATTGTAATGATATAAATTATTTATGATATAATTGATGTACTCAAATACATAATGAGTCATGAGGATAGATGATCCAAACTCAAGTAAAAGTATGTCATCTATTAGTATTAAGTATCTTTTCAAGAATGTATGATTTCTTTCAAGTTGGGGCTTTTTCATATGTGATTGCATTTTAATCTTTTGTCAGTCACTGCATGCCGTATACTTTCAGCTGACCCTTTCACGGAACCATTGATTTACTTTGATCTCTGAGACACTGAAATTATCTGGTCTTTTAAAATTATATTGGCCACAATTTGAAAAAGTAAAATTTAGAATTTATGGGACCAATCTTGCAATTCTTGTTTAGATAATACACTGTCATACCCCAAGTGTAGCAAATCATTACATTAAAGATGCTAGTTAGACTTCCTGCCATTCTGAGATACCCCCACTGGATCAGGTTTTCGAATGGCCCTAGTGTTAAAGAGCTCTTACTTAGTCACATAAAAAAATATAAAAAATTGTTTCATTTATTAAAACTCTCAGTGCTAAGAACAGTAGGAACACTTCAGAGAAATTCTTCACATCTTTTGAGTGCTTGAAAGAGAGTTGAACTTTCTGGGAAATCCAACTACTTGATTCTTGGTATAAATGCATGAGAAAAATGGAAGCTCAGCAGCTGTCACATAGTTCTGTTCTAGTATTATGTTTGGTGTGATATATGGTATGTATGTTTATATTTTGACAGCTATATATTGAATATTTGATATTTCATTGCCTTAGCATCTAGTATTCTTTTCAAACAAAGAAAATACAAAATCAAAGAAAATACTGATCCAACTCCCTGTTCCAAGGGAGTGCACCACTTACTAGCTGTAGAGAACATCAATGGCTTGATAAAATAAGCTGTAACTTCAAACACAGTAGCTCGTATATTATACTATAATATACTGTGGGAAGGTTTCTTAGCCAGGAGAA
Organism: Psophia crepitans; assembly: GCA_013399095.1. Lineage (NCBI taxonomy): Eukaryota > Metazoa > Chordata > Aves > Gruiformes > Psophiidae > Psophia > Psophia crepitans. The sequence continues at coordinate 339,762 of VWZZ01001703.1, forward strand.
AGGATGGATGGCTGTTATGGGCCAAGAAATATCATTTAATAGGTCTTGTGCAGAAACCGTTATGGAAGTCTTTTTAAACAAAAAGTAATCTCATAGATTTCAGTACAAAATAAATCAGTTTGCATGCTATTCAAAATGAATGTTTCTAGAATCTTGTTTTAACCAACAAACATTTGGCTTCAACCAAAAGACAATCAGAGAATGTTCTTTATGCCATTAGTGAAGCAGAGCATATGTTTCTGCTTTATCGGTTGCTGACATTAAACGTACTGATTTACTGGTTTGAAACTGGTAGTTGGGCCACTAGGATTCATTTAATTTGTATTAAGAATTCAATTTAAATTTTCTGCTGCACTTTAAAATTTTAGAAAATTTTGTCATTTTTTTTTTCTATAACAGGGAGAGTAAGGAATATTCTTAATACAGGATCTTTCTTTTACAAAGCCAGGCAGTCTCCTGTGCTCTGAGACATGGGAAGGGTGAGAGTGGTAGCTGTTCCTTTGAAGGACTGTCAGCTGGTGGACAAGTAGGGAAAGAAAAATGACGTTAAACCCCAGTCTGCTGAACTCCTGCTCTTACAACCACTTTGAAATCAGAACCATGTTCATTTTGAAGCGTAGCCACCCGGAGCTTGGTGAACTTTGCAGACTTTGCTGCTGATTGTTATATGGTTACCTGTAGTTACTAAGGCATAAGTGCAGGTAAACCACTCATAGGCTCAAGAGATCCCTGCTTGACCGGGGCTCCTAACGTATGGGGTGGCCCCTGACATTTCTGACAACTCCTTAGTAGCTTTTGTTGTGTCCCAAACTTCCAAGATAGGAGGTACGGCATGGGCTTTGTGAGTTGGGGTTGGAGGACCTGTGAAAGGGCTGTCCGAAGCATGATGAAAAGGGGTTAAAGTCCCCAAAAGAAGTAGCTGACTCCCCTCAGGGAGGTTCTGAATTCTAAAAACATATTCACAGCTGGTGGCTCCTGTATTACTTTGTCTGAAAGGTATTATAAAACAACCTTTTCTTCCGATGGAAGGGATACTTAGCTCACAGTGTCTTGACTCTGCAGTTGTGTATACTGTGAACTTTCCAGTGACCCAAATGATCAGCTGTGGTTACTGACTTCGGATGCCTAACTTGAAACATAGTGGGACTGATTTTTGAGATACGTTCAGCACTTAAAACTTCAACTTCCAAAACTATGGGGCCCACCAACTTTGAAAATGAGATGTAATTTGATTCAAGCACCGTACCTAAAACTTCTGGCCATTTTTTAAATACTGCAGTTGTGTATGTATCTGTGTCTAGCTATAAGCACACAGATGTATAAATAAGTTTCATAAGCATTCAATGTACATAAAATACTTGGGTTCTATGTATTATTCCAATTCATCTGGGCAGTAAAACCCAGCTGTCATTAAACAACACTTTTCCTCTTTCAAATGACAGTTATGAAATGGCAGACTAGTCATTCTTTCAAAGACCCAGACCTCGGTTATTGAGATGCTCAGAAGCATCTGTTGATTTTGCTGTGCCTCTATTATGCCAGGCTGAAGGTGCTGTTGATAAAGCCTTCTGAACAACCTTCTGTTTTAACAGGGATCAAATTCTCTTTATTAGCATGAAAAAAGAGAAATACTTATCACTTGAAATGTATAAAAGCTTTTCCAATTCTTACTAAACGTTTCTGGAATCACAGTGGTCAATAAACTCTTCCTTTCTTTTCTGATATTTGGAGGTGCTATCTTATCTGCTAACGGCAAATCTGATAAATAAAAATCTGTATGTATTTTGGTGAAAATTGCACTTTATTCTGACTATATTTATGCAGTCAGGATTTTTTTTTCCCCTTTTATTTGGTTTTGTCTTTAATCTAGCTTGAGAATGGAATGGTTGAGAGCTTTTTTACCATTTTTTCATAGGGATAAAGCTGAGAGTTTCATTAACAGAAAAGCTTACATCTCAGCGGAATAAAGACACCCAAACTATTGTTTAGCTATCTAACTCCCAATTACACAAATGGCAATTAGACACTTAAATCGTATTTAGATATCTGAATAACTTCAGGGATTTGAGTTAATAGATCTTTATGTCTGACACATTTCTTATGTGGAAAGGAAAATTAGGGAGGGGAGTATGAAAGCAATTGCACAATGTCTGATGAATTGATTCCTAGGTGATTTGCCTGGCTGGCTCTACACAGCATTTGTAAGCATCTCGATGAAATGTTTAGGAAATTAGCTTCTGTCCTGCTATCACATTTTGAGATTTCAGAGATCCACCTCAAGCATTTGATTTTTCTGAAAGATAAAGTTAAAATGAGCACAAACTCTTTGTGAAGGCCAGATTCTCATTTGGTATGAATCAGAAAATATTTTAAATATAGTTTGGATTTGCAGCTTATTTCACTGTATAACTCAAAACGATAAGATTTTTGCATGGCATCTGTGGGTAAATCTGACCTCTGCTCAATAAACCCCATTGAAGTTTGCCTGAATAACTGTTTGAAGAAGTTACCAGGTCCAGATTCTACTAGGTTCTTTTGTGTTGTATTTTTCTGTTGTGGTTTTTTTTTTGTTTGTTTTTGTTTTTTGTTTTGGTTTGGTTTGGTTTTTGTTTTGGGTTTTTTTTGGTTTTGTTTTTTTTTTTATCTGTAAATTGCACAAAAGCTAAGAAGGGACTTGGAGAACAAGATCTCTTGGCCACTTTTGAGTAATGATAATAACTAAAATGAAATTCTGAGCCGTATTTGGAATAATTAATTATTACATTTTCCAGGCATGAGTATTTGGGGCAGCTCTTTTCTGTCACATGTAATCATTTAATACTCGTTATGAAATTATGGTCAGGATGAGCTTAATAACTTTGCATTGTTGTGTTTTCAATTCAGTTATCTCTATTACACAAGGTTACTTTTCAAGTCCATTTTTTTAAAATTGGGGTTTGCCAAATTTTCCTGTTTATGAACTATTCAGAGGTAATTGAAATTGCCTGTTTCTCACATGTATCCTATTCATGCCATCTGCTACCTGAAATTTAGTTTGGACACTTGCCATGCAGTTTTAAAGTGTTTTCAGTTTTATTTATTTCTTGTTGACCATATGTTGTACTTATATTTGTGTGTATTTAGTATCATACATATATATATATCTTTAAAATGAAAGCATTTGTTTATCTTAATTTACCCAGTTTACAGCAGATATTATTAACTCATGATGTCTCAAGCCCAAAATTAATTTCATTCAGATTTAGTGAAATTTGGTGTTCATTTATGCCAAAATGTAGGAGTTTCTGAATATGGTGTGGTTCTGAAAAAGTTAACATTGTCAAGTAAACTTTGAAAGTACGTAAAAGTTGAGATAACGTAATTGAAAAAAGACGCTGTTGTGCCTAAAGCGGTTTGTATTACCATTTTGCAAAAGAATTAAATTCTTTAGTAGTTGTGTGAGATAAAAAGACCTTCTTTCTACCTGAGAAACTTAGTCATGAAAGGATTGAGGGATTGATTTTTCCACCACTGCTGTTTTGAAAATCCGAATGTTTTGCACGATTGTGTTGATAAACTCTAGTATTCCTATATTCCAGTTTCATTCTAGCGGGGTTGACCAGCTAGACTAGTCTGTGTGACCGTCCAGAAGTAAGCAGAGCAGTTTCTGCAGCTTCTTCACGCTTGCGTGGTAGTTTTACAGCACTCGGAGACTTTTTTTCAAGTTAGTCTGAAAATTGTTCGATTTTCCTTAACACTAGTTTGAACAACAACACTGTGTCGGCAGCACAGCTGAGAGTTGATTTGTTACGATATTTGTCTTCCTTTGTGCAGTGAGATGGTATAATTTACTCTGGCTGTATCACTCAGGAGTTATGCTTTCTCTATTTGCTCTTGGAAATAAATTTTGTAACAGATCAGCCATCATAAGTCTTTTAAATTGTTTCAGAAATGTATATTTGTATACATTTGTCTATACAATATGTATTCTGCCTGTGTCAAGGGCGGATAGAAATGCTCAATAGCAGTCTGGAGTGCACAGAGCCTTTACTGGCCCAATCATTATGGTTGGGTGTGCGGCTGATTGTTCCTGCTCCCTTAAAGTTCCTGGGGGCAACTATTGGAAGGGGGAGGGGGGGCAGGCAGAGAGGGGTCATGGCTTGATCTCTGTGTCTAAGCGTGTACAAAGATCTGGCTGGTTAGAGAGAAGCAGTAGGCTCCATTCACAGCCTCGCTTGCTGAAGCAAAGCTGCTCTGAAGGTCTTGCTGGATTCATGTTGGCTGCATTGCTGCCTCAAACAGCCTAGCATGTGTTCCACTCAGTGTTTCTGAACATTGAACTGCCATACTTTTTCGAAGAGAGAATGCAAGAGTTAGTGGAAGTAGGGAGGTAAAGCTTATTGCTTCCTTCTCCAAAGTATCTCCTCTTGTATGCATGCTCTGCAAATAAGCTTCTGAAGCCCTGTGTAAAGCAGTATTTAATTCCTTGAATGCTGTTTGTTTGATTCTGCATGGAAGTCCTTAACATCACTACTGAGAAAAGAATCTTCTCTGCTTTGGACTTGTTGGCCCAAGCCCTCAGGCTCACTAAGCCCAGGCTGGCTCTGAGAAGCTACTTGTGAGCCTGTCTGAGCAGCATGTGTCTTTAAAGAGGTCCAAGAGAAAAGAGGAAGAGGAGAAAAGGGTAAGTGTTAACATAAAGACTAGATAGTTCTAGGTAAAGGAGAAAGGAAACAGAAGCCACCAAAAAAGAGAATAGAAACATAAAGGAAGAAGGAGTTTTCCTAATCAGGTCTAGAGTGCAAGGAGTGAGTGTCTGCGGAAAGGGTACAGCGATTTATCCCCCAGCCTGTTTCCCCATTGGAGGCCATTTTGTTGTGTGCACAGTACCCAGCTTTCCTCTTTCGTGCAGGAAGAACCCAGTTCCCTAAAATCTATGTGTTACACGTGGGGATTAGAATTATTTTGTATTTGTCTCTGGTGTTTAGCCTGTGGTCACCTGACAAGTGTGACATTTTTGGAGTAAGTGCTATTATTTTTCCAGGCCTAGGATTTACAGTCATCATTCGATTTGGAAAATGTGGACTGGATGAATGGGCTTGTTCCTTTTGTAGGGGATTACAATAACACACGGAAGCTTGTGAGTGCTTCTGACAGATGTGCTGGCGGCCTGCCACTGCATGAAGGGTGCGGCTCTGACTGACAACTTGCAATTATATGATGATGAATGGTTCTGATGTGTGTTCAAGAGAAAACCACTTTCTAGAAAGTGAAAGTTGTACATACGGTTCCTATAAAGTAAGTCTTAAGAAAGGCCCTAACTTCTAATTTTTGTTGGGATAAACAATTTGGATCCCCTTTTCTGTCAAACTTTTTCTGGTTTTCATAAATAAGGGCCAAACCAAAGTTTATATGGGGAAAATTAGCTTTGGCCCATTTTGGCTTAAGAAATGCTTTATCTGCATTTTTAGTCAAACTGACATCATCACTGTAGAGAAATACAAATGCATACACACAGAGAAATACTTAAATGTATACATATGACTGTGCAGTAGCCAACAAGTTCATCAAAGAAAATCCATCGAGCAAAAAACCACTTTTCTGTCAGGGATATAATTCACCCATCAGTAGGCCTGTGTAGCTCATGTTAGTGTTAATGGGAGTTTCAGCCACACACCAAAGACAGAATGTACCCAACAGATGACTTATAAATGATCTCTTTCTTTGCTAGATTTAATCCAGATTTTTACAATACAGTACTGTTGGAGTCACAGCCTCCGAACAACAAGACATAGAGAAGACCAGTATAGGAGAACACCTGCCATGTTAGCCCTGGCAAGCTGTTGCAGAATATGGTTGATGTTGGCTGACTTGGTATTGTTTTCCAATGTATGGACTACATCTAGTAGCTGATATAAACTGTCTGATTTTGGGGAGCTGTTATGGATAACTTTGCCTGTTAGAGCTGTGATATTCCAAATTGAAACCAGAACACCTGCAAAACAGAAGAAATTGGGCTTTAAGATTAGGATGTGCCATCTAAGCAAGGAACAGAAGGTAGTAAAAGCAGTGTTTAAAAAAATATTATTTTTTTTTTGTTTGTTTGATTTGAACAAAAAAATAAGAGCATGTGCATCTGACCATGTAGATAACATCTTTTTGGACTTAAAATTAGTGGTTTACAAGTTGGTTCTGTGTGGCTTTCTGTTTGGCCAAACTCTGGTACAATGGGATGGAAGCTTCTTCAAAGAAAAAAAAATATTTTTGCTTTAAAGTGCAGTCTTGACTCTAGGTGGAACACACTCATGCTATGCAAATTTTTAATCTATGCTTTGCAAAAGTTACCTTTGTTACAGAGGAATTGTCAAGCAGCCTGATCCAATATGGTGATTCCTGCATGACTTTGCAGTAAACAGTTATCATGCTTTTCTTATACATTTGTTGACAATATTTGTTCTTATTCTCTGATCAGCTGTTTAATACAGTATAAGGTTCAACTTTTAGGGCCTGGATCTCTGTCATTATCCATCTTTTGAATTTATTTCAGTAGTGCAAAAAGAGCAAAAAAAAAAAAAGGCAATCAAAATGTATGGGCAAATGTTATACTTATTTTGTAAATAACTGCAAAAATAATGGGCTGTGGCAGTTTAAATTCTTCAACCTATGTTCTAGGATGAATTGCCTGTAGTCTTAGATGCTGAGTAGGTCCAGTTCATAGTTTTTGGTAGAAGGGAGATGTTATTGTCTTTATATCAAAGTTCACATTTACACCACTGTTTATAAGATAATAAACTCGTTAGGGAGCTACATTTTGCTGAAGAAGGGAACTGTAACCAGTCTGCCTTGGGAAAAGCTGTGCCTGTGCATACTGCCTTTCTCCCTTCGTGCAGACAAAGGTATGATGTTCACTGACCACTGGCTTCGGCTGAGCACTAGCAGTTGTTCCAGTTAAGATAGTAAGTTAGATGACATCTTTGGCTTTGAAAGGAAAAAGGAACAAAAAATAAGTAATTTATTCCATGGATCTTAGGCCACTGAGTTCTGAAGGGTCTCTGAGTTTCACTAGAAGTAATTAAGATGTTTCCTTATAATGTTTTTTTCCAGTGGCTTCTGTCAGGAAGTATGTTAGGTGTTGTACTAAAAGTAAACAACAGTCCTTCTTCCACAGAGCTCTCAGTCAAATCTCGTGGTGAAAGAGAACAAGTGAAATATGACAGGTGGGGAGAAGTGAGCACCACTGACAATGATAGAATAGAATAGAATAGAATCATTAAGGTTGGAAGTGACCTCAAGGATCATCTAGTCCAACCATCCCCCCACCACCTATTACCCACTAAACCACGTCCCTAAGTACCACATATAACCTTTCCTTAAACACCCTCAGGGATGGTGACTCCACCACCTCCCTGGGCAACCCGTTCCAATGCCCGACCACCCTTTCAGAGAAGAATTTTCTCCTCATCTCCAACCTGAACCTTCCCTGGCGCAACTTGCAGCCATTTCCCCTTGTCCTGTCACTAGTTATCTGCGAGAAGAGGCCAACCCCCAGCTCACCACAACTCCCTTTCAGGTAGTTGTAGAGGGCAATAAGGTCTGCCCTGAGCCTCCTCTTCTCCAGACTAAACAAGCCCAGTTCCTTCAGCCGCTCCTCATAAGACCTGTGCTCCAGACCCTTCACCAGTTTCGTTGATGTTAGCGCATTTGATATACGAAGCAGCAGTCACAGTGTACCACCTGCCCAGCCATACATAAGGTGGTGTAAATTATACGTCGCCCATAAATAAGTGTTTAAAAAAAGCTTAAGGAACCAGAGACATGTAACTTGCAATGCTTAAGACCCTGCCTTCATAGCACTCACGATTATATTAATAGTGTGAGTGCAAATGTGGGAGTAGGGTTTAGGCAGGTTTGCAGCCCAGAGATTAGAAAAGTGATTAGTTGACAAAAAAGATCATATGGTTGTCTAAATACAAGGAGTTCTGTGGGTAACATCAAGATAAAAACCCCAGTAAGATAATTCTCATGTGGAGTAAAGACAATGAAAACGTGACCAAAGAGTAAAAGATTAATCTCAATTGTAATGTATGTAAACACAAATTAGATGGACCAAACCATGAGCACGTGGAGAACCTGGCAGCAGCCCAAACTTCTGCATTTGGCTTGATAGTAACAAGCTTCTGCATTGCACCTTCAAACCATTATGGCCACACTACTTTTTCTGTAGTAAGTCCATACATACAACCTTGTTTATAAAGGATCTAGCCTAGAAATCATGCAGTGGCCCTGCTGAAGACTCTCTAAAAGACAGGACATATCGCTTACAATTAAGAAATATGTTGATCCTGCTGTGAATTTTGTTATTCCTACATAACAAGTGCATGAAGTGCATTAGACTGTGATCTATTGAATGCAATAGGAGCTACATTTTCACCCATTTCACTCATGCACTGAATTTGGTGATATATGTAAATGAATAAGGCAATATCATACTTTTCCAATATATTATGTCAGTCAGTATTTGAACAAAGATATTTCCTACCTGTCCTCTTCTCTGGAATGAGTACTTCTAAGATCGTAGATCAGAACTTATAATTGATCAATCTTTTGTGTAGGGGTTGTTCTGATAACACAAAATTTTCTGTTGGCCCTAAATGTGAGAAAAATCCTTCTAAACAACTGAGTCTTTATTCAATTCTTTTGCATTTGTGTAAAGTGTATATCATAAACCAGCATTAATCTATGCTTTCAAGGTAGCTGTGTAGAATTTCATGCTTGCTTAAATTTTCTGGGGAGTTATTCAACTAAAATTCAGCTCATTACTTTAAACTGTTTTAACTATAGAGTCTGGATTAAATCAACAAAAGCTAAAGGACTAAATGTTTAAGACAGAAATCTTGTAAATTGTCTTTGTTACCTGCAATATAACTTTTAGTGAAGGTTGTGGCATAATTCTCTAGAGCTCCATTGCCTATTTCTTGCTTGTAGTGAGGAGGATTCTGGAAAAGACATTTATCAGCAGAATAGTAAATAAAGAGTAACTTGAAAGAGGTAGCATGAGCGTACTGTGGATTCCATTTTCTGTAGCTATGAAGATTTAATTGTACTGAATATGTATTTACCTCTTTGGGTAGCAGATTTTGAGATGAGTATTTATTAAATCTCCTCTCAGGTGTTTCCAAATGACCCCCATTTTCTTGTCTCTGAAATTTGTTCTATTACTATGCTACATATTTGGGGAAGTTGTACTGGATGGTGAATTTGTGCACCAGCTTTTGGGGGGCAAAAATTATTTTCTGCCAAGGAACATGTGCTGAGTTAACGGGACAAGTAGCGCATCACACTGTGACATCACTTGCTCTAAACAGAGAGAGGAACCTATGCAGGGCTGTCAGCCTGTACATGGGGGATGTCAAGTTTTGCTCTGTCAGGGTAGGAAGAAGGGGCTGTGTCTGTTTTGCTGCACTAGTACAGGGTGCAACATGCACTCTTATTGTTAGTGCTTTTAGTTCATGAAGTCCAGCGCAGAGAGAACAAAGTCCGTTTCCTGCACTCTGTCTTTAATTTGATGTGATGAGTGCCCCTCAAATTGCCATTGTTTCCAAATCTGGCTACTAAATCTAATTTATAAAAATCTGAGGTGTATATAAGAACAGATTTAAAACTGTTTTAATTTTGCAGAATGTCTGCATAACTGGCGAAAGCTTTCTTTAGTTACCCAACAGAACTAAAAACGTTTAAAAATGAAAACAGTTTTTGTTTCCAGGTAGAGAAGTATATTTTTTCTTACACAATTAAACAATATTTTTCCTCAAAAAGAATTCTGATTCATCCAGTTCCCTAACAGGGTGATCCTCTGTGAACGTGAAACTGTCCAGTAGCTTGTTATAGCCTTCCTGGTCAATCTGAAGCATTAGTGTCTATTAATTACTTATTATTCAAGCTGTGCTCTGAAGACACTGATATTACACCATTGGCTGTTTTTTTTCCCAGCTTATTCTGTAAATGTGCTAAAAACAAATTACCTTCTCAAAGCCTTTTTAAAGAGGAAAAAAGCATAGTCAGTATACCAGCTTCACAGGTGTGGGACTACAAGTGGGACTTTAAAAACGTCACTGATATGTTGGCTGTTCAGCTTGAGGTGTCTTGAGTGCCGATTCTTTGACAGAGGACCTAACTTTGTGCAGCAGTTTATATATAGCTATATATATTATAGTCTCAATCTTTACATTGAAACAGCTGCAACTGTGAATGTTCAGCAGTTCCTCGGATGCAACCCCAAGTTTTTTAAATTGAGCTCCCAGATAATGAAACTGTGACCCATCATTTCTCCTTTTGCAGTTCCATCCCTCACTCATTTAATTTCTTCGAACTTTTGCAATGAAACGTGGCCAATGATCATATGGGCAAGAGCCTCATTTGCTCTGCAGTTCCAGTTTATGCTTTTGCCTGGGGTTGTCCCATGTGCTGAATGTAGCAAGAATGCTGTAAAAAAGAAAGTGTACCTTTTTTAAAAAAAAAAAAAAAATTGCATGGAGGTGGCGTGGTGGTGTGTGTGTTTAAAGAAAGTATCGCAATGTTTATTCACACAGGAGCTGAATTAGGATTTCCTGGACAACTTTAATTCTAGCATTTCTGTATCTTTCCAGTACTTGACTTTACAAAATCAGTAATGTTCTTTCATAGGAAAAAAATTGGTGGCTAATTAGCAGATCTATGTATATAGGAAAATGAAAAATGTAAAAAATTATTCTTGAAGATATTAGTGCATTATTTTCTTAAATCTTTTCACAGATTTGTAACAAACTAGCGATTATTCCTGAAATATATATCCATAGCAAATAGATTGGTGCTTGTGAAATTTGTAAAGCTTTTAAAGCTCTGTTTGCTGGAATTAGCTCAGGAAACTCTTGCTTGTGGTATATATTTATATAGCATATGATAGTTTGTTTAAGTCAAAGTTTTATTAGTATAAAGGATTCTATAGAACTGATTTTGTCAGTGTATTTTAGTGTCCTGGAAAAGACTGCATCATGTGCCATAGAGACCTTCAGAAATGGTAAATAGAGAGGAGATTCTAGCTATTGTTTTCATTCCTTCGCATCCTTGTTTGAAGTCATTTCAAATCAAGAGCACATTATTTTGCTTTCTTTGTATTATACTTTTACATACAAAAATGCTTAAGGATTTCTCATGAAAAATTCTTTTTGTTATGCAATTGTTTTAATTTCAGAATATTTTATGTAAAAGCTGAGTTAAGATATTTTTTTTTACACAATATTAAGCCTTCAAATCATAAACAGATGTTTATTACTGCATTATTAGGGTAATGAGTAGAACATGATTTGGGGGAACAAAGTAGAGGTCTTTTGAATCATCTGTGTTTTGTTCGTAAATCATCTGGTGTCATAAATTTTCCGAGGAACATTAATCAGTTTAATAGAAACTGATTTTTCTTGCTTTTCATGAAGTCTTCTCACTCCTTGCACCCCCCGCAAACTAACCTGGTGTGGAGGAGGTTACACACACTTGTGGTTTTGTATTACCTTTTATTTAAGCTGGTTTTACTGCCCCAAACTTTTACTAATATTTTCATAGTAATTTTATGAAATTTCTGCTTTCATCTGTTAAATGATACCATACTTATCTGGCATTGCACTTCATGGGAGAAGGTGCAATGACATAAAAGCCTATTTGTGCTACCAAATAATTTCTTGAGTTGGGATGGGATCCTCTGCCTGCTTCATTTCAGTATGAGAATCTGGGAGAGCTGTGTAATGTTAAGAGAAGATAAAATCTGCCCCCATGTCTTTAATAAGGTGTATCCAGTGAGAGGGTTTAGTAAGTAGCTGAACGCAGGCTGACATGCAATCTGCAGCTTCCGGAGCTACTAGGGAAATTCATTTGTGAGAAAGACGCTACACGTCCAGAGGCGGCCATATGATATGCGATTTGTTCCAGAGCAGTTTAACAAAGAAAGGTTTAAAGATTAAATTCTCAATAGTTTGTTTGAGTAATAATGAGAAGAATGTCACTTCAGCTCACAAGTGTTTGAAAAGAGCGGATACCAAAGATGAAAGTGAATTGTTTAGGGTTATAAAAGGACTATAACAAGGAATGTCTTCTAGAAATTAAGATAAAGAATAATTAGGCTAAATATTGGGAGAAATTTCAAATATATTTAAGACTAAGTAGACTTTGGAGCTATGCTGATGAGTTCTAGCTAAGATATTACTGCAGTCTGTTCTTGTTTTCCACTCTGAGGAAAAAAAAATAAATCTTCTAGAACTGCTCAATACGAACAATATGAAGATGTGGCAGCAAAGAAAAATAATGAAGATTTTGATATCTGCTTACATTAACACAACTCTTCTTTTGCAAAATAACAAATATTGCAAATCCTATTGATTTTGCTACTTTGCTGATACATAGTAAGAGACAAGAAAATAAGTGCATCGGTCTCTTTATCATGTCAGTTTATGTAATCTTTTGGCCAGGGATTGCAAGCAAATTCTGCTCCCCTTTTCCTGACTGTCCCCGATTGCTGTTGTGTAAAGGCTGAGACTCTCTCTTGCCAGTATTATACGTTCACTTGGGAAGTAAATAGAGGTGCACATACTTAAGAAGTAGGTGATTACGTATAGTACACAGTATACTATCATTGTAATGCAAATAAGGCAATGATGGGTACTTCAATGAATACAACCAATCTAACAGGAAAATATAGCTTATAATGGAAAGGAAACTTTAGGTGGAGGAATGAAATGTGCATGTAATTTTGACAGACTTAAAAGATATTTTTCTTCTACTAATATGCCAAAACATTGCAGCCAAGCGATTACGCTGACATTTGAGAAAGCTCCTTTTGACATAGATAGTGTATCGTCTAGTGCAGTCTTCGTAAAATTAACATTTTCCTGAAGTAATCATATACAATTAAGTGACCAAATAGTTCTGAGGCAATACAACTGTATTTCACAGGAACTAAATATATTTCTTCACACTGATCCTGCATGTTTTAGTTGAGCAGTCATTAGCATGTTTATAATGGTTCTAATTTAGCACAACATTTTCTGAATTTTATCCTTGAGTCATTTACAAATTGTTCATATTGAGTAAACAAAGGAAACAGATTGCATTTTATACTTAGTAATTTATCTGAAAGAAGAGGGGAGGGTTAATTGTCTGAAAGTTTTGCTCTGTTTGGGGAAGTGATTCTAGTCTTGCATTGCTTGGCACACAATGCCTTTTTCCCTCTGTTCTGGGAAAAAAGAGAAAAAAAAAAAAGAATGGAGGAGTGAGTAAAATGAAAAATTAGGAGCAGGACAAGATTTGCCACTCCCAAAGGGGAGTGTGGAGCAGAATTGGAGCTGGCACGAGATTATCTAAAACAGTTGGTGCATTCCTTAATGATCAAGTGCTTGAGAAGTCCAGCTCTCTCTCACAGAGCATCTGTGTTGATGTTTATATCTGTGCCCTGCTGTATGGGAAAAGCATGCTTTCTCTTGTTGCTTTTCTAAAAATAGTGTGGCATATAGCATTGTATGAGTTATTTTAAGAGAACAAAAACATTTGCAAGGTTAAAGGTTCTGCTTTTCAATAAAGAAATAAAAAGGTCAGAACTGTATCTTGGGTTATTCTTTCCATGAAATTCAAACTCCTTTTTATCTAGAGTTTTGCACCGAGCAGAAGTACAAATGCTCTTTGCACTAGAGAATTCTTGTTGAAACAAGCCATTTTAGGGAGAATTGGTATAATCTTCAGACTTTACAGTTTTTCCCACTAGCCACATCATAGAAGGTCTGGAAATCGCGCCCAGTTAAATTCCAGTGTTTCTGTTTAGAATGTCTGTTGTTTCATGCAAGATCTAGACCATTCAAGTAGTGCAAATGAATTCAGAGGAAAACCAGAACATTTTAATGCCTAATTATTTTTAGTGAGCTTGGAGAGTTTTAATTAAAAGTTAAGAGAGCTCTCCAAGCTCTTACAGTTCTAATTTTATCATATTGTGGAAATCTCGTCCCTGTGAAGAAATGTACTGTAGTTGGGAGATTCACTTGGTTCCCCGTCCTAAACAAAATTGTGGTGGTAGGTAGTCAGATCTCAGTCACGTTTCCATTATTGCTTTTGCAAGAAAACATCTACTGTGAGTTGACTGCCTTTTGCATATTCAGGAAGGCTTTTTTAACTGCCCCCCCCTCGTCTCCTCCCTTCCNCTACAGTTTTCACTGAGAATCAGAACCAAGTTCTAATGCATGATCACAAACATGCTAGGTGTTCAACAAAACCCTTGTGAGATACACAGTCTGTGCCAGAGGCATCACAGCCTCAAAAGGCAGGCAAAGAGGTGGATAGAAACGAGTCAGTATGAGAGGAGGGAGTAAGCAACTGGCCAGGATTCCTTGGCTTCTTCACGGCAGGGGCAAGATACAGTATTGAGGGATTTTAATTTTTTTTTTGTGATTTGCAGTAAATGTAGCAAAAGGATTTAGCAGGTTTTCCTGTTTTAAATGTTTTGTTGCTCATTTTTGTGTTGTGATTGTATTTTTGTTTTTCAAGAACTTGGCTTTTGAAAGCTTATTAAATCAAGAAAATCTTGAAAAGTTGGCCAAAGAAATCAGTTCACTGGCTAACAACGTGTATGAAATGCCTTATATTTTAATTTTCTGTTAGACCACGACAATTAATTACTGTACAAGAACAGTATGGAAATTGAGAGGGATGAGATGAGATTCCTCTGACCTGCCTCTCCACTGACAGCAAGATTGAAGCCAAGCTGCTTATGAGCAAGAGAGAGTGGCAGTACATTGCAGCTATGGATGTTAAGCCTTCAGGCAGACTTTTGATTAGTTTTGTATTGTTGCTGTCTCCTTTTATTTAAAGACTATTAACACAGGAAAGGATAATTTGTGTTTGAAAAAAGGAAAAAAGTAACTATGGCAACAAAAAATCTATTTTAGTACCATTACACAAACTTTACATCCTTGGATTAAATAAGAATAGATAGTACCAACCAGCAGTGAAGTTTCTGATAATCATGGTTAAATTATATTTTTATTTTTCAAATAATGAATGTAAATGTAAAATCCTTAATTCAAGTTTGAATTGTTAGAAGATTATAAAATCACGTTCTTTCAAAGTGAATTAAATTAACATTTTGCCTTTCCTTTTGATACCGAAATGTTAGAGTTTGCATATAATTTTAAAATCCATAATATGAAGCATGAAAATTAGGAAGTATTTTTATAATATAGATCTGTGCTAGATGATCCTTTACCTCAAGATGGGCAGTGAACTCACAAAAGGCATGTAAACAAACTGTTGTCATGCACGCAGAGATGGATCAGTTACTCAAAGGTCCCAGCACAGGTATATTAAAACCCATCACTGAATTAAAAAAAAAATACTTAATTTCCTGAATAATTAACATTTTTAATGAATGGATCTAGTAATGGCACCAATGGACCTGGGATTTTAGTTTAGTTGTAAGTAACAAACACTGACTAGGTTAAATCTAAACTATGCTCGGCTTCTGTTCAGGAATATCTGTAGAGTACTGATTTTGTTCAGATTTTTTCTACTCTGAACAGGATTTAGTATTCTATTAAGAATACTGAAACAAACCTTCCTCTTTCAGATGCATGATGGGTTGTGGTGGTGGTGGTATCAGCTTCATCCACTTGAAAAAAGTACATTTGCACTTGAGGCACAGGGTGAGATGTGCAAAGGTACAATAAGGAGCAGGGCAATGAGATGGTCACCACTGTGATGTTTACTTGCAGCTTATTTGCTTTTTTGGGGAAAAAGCAGCTCTTCTCCTGTAGTAGGAATCCAGTGCAGTAGGCCTTATAAACACACAAATATCTGTCCCAAGGAGTTCATAATCTCAATTAACATTCTTTCAGAGGACCTCCCTCCCCCCCTGCCGCCCGAACACTTTTTCTCTAACGAATATTTCATAGATGCTGACAGGGTAATACCACTTGTGCTGCTTTTCTCATGATATAAACTTGAATGAGGCATTTGAACTCATTTGACAAAGGCTTATCCAAAGGACACCTTTTCTCCTGTGGAGCTGAAGGCAAATAAGTGTAACGAGAGTAATTTATAGAACATTAGAGATGCAGGAACTTACATACTGTTATGTAGTCCCAAAGCTTGTAAAAATAGAGTATTTTTATGTTTATCTATATCTACTAAATTGTTGCGAGATATAACTATAGATTATAGTTCTGAAATAGAGACAAAGATGTCACTAATTCTGTAGTATTGTTTGTATAAAATGCAGAAAAAAAGAAGTTTATCCTCTTCCTACTGAGGATCTGGTTACATTTTAGAACAGTTTCTCTTGTAGTATGCCTGATTTCTAATTCCCCTACCTCGTGTTTCCCAGTGCCTCTTTCCCTGAGACATAACAGTGCAGATGTCATCTATACCTTTGACTGAATTATATTTCTGTATTGTTTATGAACTTGCTATGCATTTGCAGTCATTATTAATAAATCAATGTGCTTTTGTCTTCTGTCACGAAGTAATGTATGTATTCAAAAAGAATTGTATGCAAAACAAGTCATGTTTTAGAACTCATATCATTAATAATTATCAGTTTGCAGTATTGTTACAACGTGTTTTGAGGGAAGCTTATTATAAAAGAAATAACAAGGCACTGCACAGTAGCTAGAATAAGACAGTTCAGCTGATCACTGGTATAGGTGTTATAAATATGCCAGTCTGTACTATAGTGTTTTATTAAGTCTCAAAAAGTCAAAGCTGATTTGAAATAATAATGTCTGACAGTCAGTGCTTTGAAGTTTTGCTGCTGCACTCTCACATTTAGGCTTTCTTTTATGTATGACTTTACCATAAAAAACAAAAACACACACAGGGCATGAATGCTTTTTTTTTTTTTTTCATATCTGTATTTCAAAGAAAGTAATAAGAGGCTACTTCAGTGAATTAAAAGAAAAATAAAAGAAGGAACAACCCCTCGAAATCGATGAGGATAGGTGCAGGCCACTGTAAGGTCATACAGTATTCATGTAAGCTATAGCTGGGGTTGGTAACTTGTTGAAGGCTGTAAAAGTGAAATTAAAAAAAAAAAAGAGGGGAAAAAAAGGGAAGAATGAGAAAGACAAGAGGCAAAAGCTATCCTTGATAGGAACAAGATGACTTTCATTCAGTCGGAATAACTTGAGAGCTTGGCTGTGATAGCTAACACACTCGTTCTTCATCACTGGTCGTGCAACAAAGAGCTGGATTCCATCCATTCCATGACTGATTGATTACCCAATGGACAAATGTTAATTCTTTTCATCGATGCTTTGTCATTGTGGCGAAATCCTTTTCATCTAACACCTAGGGGTTTTTTTCTCAGCTTGCTTTTTTTTTTTTCCCTGCTTATTTATCTTTTAACATCCCCTTCTCATTCACCTTTGCAAAACTGTCGTGTCTAACAAGAGTCTTACAGTACTTTAAACTCCTTTAGTCTACAATTAAAACTGCCAACAAAGTATGTAATAAGCCATGATATTAAATAATACTCAATGATTTCATTCAGTCATCTTAGTCTAATTATACTTAACCCCTTTGCTATCCTTGAGAGAACATTTTAACAATATTTTCCTAGTTCACAAGAGAAGAATATAAAGGATGAGAGGCTGTGTGTTGTTAATATAATAAATTGCTCCAGTGCAACTTCACGAGTTTGATCTTACATGTGTCAGTACAAAATATGCTACTTTGCGGCAGAAGCCCAACTGTGGTTTATAAAGTCAGTGAGAAGAGCTAAAAATGTATAAATGCTAATTTCTTTCTTTGCTTCTTTTATGATTGTCTTTAACAAGAATACCCCTGAATTTTAAAAATGTCGGGATCCACAACGTTTTGGAACGGTTCTGAAGCAGAGCCTCAGTGCAGGGAGAGTGATGCAGTGCAGATGTGAATTCGGGCTTCTTCAACGCTCGGTGCTGGATTCCGAGTCGATGTTTTGTTTCTATAATGAATCAAATCAGAAAAGGATTCAATATGGACGAAGACATTTTACTGATGTCAGAAGATATCTTCGTAGATTTTATATGTATGTAAAAATTAATTTTCACTACAGAAAAAAGCAAAAATCCCTTTCAGATTCACAAACCTTTATAAATGTGTGTTTGTGAGCACAGAATACAGAACTTCGAGGGAGACATGCCTTTCAAGTGTAAGCCTTTATATATAGTTTTGTGTCTAATGTGGAGGACCTCCAGAGAACTTCAACACATATCATTATTTTAAATTCTAAAAATTAAGCAGATTAAACCTGCTAATTGAAAATTTACAGGAATTTCAAGAGAATGTTCTTCTACAGTGTTATAAAAAAGTTTATTAGAAGGCTCTTTGTGTATTTTTGTAATCTTCCCAATAACAAAATATAGTAGCTTTAAATTGTGTGGTCAGATCTATAAAATTTGAAGGAGGTAGGGGTGTTTAAAGAAATACTTATTAAGGAATTTTTTGGTCATGTATAGAGAAAAAATTGTAACTAGCAATGTGATTATATCAAAAAGAAGGCACACAGATAGACCTGTTTTCCGGTTCTTTCTCAGTCTGTCTTTAGAGATATGTTTTTTGCCTTATGTAATATATGAACACTGCAGATAAATATGGGTGTTCTTAAGAACAGTTAAAGAAGAAAGAAAGCAAGTGCTTTTGAGGAAAGTATTTTATCAACTCCTGTGAGATTCTAGTGGTTTCTCTTTTTTTTTTTTTAAATTTAAATATTTTTCCTTCTTTGGATGAATTGAGGAAAATATCTTAGTAAAAAGCAGTAGAACACTTAACCTATAGCAAACATCAAAATAAAACTTGAAAGCTCTTTTTTTCAGGGATGAGGGGTCTGAAATTTTGGCAGGGGAGAAACACAGAAACATCTTTTTAAACTAATGATGATATCACAAAAAAGGACAAATTATAATGTTCTATTGATAATTGATGGTTATTTCTTGATTCTTCTATTATCAGGCCAGAACTCATAAAAGTAATAAGTGCCTGTTATTGTTAAAAGTAAATTGTTATTATATAACAAGTATTTTAACACTGCCTATTGCAACTTACAGCTCCTTAATTTTGTCTCTTTCATAGAAAGATATAATTAGTAAA
The DNA here is from genome assembly GCA_013399095.1 of Psophia crepitans. Taxonomy (NCBI): domain Eukaryota; kingdom Metazoa; phylum Chordata; class Aves; order Gruiformes; family Psophiidae; genus Psophia; species Psophia crepitans. The sequence continues at coordinate 358,875 of VWZZ01001703.1, forward strand.
TAAATTAGCTTTCTACTGAAATATTACTTCAAAAAGATTTACGAGCTGTGTTGTCTTTCCACGGAGGCTTGCACGGTGAAAATATGTTGCAATTAAAACCTGATCTTTGATCTTTTGGTAGTTACAGTTTGGTTTGCTTTCAACTGTTTTTTTTGGGGGGTTTTGTTGCTGTTGTTTTGTGTGCAATTTTTTCCTACTTTCTTTGTGTTGTTCTGCCTGTCCCGGCGGCC
>VWZZ01001703.1:359136-517956 GCA_013399095.1 Psophia crepitans
GAGTGATGCTAATGTGAATTTTTTTTGGCTGAAAACCCTAAAATGTGATTTGCCTTGTGACCTTTTTCTCCCTTAAACTTCTGCCGAAATCTTTAACTTCTACTTTTGTGACCTCTTTGAATGCTTCTCCTCCCTCTGAGTATTTTTAGAATCCTCTGAGGTGGAACAAACTGTTACCCATTGCACTGATGCAATCTGTGTTGCCATTCTTAATCTGCATTTTTTGCTTTTGTTTTCACTTGTGTGAGTGCTTCTGATCGGACTGCTGACATGAGAAGTTGAGCCATGATTTGGCCTTAATCTGACATTTATTTAGAAGAAAATACATTAGGCTGAATTCTGCCTTCTCGTATACCCCAGTGGTAATTCTTAAGTGATCGGGGTGGGATCAGTGCAAATGTCAAAATTTGGAACGTTATTAGTTATTTAGAAAGCACTGTGTAAATTGATCTCGTCCTAACACAAATGCCAGATTGCTATGAGAGTTTATGTTTAATGGAGATTCTATTATTTCTAGCTGGGAAGTGAAAATAAATATTCAATTTTGTGTAAAGTTTTCTTGATAATTGTTTATAAATCTGAATTGTGGTTCTTAAAACTCTGGATCACGACATCAAGCATAAGAATTCCCATCTTAAAAATCACCTTTTGTAAGTTTTCTGGAAGGTTATGTATAATTTAGACATCAGATCAATTAGATTAATTGAACTGAAAAAACCTTTGGATTTTTTTGAAGTGAGTTATGCTCAATATCAAATTTTCCAGTGGAATTGGGGTCTGATCATACGAAACTTAGTAAGGCCAGTCTTCTACTTTCTCCAAGTGTAACGACTTCAGTGACAGTTTTGCCTACAGAAGGCCTCCCAGACTGGGGCAAAGATTTGAAATGGATTCTGAACTTCAAATTATGAAAGCGTATCTTCTAATCATTGCATGTTGTTTATAGTGTACTGAGTAAATTTCTGATACTGTGAATATCCAATATGTAGAGTGCTTTTATGAATTCCTCAGAGACCTTATATGAATAACTTTTGCATTGACATGGGTATAAAAATGGGTTTCAGATGTCACTGTGTGCCAAATTTCCAAATAAAGCTTCTAAATCTTCATGTATAATTTCAAGTGTACAATCATTCTCAAATGAAAAAGACAGAATTTGTATATACATTGGCAATCTATGCATGTAAATTGGCAGTTAGCATGCATAAATCCTGAACGAAGTTTTTCTTTCAATTAGACCCTTGTTAAATCCATAGTAACTCCATTAACCTCGGTGGAATTACTTTGGATTTAAAATGCAGTTAAATGAGAACTCTGGCTACAAGTTCATTTCCCTTTGAAACTATCGTCCAACTAGAACAGGGAGAACAGTTTTAAAGTGAAGGTGGCACTTGTTTTCCTGTTGTGTGAGAATATATTTGATTTTTTTTTTTTCTTTAAACAGATTCATCCTGCATGGAAAAGCTACTTTCTAAAGACTGGAAGGAGAAGATGGAAAAATTAAATACAAGTGATCTCCTTGGAGAAATTAAAGGTATCTCACTAGATCAAATTTTAAATGTTTGCATATATTTTAAAAAGGGGATTGAGTATTTTTTAAAGTTTAGAAAAAATAATAGAAACAACAATGATAATTAGAGGGTGCTTTCCTCTTTCCACTCATCCTGGTTTTTAATGTTTATCTTTGAGATGATGGATACATCTGCCAAGTAAGTAAAAGCATGTCACAATCAGTTATAGGCAGCATCAAGGATGTCATCACAAACACCAGGTTAGTTCCATAGGTTCATTGACATTACCTACATATCTCTGTGACCAGAGGAAGAAGCATCTTGAAAACATGGAGTTACAAGTACATGCTACTGTTTCCTCCCAGTTGCATAAACTATATCTAGAGATTGCTTTCAGATTATAGAAGGGGGTAGTCATGCAATTACTGTTCTAAATCTTCGATTGAAATTGGGAAAAAATCTAATTGTTTATGTTCATGCTATTCCTGAATGGAAAAAACAGCTCTGAATGAAATTTGGGACCTACTGAAATCAGTGCAAGTTTTGTTGTGTATATAGACAGTGCTTTCCAGTATTTCCAAGATTTGTTGAACCAGCAATCTAGTAAAAGTGGAATTCTCTTGAGAATGAAGTACTGTGTAGAAAACTTGAAGTGTTTTTCCCCACCCATCAATTCTTTTGACAAATTATAAAGGTGTTTTTTTTATGCTGTGAGAAGGGACCATAAGGCATGTTTAAGGAGTACACAAAGTACTTAAGATTTGTTTCTCTTCACTGGTATAATTTCATTAAATTGCAACTACGAATATATGGAAAAATAATGAATCACATGCATCATATTAATAAATTTTTACTAGTGTAAAAAAAATTAAAATTGATGCTTAGGGTTTTACATTTCCACCAGGGAAACTTAAGACAGTTCAATTTTTTTTATTATACAAACAGATGAAAGGTTAGCCCTTTTTAATAAGTATGTTCTAATTGGTTCACTCTGTTAGATTTTCCTGTGGAGTTTTTTGGTAGAATTATGACGATGCATATATATTAAGCAGGTAAGAAATCCTATAATAATGTCAGTGGCAGAAATATAGTATACAGTTTTGCAGAAACATGTTAAAACTGACTGTAATGAAATCCAACAAAATTATGTCTTGAAATCACGTTCTATTTAAAGCTGTATTGTTTCTTAATAGTGTGAAAAACATTGAATGCTAGTTTGTCCATTAATTGCACAATATAGCTACTTAGTCTTAAAATAGAAACTACTTGAATGCTATTAGTGAATCAAAATTAAAAGAGGTGGGATCTCTAACAATGCAGAATAATGTTCTTTATTCATTTATATGGCACAAAAAGCTTTTTCGTGAGCTTTCATTTGTTAAAAAAAGTTTGATTTTGTGGATTTATGTTATTCCTCCTGTTTTCTCAGTATATATATTAACTGCAGAGAGAACAGGTAGAGTTCTTGCTACTAACCTTTTCTCCTTTACATACAAAGCTTTCTCACTCAGATTTGGAAGAATTTTCAACTCCTTTAACTACCTTTTCTGGGGGTATAGCCTATTATTAGCTGTATAAAAAGGATCACCTGATTGGGCTCACCAGATTTACATGCTGACAGTCATTCAGTTTGTTTCCTCAACTTAATTCCCGTGTCTCATCCCTAGACACCTATCCTTACATAGTCTTAATGTCTGTGGTATTCCTCTCCACTACTAGCTGACTTCCAGCAAGATGCAATACTGAATCTTTGCTACTGCAACTGTATTTAATGTTTTTCATGAACAGGCGAAAATACAAAAAAGCATACACAAACATGGAAGATGAATGACGGTCGCTGTTATGTCATGCAAACCTCTTTCCAAAGACATTAATGACATTTTATAGAAGAAGAAAAGAAGGTGCAGAATTACATAGCAGGAGTAGTGGCAGGTCTGAAGTAGGACTCCTTCCTTTGGGCTCCCAATTCAGTGGCCTGGCCACTGTCTCCAGGCTGGTTAGCTCCTAACTGATAAAATCACCATCAGCCTGGTATTAACTTATATTAGCATTTGTGTGCCTTAAATCATATCAGCAAGAAAAAAATACAAAGCAAAACACACTCAACAATCTAGCTTGTGGCAGCATGAAAAACAGATGACAAAGAAATAAAGCAAAGTAGAGGAACGATAGAGAATTTTTATCTGCCAAAGCAGCATACTTTAAAGAAAAATAATGTTGTCAGTGTTCAGGGTGGTAGATTTTCAAATTATGAAGTTCATTTTCTTAGTGATGAATGAATTTCAAGTTAGGTAACTGGCAGGGCATGATGAGGTCTGAAAGAACTACTTTTGAAAATGTGTTGTCTTCGGGAGGTCAAATATCTTTTTCTTTAAGTTCTATTAGATTCTAAATCTGGCTGATAACTTTTGGCTTTTCTGGAGACTTTCTGCTCATATTACTGAGAGCCTAACTTAAAGACATGAAGCTGTGCAGTAAAAATAAATAAGTGAGGTCATTAGGGAAAAAAATCTTGATTATAAAAAAGTGAGGTGTGGTCCTGTGAGGAACTGCTCTTTGCACTGACTGTTACTGGGAGTTGTTTATTCTAGAGGGAGGGCGTTGTTCTTGCTAAGGATAACCTAAGCACACACTCTTCCTCTGTGTCTGCACAGCTACAACCCTCCCCCCTTCAGGGAAAGACTAGCGTCTTGGTTGTGGGAAGGCAGTTCACTAAGAATCAGTGCCAGAAAAAAGGATGAAAGCAGAAAAAAAATGTACCACTGACACAAACTGTTTCTATTCATGTTTGGAAAGCACATAGACGAGCAGAAAAGATAATTGGTTGAGAGAAACAAATAAAAGTGGTATTTTCTTGCTTTACCTTCTATATTTAGAACACAATAGTGTTAATCAAGATATAATTATAAACTATATCTATTAATTCAAACAACAGAAGCCAATACAAAAGTAACAAACAGCGAATCATTTATTTTTCTCTAAGTGGGATTGTTCCTGTTCACAATTACTCTTGCATAGTGTGCTTCATTTGTAAAACTGCTTTTTCTGAGTTCCTTTATTAGGATTTCAGTTATTGATAATGGTCCAGATTCTTCCTTGAATTCTGGCCAAACAAGCCATTCACTTCAGGGAGGTTGCATGAAACTCAGAGGAGCATTTGGCAGAATGCTTTGTAGCCAAATTCCAGTGGTTAAATAAGTCTGCTTGTTCATTTGATATGTTTATAAATGAAACACGTAGGTCAAATTTTCAAAGGTCTATGAAGCAGTTGAGCTGAGTTAAATGACCTGCTCACCTGGAAAAAACCCCACAGCTGCCCATGCAAATCATTTGGTTGTATGCTAGTTGCCACTGCATGTATGCAAATACATTTATTTAAGGTATACAAACAATTTGTTAGGCTTATGTCCGGCTTTTGAGGTGTTTGGTTTTTTTGTATAAAAATGAGGATCAGGAAATACTTTTCATTCTAATTTTTGTTATCATGTATTTGAATAAACAAAGTGGTGCAGGACTCTTTTCCAAATTTCCAGATATTTGGAAGCAGAGAGTTCTGTCCTCACCCTCCCTCACTGCATGTATTCCTGTTGCTTAGTTATCTAGCCTTTCTTCAGCAGGCACGGCTAGGCAGAGTAGCATCATTTATCACTATACAGAGTCTGTTTTAAGTTTTCTGTTTCTGTTCCAAATATAAATCTCTGGAATAGCATAGTCTTGCATGCATCAGGCAGTTGTTCTACTGAAATAGCCCGCAATGGTCTTTCTCAGCATGCAGGGTCTTTGAAGATCAAATAAGAAAGGTCAGTCTTTAAGTATCTTAAGCAATGATGTTATCGTGAAAGGGTCAGAATAGCTCTAGCAGTCTTATAGAAGAGTGACTCCTGGGTCATCGGCTACTGTGTTGCAGGTTAGTTCTCTGGCTTCCATTGGTGCTGTTTACAACTGGAACTATCTATATTTATAGGCATTGTGACTTGAATGTCACATGCTGTCTTTGTACAGTATACTCTATTTTGGGAAGGATAGTGATTGATGTCCATAGCTTGATCCAATACAGAAGGCTGTTTGCATTTTGCTTCCCGTGCTGATTCCGTCCCCTTTTATGTTTCCTACTTTAGTAAAAAGAGTCTAAACTGCCTATTTCATGTGACACATACAAATTCAATGGCCTCAAAATATTTGGATAGGTGGGAGGCAGCATGCCTGCTTCCTAGCAAATGTTGAATTAGTAAAACGAAGCAACTTCACCCACGTGATAGTCTCATAGTAAGATACGCTGTAAACAATATGGAAAAGGATATTTTCCCCTGGTATTAGAACACAGGAGAGATGGAAAGAGGTGTTTTCTTGGAGCATTTTTGTGTGTGTGCATTAATGACTGGAAGAGAACACTGAGGCACAACTGTTTGAATCTAGTAATTTAACACTATCCATTTCTGGAATAGTCTTGGAGAGAATTCTGCATGAATGAATCCTTGAGAAAGTTATGGTTTCTATGTTTTTACAGTGAATTAATTTTTTTTCTTAAAATATGCATGATTTACAAAACATTTTTAACTGCTATTTTTGCTTCCGTTTCATAAAATTTGTCTTCACAGATAAACTTTCAGGTGTTTCTTGGTTCAAATGTGAAGACCGTTTTGAGGAAAATAGATCTGATGTTTTCCTGTAGCCCTGACCAACACTGTAGTCTAGATTTGCAGTAATTATTTCTCAGTATAATTGCTGAAATTTCTTTCTCATGAATTCTAAGAGTATATAACAGTTTGCCTTATAAATATGTATAAATAAATATATATAAGTCATATCACAGAGGCACTCAGAGGTTTTTAATTATGTCACTTTGTATGGCTATAGACATTTCAAAGCTCTCCTTTGTGCTCTCTGTTATAAACATATTTTATTTCTTTTGAAGTCTGTGTGATATACATACTAGCAATTAAAAACCCAGCTCAGGCTTTGAGACACAAGGTCTTCTTAATTAAAACTCAAACAAAAGCTACAAGCAAAAGCCCCACTATATGATTAAGGTCTAAAGTGTTATGATACATTAGAATCATTGTTAACTGCTAGGATTTAAAAAATCAATACACAGGAAAAAGGATCAACTGGTTCCAATTAGTGAAACCAATGAAAGCATCCAACAAAACATAACAAAACAACGCGACCCAGAACCCTTATGCCCAAATCCTTAAGAAATTGGTCCTGTTTAGAAATATACCACAGGCTATAAAGGTTTCTCATAATATATTTATTACCATCTGATGAAGTGATATGTTTATCTTCATGCTGTCACTCTCCAAATCAGAGAGATATTTCTGTTTTGCCATTTTTCAAGTCACTGGCATTTTGTGTAATGGGTTACAAAAGCTATGTTTGCGGGCCTAGCCTGACCTTCTAAATTAAGTGGAACCTTGATATTTGAATGGCTGAATATTTCACAAGCACTTTCAACAGTTAATGTTTGCATACTCTGTAGTCTGATTTGCTTGAAGAAGGTAATGGATTCCAAAGTAAAAATATTTTGGTTAAACTTGCCATTCCCCATTGTATTTGTTTGTTGTAATTAAGACACTGACATAATTATATAGTTAGTTAGACTAATCACCAGTGTGAACTAAATTAAACTATATTGTCTTATGTCATCTTGACTTCTTTTGATGTGAAATAGTGTTCTTTGGATTCTGGATTTCGATAGGCGTACCCCAAACTGTACAGACAGAGGGTAGTTCTGTGGAAATGAATGGGACTGCTCACTGTAAATAGTACTATTTTTAAAATTATGTAGATGTAAGTCTTGACAGAATTGAAGCTGTACTTCCCTTCCCCCCCCCCCAAAAAAAAAAAAAGAAAGAAAAAAGAAAAAAGAAGTCAACATTTTTGATGCCCTGCTCTTTTGGTCAGAGGGTCATATTTCAGTGGCACCTAGCACAATCATGTCTGCTTCTAATGTTAAAAGTTAATGACTATTATCGTTTCTAGTTCTTAAAACTCCGCAACTATAAATTACATTGTAATCAACCTTTCACATAAATCAAGTTCTCCATATTGTTGAATACATTTTATAAATAATCTCAAGCAGGGTGCATGCAGTATATTTCCAAGCACACACTGAAATTATTACTTACTGCAATCACATATATAGATATATTTTTTTACCTTACCACTGTATGTTTCTAAGCTTAACAGTTTAGGACTAAATATATGAACTCCCTACTACTCTGAAATCAATGGGAGGGCTCACTTACACGCTGTGTTCCGTGGAACTGCGGCCCAAAGACTGTACTAAGAAATAGCATCTACTGTTCATGAGAAGAAGAAATAAGAAGGATAATGATGCTAATAGTAAAGAACCTGAACCAGCGATACATTTATTGGGCTCAGTAGAAAAGACTGCCTTCTGGAATTTGATCCGTTCTTCATTTGTACAAATAGTGATGAGAAAATGTATGGTAATATAATGTGTTTATTTTCAAATGCCATGTAATTTTTTAGCAGAAAAAGGGTTGAATATAAAATAAAAATAACATGTAGATTTTCTTCATTTTTCTTCAAGAATTTGCCATTTTGTTCTGTTGCTAGGTTGTTTTGCTATTGCATATATATATTTCTAGTTTTCATTATATCAGAAATTGTTTTCTTTAATAAATACTTAAGGCCTTCTCTTCTGACAGTGGATGTTAGTGGCACATTTCCTTTTGACTCAAGTCCCAGTGTAGTTGCTAATGAAGTTACTTACTTTTAGCAAAATAAAACTCCTACTGAACACAAATATACAACTTCATATGAAAAAGTGCATATATAGAAGTTCACACTGCTAAAGTAAGAGTGGAAGCTCCATTTCTTGAGTTTCATCATGTTTCAGTGCTTTTGGCTTTTTCTTGCTGTGGACATATAAAGTAAAATATCTAGAAAGACATAACCAGGCATGGTACTGAAAGGACTGAAATATTCTGATCGATCTGGATTCCGTGGAAACTTGTAGAGGTACTTTATTAGTCTTCTGTTAGAGGAGTTTCATATTAAGAAAATCTTTGCTTTAATTATCAGATATAAAGAACATTCTATCCAGTAGTGTTCTGTCTCTATGGATACTCAGCAACATGGGGAAGGGTGTAAGAAAAGGCAAATACACAGTAATATTTCCTCAATATACTCTTTCAATTTCTGATGAAATTTGATTAATGGGCTTCTTGATTCAGAGGTGCAACATTTGGGTTTAATGGCCCTTGATAGAATTAACATCTATGAACATGTCCAATCTCTTTTGAACCCTTTAATAGACAGCTGGGAAGTCTATGGGGATAAGCTCAGCAGTTAACGATATGCTGTATAGTTGAACCTAGTATCTTGTAGGTGTCTTCTAGATCTTGTGTCATAATGACCGGGAATGGTTGTTCCCTGTTCATCTTCTCTGTTACACTACATTGTTGTCTCTTCTTCAGGATGAAAAGTAAAATATGTATTTATTTATCCCTTATCTGAAAGCTGCTTTGCACTTTGGTCACTCTCCTCACCTGTCTCTGCAGTTAGTTTGGAAAGAAACCTTTTACACGAAATATCCCTATTCTGAGCAACATTAAACTTTGGCACCGATTAATGAGAACCTTTGTGGCAATTCTTTTCGCCTCAGTTGGTTTTAATCTCCTTTTTGGAACAGGGAGCCTGTCTTGATGTGTGGTTGTTGTGTGGTAATGAGAGCATCCTGATGATATCAAAGATAGCAGACTTTTTTCTTAAGAGATAGGTAAAAAGTCCTTACTAGGAACTTTAGAAACCGTGGACCCAGAGGTGGCTCAGAAATGTCATCTGTAAAACTTAAGAGACGTGGCATTAGTACTAAGGAAAAACGAAGTACGAGCACATTTGGGAAACTCACATACAACTGGGAATAGCAAGAACATAATGTGCAACCTGACACGGGCACTGCCTCAAAAGTCTAAGCTCAAGGAGGACTAGAAAAGGAAATACAAGAAGGGTTGTCCTTGTTCTCTCTAAACAAGTTGACCCTTTGGAAGAGGTTAACTATCAGTATTTTTTTCAAGAAGTCTTGATTTGTCTAACTGTGTCACCTCACTTCAGATCTGACCAATGACATCTGACAGTTTTCTGCCAAAGGGCAGATTAGCCAAACTGGGCTCATTTTCCTTGTTTTCACCTCCTCCTGCCAACATTAAAGTGATTTCAGGCTAATCAGGATCCCCTTGCTCCAATCAGGTAATTCACAACTCTGCCCTCTTACTTGGTGAGTGAATTGGTCTCAATTCACTATCTCCCTCCTCTCTCTCCCCCAAATATTTATTTTGGATTAAAGTAGATATTTTCTCTCTTTTCCACTCCCTCCAACTTTTTTTTTTGTTCTAGCATGATATGCCAATAGAGAAAATTTTCAAAAACACTCAAAAGATGAAGTCTCATTAATTAATATGAACATGCAAATTGTAAAGCAAATTGAGAGTGCTGTATTGAAACAGTTTCCACAGGAAATTTTTCTGAACAGAGGGAACAGAAATAGAAACCTATTAAGGGTATAGTCTGCCCTGATTCCATGAGTTCATCATAGGTATTACCCTCTGTGATAATAAAATTAATAGATTTGTACCCAGGCAGCTTGATCAGAAAGGGTTCTTTGTCATTAGCTCTCACATTGAAATTATGTTAGTACGTACATAATTTTTCTTACCCTTTTTTCTTTAAATTACTCACAGTTTGACCTACATATCCCAATATTTACCTTGGTCTGCACTGATATGAATTAACAAAGTTTAATATTAGTCACATTGTCCTAAATGTTCTTTAAGAGTTATACAAGATTACACTGTTCAGTCACCGTTTAAAATTCGTTGCCCCATAGATAGCAGTAATGAGAGGCTAACACACTTGTGTTAGGAATGAATCCTCATGTCTATTAAGATTTGTTTGAATAGGTTTCCATCACAACAGGTGCATAATTATTTTATGAGTAAAATATTATCAGCCTTCCAAATTAGCCCGGGCAAAATGCAAGTTGTCTGATTAAATAATCAAACCCAATACTTAAAATACACTTGATTTCTACAGGAATTTTAAGACGCTAAGTCCCAGTCCATCAGTGAAACTGTGATTGTTTGCAGCATGCAAGTAGCAGCTTGTAGAGTATCCTGTTTGGTATGTTTTACATAATTCACCCTACATTATACAAGACAAAACCTCTAAAAAAGCATATAATAATAGGTTTTACTTCTAGTCAAACAATTTTAATCTACCAATGAAGGTAATATACTGTGCATTAAAATCAGCAAAAAGTGGGCCTCTGATGGAAAATAGTTTGAAAGTGTTCTGCATTCAATTAGGAGGCATATCAGTTTAGAAATACAAAACTCTGTGTTGTTTTTTAAATAATTTTGTTTATGAAGGGGGAGGGAAAAAAGGAGAATCCTCTGAATCTGAAGTGCAGCTTGCAGTGCGGAGATCACATATGTCACCAGTTATTGAATAGCTCAGTAAACACAGTGACTCAGACACCCAAGAAATGGGTAAAATCTGAAACAGTGGGCTCACCACAAATGGAAAACTTAGCGGTGCAGCTGTCAGACACAGATTATATACAGGTAACTTTGTTTTCATATCTGAATCTGTTTGTCAATCAAGGAATGTTATGAATCAGGAGATGGGATCTCAAATACAAAACCACAAAGTCAGAGAGAGCATCTGGAGGAGCTCCAAGCCACAAAAATTAGGGAAGAAGCACAGAGGGAACAAAAACTGTAAATGCTTGCATGGATTCTGCCTCTATATACATTGAATTTAAATAATTGTGTTGATACATCAGTAATAATAATTGCTGATAAAAATTATAGTCCTTATTTTGGGCAGCAATATGTTTTACTAAATGTGAAATTAAATGCAATTTGTATTAATTAGGGATAATATGAAAGTATGTAAGTGGCTGACATTTCCAACATTTTTAAACATACTACTATAAGCGAAGATGCATCTTTTGCATTTGTTTAGAATTGAAAATATTGTAGTTTGATATATGCCCCTAATGTGTTCTGTTGAAATAAGATGACAGTTCTAACCCCTCAGATCAGAAAATTATTTATAGATAAGGTTCACCATACTTTGAAATTTAGTTATGGGATTTGATCATTCCTGTAACTGTTTACTTGACAATTGTAGTTCCCTCTGGAAGCTGGGATACAGTCTCAATACAGATACTAAAAATCTACTCTTAAAATGCAGGTGCTGTACTCACATTGCAGAATTTCAAAAGTCAGTGTAGTGTATACAGGCATTTTATATAGATTTGTACAACTTAAGTTTTTCTCAATGTAGGAAAGCTTACAGAGACTTCAAGTTTTGATTGGTAACATCAAAAGAATACAAACAGAGGTTTACTAAGGAAGGTAAAGAAAATGAAATGGTCATAACTGTTCTGTGGTTGGTTTGTTTCAGATTCATTAAGAATCCTGGAGTCCCTTTTAACTTGGAACTGAAAGAATTTCTTTTTACCTTCACTGCTTTACTCTGGTGCCAGGATCCATTTGCCTGCATATTGTTGAGATTCTGCAACAGTCACAGGATGACTGTGGATTTTCTTTTAGGGACTGTAGTGAATAGAGGGTTCCTACTTCAGAATGTACTCGTAAATTAGTTAACCCTCACCTCTATTTTGTTGTCGTTTTCTTCACCTCACAAGTGTTTTATAGCGTAATTTTGGGTGTCTCAGACTTCAGCCACAGATGGGGGGTGTCCATTTCTTCTGAAATGTAAGGATTTTTCTAAAAAGAAATAGTTTAGCCTATCAGGTTACGGTCTGCCACTTTTCAAGGTAGCAGTGATTGACAAAGGCACTTTAGATCTCTCTGCATACTCTCAGAAAACATATCCCACCATCAGACAAATACGAAAACTTGGTGCTAAGAACTGTCTGTGAGTGGGCCATAATGAGAAATGTCCATCTGCTGACCAGGAAAAAGCATAGTCTGTCTCCACACACAGCTAAAGTTTAGTTAACTTCATAGATTGGTAAGTCTCATCTCACTTTGCCTCCTCCTGTTCCCTTCCATGTGTATTGTGCTAACAAACGCTGAGAAAAACACACTTCTGAATTGTAGTTATAACTGCTGAAAAGGGCTATGGTGATAATCAGCAAATCACCTGCCACAAAATGTAGGTGTTAATTGCATGTCAGCTGAATCTGCCATACGAAATTTACATTATGACAGCTATGCCTGGGTAAAATGCTCAAATGCAGTAAACATAGAAATTAATATAAAGTTCAAGTTGAAAGTGAAGGATTTATGTAATGAAAATAAATGTTGTTTAACTTGTTTTAATGAAATAGTCTTCACGAAGGTGAAAAGTGTTCCTTGCAGTAGGCCCACTCCAACACTTGCAGCGTGATCTGTAAAAGGAGAACACAGCTCTTCACTGACCAAAGTCAGATCCCACAAACTAGAACCCATGCCAGGGCGGAGACTGCAGCTGGAGGTGTTCAAAAAGCGTGTAGACATGGCACTTTGGGACATAGTCTAGTAGACATGGTGGTGTTGGGTTGATGGTTGGACTTGATGATCCTAGAGGTTTTTTCTGACCTTAAAGGTGCTATGATTCTATACTATCCAAAATGGGAACATCTATAGACTCAGTTTCTGTGACGGTCCTTAACAACCTCTGAGAGGTGTGGTTTGTTTTTTTTTAAACAAAAATAACATGCCATTTTTCATCAGGCTTCTGAAAGAGTTCATTTTTTGTTGTTTGTGAACGCAAGATACCTTTGTTTAATGTTCTTGACTGACAGCTAGAATATAGGAAATGGTTAAATGATACTGTGAGAATTGGAGGGTGAGTTGGTAATGCCTTTGCCATGCATACCTATTCAGGTTTTTACAGTAGTACCCTTTTTTGTCAGTGTTACCTATGTTATAGCTGGTGTAAATTTGTGCAGTTGGTTAAGCTGAGAAAGTCTCTCCTCTTACAGTATATACACTGAGTTAATACCTAAAGCAATACCGAGTACTTGAGTTAGTAAAAATCTTTATAATTTTTTGTGTAGGAAAATAAATGTGAATGAGTGTGTGCGAGTGTTGCCTTTAAATGTATTTTCTGTCTTCACATGTCAGATTAGTATTCGTTCTTATGCAAGCTGGTCTTATATGGACCTTTGTCCATATAAGTCAACATATAGTATATGTTGAGTCCGTGGTATCACTGAAAGCTTACTGCAAGCTTAGCTTTACTGCAAGCTGCAGAGGTCCCCTAAGTGCAGAACATTTAATGTACACAAGAGCAGAAAAATCTCATCTTTGCTATTACATATCAAACCAATAATGGAAGAGCTGCAAGGAGGAATTTGAAGATTTGTGTCTTCACTCCTTGCTGCTTTGAAGTTCCCAAATCCCTACTGAGTTCCAGAAAGTGTTACCTAAATATCCCATATCCTTCAGCAGTTCTTCAACAGTATTTCCTTTTATGGAAATTTATGTTTATTTTGATACACTGAAATTAAGATAATAACCTAATGGTTATATGTTAGAATTCAGCTTTAAGAGTGCATTCAAAAACCTTTTTTGTGCTAAGGTTATTACCTATGTGAAACTCAAAGTGAGCAGCTTAAGGTTTTGACTGAAACATGTCAACCCTAAGCCTGTGTATATACATCTTCATGTAGATCCAGGTTCTCACGTCCACTAGCCGATGTTGCACATTGGAAAAGTAAATGAAACTACTTCTGTGTTATGGAAAAACAGTTGGTTGACCCATAGGTATGAATCCCCGTTCAGAGAAAACAAATCTTAATCAAAAAGTCATCAAATACTGTATCTGAAGGGCTAAAGTTGCTACCCAAGAACTCAGAGAAAAAATGGAAAGGAAATCTTTGGTATAAAGAGGGAGAAACCAGCCAAACATCCAGCTGACTCCAGCAGTAATCAGAAATGGACACCCAGGAGCAAGGAAGAACAGGGAAAGCATAGACTTTCACACTAACATCATCCCAACCTCTGACTATTTTCAGTTCTAGGGATTTCCTGACCCTGATGTGGTTTGTTTATTTTGTATTAGTCAACTAAATCTCTCTCCCCTCTTCTGAATACTTGTCCAGTCTCCCCTTGAGCCTGTATAAAAGTTTGAGCCCACAGCATCTTTCAGGACGATAATCCATGGCTGTAGTGTCTGCTGTGCAGAAAACCACTTCAGATGAAAATGAACTGAAAACGTTTGAGGTGATGCTATGTGATTCAGACATGTCTATCACATTTTTAAAAGAAGTCTAAGATGTCATCTGACTAAATGGGTGTTAGATGCTGAACGTCTTTTTTTTTAAAACATGGCCATAGATCTATCTGCAATATTAAGAGCCCTAAATTCCTTTAAAAAACCTGACCCAGAGACACCTAAATCTAAGAAACTGCTTGGAAAAATATCTGAGATCTTTACAGATGCAGACAGATTGAAATTTCGATGTACATTTAAAATTCACAGAGAGGAAATGACCACAAAATACATTGCTTAAGTTCAAAATTATTTTGCAGTCACAATTAGCCTTCGTCTTAGTGCGTAGTATCTCAACATCACAGTTACACTGATGTAACTTCTGAGAAACGTGTCATAAACATTGCATTGATTTGCAATATGTATGTTGTTCCAGGCATAGCTCATTTTTTTAATAGGACACTTAAAAGGAAGATGATTAACTTTCAAAACCAATTGAGAGAAGTCTCAGTAGAAATCTCTTTTCCCTGCTCCTGCTTCTTCTTAATTTGTTGTTTTAGTTTTAGTGTCTTATTATGAAGGAAAAATAATGATGAAATTGCAGTCACTAGAAATGAAGAAAATGCAACTTGAACAGTATGCTATTGTCTTAAGGAGAGAGAAACAATTAGGGGATCCTGATTTCTTAAATATATCCCAGGTCTATTTATAATATATTGAATTAGAATGCTGTTATAATGGAATTCAAAACCTCTTGCTGTGTTTCCCACATGCTCCCAGTGCTTCAAGATTTATTCTGAATTATCTCTAGACTGTGCTTCAAGTTGTGCCTAAGTTCAGGCCTTGGAATAATAAATTATATTAAGTCTTTTGAATAGGCAGTGTTTATGTTTTCATTCTGAGTGATCCTGTCCGAGTGGTGGAATACCTATATAAACACAACAAAATAACATGATCCCACTCTCTGGTTTGGGACTGTGAAGAATTTCATTACCAGTGATTCTGTAGCGAAGGGCTGTGTTAAATGTTTTGGTTTGTGATCAACTAGGTATACAAATAAATTGAATTAAGAAAATTTTCCAACTGTACTTTTAGTTGCTTCCAAGAAACATCTGGCTAAACATACTCATGCTTGTGGTTAGAGTATAATTACACCAGAACACACTTAGAATATGTGTGGAACTTCAGTCTGCAAATCTAGGCCACCTCCTTTGTGCTCTGGTTAATGTGATTTAGGAAGTTTTTCTGCAGTTAGAAAACTTGACCGATAATTTTGTAGCATATTTCATAGGAGCACAAGCAGCTTGTCATAGAATTCTAATTTGTTCTGCAATGTGTTCCATTTATTTATTTATTTATAAAATAAACCTTGAGGGAACAATAAGCATGGTTTACTTGTTTGGCTTTTGTTCTCATGCCCATACAGTGAGGTTGTGGTTATTTCAAAAGTTGTAAGATAATTCATATTTGTAACATTAATATATATGTTCTGCTGAATTGGTTTTATAGATTACTAGGTTGTGTGTAGCAGATAAGTGGCACTTTCAATTAATAACTGTTTGATTGATTTCTTATGAAAGAAATTTAAAATAATATTGAGATTCACAAGCCTGAAGATGCCCATTTTGACCACCTAATGCCATTATTAATGAACATGTCCCTAGGCCTGTTTCAGAGCTCACTGAAATAAGTGTAAAGCCTCCAACTGACTTCTGTGGGCACATTCTAGATGTATAAAATGTTGCTTTTCCATACATATCAAAGGCTTTTGACTAAATTGTCTCTTCTCAGATGAAGTAGGAAGTTTCTTCTTTATAGCTTCCATGATAGACAGGCTATGCTAATGTCCTTGTTTTGCAATAAACTTTGCTTCTTCATTACTTATCACCAGAGGCAATAAAAATCTTCAGAGGCAAATATAAGTTTTTCATTGATATACTTGTTTGTATTTGTAGGACATGAAAGATGAACACGTAATTAAGATCAAAATTAAAATTTATATTTAAAGTATATAAATCTTGCAGTACTAATAGTCCTCATATTTATATTTAGACATTTCTGAGTGGTGTAGCTAACTACTAACTAAAAACTCATGGAAGTAACTTATTTAACAAGATGTAAAAAGTAACTGCAAGACATCATAAGTCAGAGTACATTTCATAGGGGCATATCTCCTCTCCTGTGTATATTGTGCATTCTGGATGCAGCAGAAGAAATGCATTTGGGTTACAATTTTGAGTATAGGAAGGGAGGCAAGATTCCTAGAGTGTTCTGGAGTGTGACCTTTAAGGCAAACAAACTCTAACAATTGAATCCTAATATATAAATGTAAATCGATTAGCCTTTTTATACGAAAGCTGCAATGGCACCTATGGAAAGGATCTCTCCCCTTCTTGCACCCATAGAGAAAAGTATTAATTCCTGTCGTTGTTCTCATAGACCTGCCTAGTACACAGATGATCAGGTTCAATATAAGGCACCACATTGCCCTCCTTAAAACCAGATTAGCCCCGCAGGAAGATACAGTGATGACACGTTTTTTCACCTGATTTGCACATGACCAACTGCAGGAGTACATGTAAAAGCTGTATGGCCTTCAGTTATCATCTTACCATCAGCCCATGTATGTGTTTATACACATTACAGTGCAAAGGATTCCTCACTATTTAAAGAGAAGAATCAGGTTATTTCTGCAAATATTGTGACAAAGAGCAGGGAGAAACCCCAATATTAAACACCTCCTCTTCTGTAGCTTGCTGTTTAAAATGGGAAACTTAATTAAAACATGATTTTTTCTCATCTTTCATTATTATTCCATAGTTTAGAAAATGTGAGAAGACTGAACAAATAAGCAGATTTTTTTACATCATGAACTTTTTTATGAAAGACAAATATCAACTAACGAAATCACAAGTAACTATAAGTCCTGTTATATAGGGAAATTAATGTAATCTAATTCAAACGAGCTATACTCATCAAAGGAGATACTAGAGTAACTTTCTCCAAACTCAGCTTCCTTCCAGTCATTTTTAAGCATGTACGTATACAATTCTTTTTCCAGAATAAGATTATATAGAACAGATATTCAGTTCATCCCTGTGATTGAAGATACAGGTTTTAATTGGAGAGCTCTTCCTTCCAAATAAGAGCTTTTTTGCACTTGCACTGCAACCAGAAGAAATACTAGTTTAAAAAGAATGAAAAATTGTATAGATCACTTGGAATTGTATCATGTTTACATAATAAAAAAATAAGATTCATTCTGAAGAGTATCGTGGTACCCAGAAATCACTTGTTAAAATTGAATATGGAAGCAAAATTATTTTCATCCAGCTGTACACTGTTATGAAAGAACAATCAATGAAATGGAGCAATTTCAAAATCAATCCTGAATTCACCATTTACATTTTTTTCTCCAGCAGACGCCTCATCTTTTCATGTTGGTTGATAAGATCCTACTTATTCCAGACTATCATCAATCGTGACTATCAACATTGTAATTCCGAACAAGATACTACCTATGATTGTATATAAGCAAACCAAAATATTTCACATCTAAAAGAGGAAGATACAAAAAAGTATTGTACTTAGACATTTTACTGCCATGTTTTATATGAATATTAGAGATAGCTTGGCATTCATATGTCAGACCATCTGTTCGTCCATATCAAGGCATGGGTGCAAACGTTCATGTACAATGAAAATATCTTTCTTATTTTCTGGGAATGAAGGCTAGGGATTTTCCATTGTTTTCAAACACCTAAAACATTACTTAACTAAACTAAGCTACTAGTGCAGCAGAACTTAATTTAGTAAATTTTATGAGTCAGAAGAGGAAAGAAAAAAAAGAAGGAATTATCAAGAAAGCAGAACAATGTTTAGGACGAGCTGGTGTGAAAAATGAGGCAGCATTTCTCCGTGTAAGCACCTCATTCCAGTTTCACATTATGCTATAAGCTGTTCATGGAGAGAAGTAAGAATTTAATAAGAATCTACATTTAAGATTTCTAATAGTATGTACAGTTTTGTACATCAAATGATGCTGTTGGGACAAAGCAGGCTCAGACCTAAAACCAGGGTGGTGCTATACAATATACTTATGTGTAGGCTTCTTTACTAACATTTCTACATACCTGATATAATGACTGTTGTAGAAACTGAGAGATAGAATGCCATTAAAAACAACGTTATTCCGTAATGGTCAGCGATGAGTTATTTTGCACTTCTATTTGACATGTCTATTGGTCCTCTGGCAATTACAAAATTCTGCCAAAGCTGATGATAGAATCCATGTGTTTTGAGTCTAGTTCAGAGATAAAAATAATAGGGAAGGTGAACAACTGGCTTGACTTACTATTTATGGGAACATGGGGGTCAGTTCTCATATCGTTGTAAATAAAGGATATTTCTATTGAAGCTTCTGGTTCTACATGTATGTGTAAATAATTTAAAGAGAGAATTAGGCTTGGTTAGTTGTTAATTCCAGTGTAATGAAAAAGCAACAAGCACTGTGAACATCACTGTTATTGAGGTACTTGATTTTTGTGATATTTAGTACTTGTGTCCCATCTTCAGAAAGAAAAACTTTGGTTATCTCCGTTTCCCTGTTTTGTTATGAGAGGACTATTGAGTTGGAGGTAGTTGGACAGCCTTTGTAAATGAGGAAAGTTACAGGATTTAACTTTCAGACCTTTTATATGACTTTCTCATCTGCTTGAAGAAGGCATAACATTGGCCTGCTATTGGTTTTTTGTACTTAGTGTGTGTTCTCTGATAGGGAAAGGTGAACCAATATTGTGCTATTTTGACTTAAGATATTAACTTCTGCAAAAAAACCCTGGTAAACCTGATCTGGTAAACATATTTACACAGAGAATATTCCTGAAAGTTTATTCTTACTGTGACATTTTAGTATTTCTGCTCTCCTTATTAACACAGTTTCTTGCATTTCAGTGTGTTTTTTCTACAGAAAAGAAATTGTTATTTAATTACATGATGTTAGATTTTCTTTTTTTTTTTTTCTGTTTATCAATTCTTTTCACTTCCAATATCTCCTTTACTCTTTGGATTTTTATTTTTTTTGTTGTTGTTTAGCATACTATTTCCTTCTGTTATATGGACCACAAACACTGTTTGGAACCTTTACTGTTCCTGTCCTCATAATAACATCCTCCTCCCTTCCTCCCTCCCTGATCTAGGGAAGTACTGTCATCTGTATTTAAATAGGAAAAACTGAAACTGAAGGTCAGGATATTTTTTAAGCTCTCTCAAGTCCTGAGTGTGTACCTTAAATGGATGGACCATTTTTTCTCCTCTTGTTTCTAATTTTTTTTTTTTTTTACTTCAAAAGTGTTGGAATTGAGCATTAGAGTCAATAATAATATTAATAATAGACATTTTTCCCTCCATATAACACCACCATGTTAATTTTATTTTGATGTGCTATGCCCTGGGCTACAGTATTCTCAGTTAACAGAATAAAACTACTCAGTTTTCTTTCCTCTTTACATCATATTTTAGTGTTTGTATTGCTGTATGGATTGGATTACTCACAGCCTGTGTCCTCTGGTATATCATATTCTAGTTCAGCAAGAACAGAATGGCTGTGAGTTTTTAGTTGCAATGTATGATATGTATTTCTCTGTTTATATCCAGTATCATCACATTTTCCCCATATAGAGTCTAAACAGCTCGTATTGAGTATATATGAAGCATTTCTAAACCCACTGAAAGCATTAAAGCATTCATAACTGAATCTCTGCTTGCTGCTGAAAAACCCTAGGAATAATTTATTCAAAAATCATCGTCGTTTTTCTTCCACATGCACATGCTTGAATTAACACTTAATATGTACTTGAATTAACACTTAATATGTACTTCTAGTATTATTTAGAATGTAAGGTGACAAGTTCTGGAATTCAAGAATAATTCTAAGAAATTGGCTAAAGTGGTGGGGGGTTTTTTATTTTTTGTTTGTTTGTTTGTTTTAAAGTAGCAAACAATACTAAAGTAGAATTGTACATGTGAGATAGTAACAAAATCTCTAAGCATAGTTAAAGTCCTCCAAGGTGCATGTCAGAGAGAGTTGTTCTTTCATGTGTGTCAAAGAAAGTAAGGAGTCCAAGAGATTTGTTGGTATTCAGCTTTTTGCTGGGCGCTGGTGTGGATGAGGGGGAGGTTGAAGCTCTGGCTAGCATCACATTCTTTCCTACATTCCTGACATGGATTACATTTTAAGACTCAACTGTAGATTCACCACATCCCTAAAAATGAGGCAACGTATCATTGTGCTGCTCCATGAGCTGACCAGGCTCTACTCAATCCAATCCTTTGCCCAGCAGATAGCTTTGACAGTTTTGGAGCTGTTTGGTAGTAACTTGTGAGTCGTTTATACTGATCCGGTCACTGCAGTGTCTTTCTTTTGAATGTATTGCTTTACTTTGGTTAGAACTGTTGTGAAAAACATTCAAGGAAGAAAACCCCTGAATATAAGATATATCTCAGGAAACACTTGAGAATTGCTAAGAAACAAGAAAAGAACAAAAAGTCCAGCAAACACATGAGATCCAAAAATGTTAAAGGCCAGGAAAGAAACACTGTCTAAGAAGTGGTGATTATTTGCAGGAGCAAAGCCAAGGTACAAGCGTTTGCTGGGAAATGCTAAGGCAGGTAAGCCTGCCTCAGTTGTCATCAGGTGATAGCAAATCTCCAGGGGAACTACTCAGCTGGATTACTGTATATACTCCTGTGACTTATTTGTTCTTAATGCAGAATAAACCTTTCTGTGACTTGTGAAGAAAGGATAAATCCTTCCAATCGTTTTGAGAAGGGAAAAGACAACTGAATGTGCAAACTTTAAATGATTGAATATGGTAAAGTTGAACCTGAACACTCTGAGGTGCAATGATAAAGTGAGGATCTGTTAGAGCATTTGGGCCCAGGGACTCCTGTCTCTATCCCAGCTTGATGTCAGGGAGAGATCTGAATGTGAATCATTCTTCTGCATGTGTACTGTCTTCCCTCGTTAGGCAAGATGTACGTGTGGACTGGATGAAAGCCTTGGTATGATCCAAACTACACAGCGGTGGGTGCAGGACCCTGACGTTTGCTGTGAGACATGCCAGCAGCTCACTTTGCACAGAGCCAGAGAGGTGGCTGTAGTGATGGAGGTGCACCTGGCCCTGCAGCCGTGGGTCCCTGCCCTCTGCCTCACCGGTCTGTGGGCATACTGACATGGGAAAATGAAACATCATCAGGACCTCACTGATGTAATTTCATTTTCAGTCTGCTACCTGCATTTTATGGCTAATCTAGGAAAGACAGTCTGGCCTGTGGTAAGTTTAGGATAGTATTAAACCTTCTGTTCTGCAAATTGTATTAGTTTCAAATCATTCCCACCTAAGAAATGGCTTAAGCATCCGAGGCTTAGTACATGTGAAACTAGTACCAACCCTGCAGATTGTCAGTAAAGCATTTTCATCCTTCTCGTAACCATAGCTAACCTAAGGCCTTTTTTTATTTTTCTAAATCGGACAAACAATTTGCTCTACAGAATATTTCCGGTAGTTCCTAATAATAATTCCTGTTACTGTTTCTGGACATTAGATATTAATTTTTCCTTGGTCAAAGCTTAAAATGCAGAATCATTTTGAGACATAAGGGGGGAGGCTCTCACACCTTCGCAGCAGAAGCTATCTGGTGTGGTTTGCATGCTGGACATGTTTGCTGTGCTGCCTTCTGCACTGGGATGCTACAAAGCACAATGGAAGCATTTATAAAACTTTTTATTGACTAAGGACTGGACAGTAGCATATGGGAACACCAACAATTGCTAACTGATCATGAAATAAAGAAATTCCAGTATTCTAGTGTTATAAAAAGAAGGGGAAAAAAAAGTCATTCAGAACTTAGTCATATTGGTTCAGCTGTTGTAACCAAAGACTGATAAGATAATAGAGGGCTTTGTGGCTGTTTTCCACTGAAATGCTTTATCTTTATGATGCACTTGGGGCCCTTTAGAGTGGAAAGCTTTTTAAACTGCTGTTGGAGTTAGAACTCAAATTAGATGCTATTGCAATGGCGAGGGGGCTCCTTAGTCAGGCAGCCCTCACAAAGTGACTTTTATCTCCGAAGCCCTTCCATTAGACTGTTACTTTCTTCTGTTTTCCCTGTTTATTTTTGTTGACTTTTGCTGCCCTATTTTGTGGCATTTAAAAGGTGACCCAATCAAAAAAGGGTAAATGCTAAATGCTGGACAGAGCCTGTGAAGTAGAGACATCACAGCCTATCTGATGTGTGCTGCAGACTGCCGTGTTAGACAGAATGGTTTAACCAGGTTATCTCTGGGCAGCTAAGATCAAATACACTTTCTTTTATGTCTAGCATTGTGTTTTTGCTTTCTTTTCAAACAATGTGCATTAAAAAAAAAAAGAACTGAGAGGAATTGATTCATAAAGCCTTTTTTTTTTTTTTTTAAATGCTGAAATTGCTTAACTCGATTCAAAATCATTTTTGAATGTTGGTTGAATTGCTTTGGTTGATGATACTTTGGAACTGCAGTTATGTGATTTAAAGCCCTTCTTAGTTTCTGGCAAAGTCCACGCTTCTTTCTTGCATTACTGTCTCTTGATTTCATAAAAGTCATACTATGTGTTTATTCTAAAAACATAACAGGAGTAATCATTTGTGATATATTAATTTATATTTCCTGTAAGTACGTGGGGCAAAAGTTAGTTTAGATGCAGCGCATAAACAGGGATGATATCTGTCTTGCTTTACACTAATCACAGAATTCAAGAGAACCAATAATACTTTGCAGCTGTGTAGAGATTCCATGCAAAGATCTCAGAGCAGTTCAGAAGCATTAACTAACCAGGCATAAAATCCTCTGATTGGTAGTGTTTTCCTTTGTGTACACATCGGGAAACTAAGGCAAGCACATTCAAGAACCCACAGTAATTTTGTATCACAGCTTGGAATCCTACTCTGGCAAGCTTTGGAGCACGCCTAAAAATTTTTGCCTTGTTTCTGACTCCAGTATTTTGTCTTTTATTCACTTGATAGCATACATGGGTTTATCTTGTTTTCTTTTGCTGAGTGTCAAAGAGATTAGTTTAAATTATACTATGTAAGTCTAGAAGTCTATTTCTTGTTATTCCTGCTTGGTTTTCTTTTTTGGGTTTGTTTTTTTTTTTTCCCTTACCAGCATTTATTATCCTGCTTCTCTCTCATGACAACTTACCACAAGGACAGTTCCAAATTTAAGCCTCCTGTGTTTGTTGACATGCAGCTACATCTGTATATAGACTGAATATGTAGTAAGAGGTAATATAAGTGTTGTAGGGTGGTAGACCAGAGATTGGTATAGGAACTATAGTTATATGATGTATCTATGCTTGCAGGATACTAGATTTTTACTCTCTCTTTTTTTTTTTTCTTCCTTTTTTCCCCCAATGCTTAAAGAAATCTAGGTAGATAAAATGCAAAATGATATTTAAGATTTTATTAAATGCATATATGATGATCTTTCCATTAATTTGTGTACCAGAAATCATATAGCATTGTGATCAGTTTTAAAAGGTAGGGTTTTGCCACAAGCAGAATTCTTTCTAAATGTAATTTTAGACCACAAGTTGAACTCTTCTCTCTTTTTCAGCAGATTTATAGCTACTTTTTATTTTCTCACTCCTGGTTAGATTGACCTATGACCAGAATTTCTCAAAAGTTCTCTTTGATGCCTTAGTTCTGTTCAATCTGACCATTTTATCTCAATTTGTGCTCAAATCCATAAAAAAAACCCGGGGTAACACAATAAGCACACAAGGAAAAATTAAAATATTGCTACAACCAAATTACTTTTCAGCTTGTGATTATAATCACAAAGGCAAGAATATATAACCAAAATAATAACTATTTTGTTCTGAACTTTTGATGAGACTAACTCTTATATTTTTCATTTTAAAAAGAAGTCCTTAAACACTATTGACTTCCCACCAACACTCAAAATTTTAAACACTGCTGGTAAAGGGAGTCAATGGATCAAATTCAGTGTATCTGAAGTCACTGAAATAAAGGAACCTAAGAAAAATGTGTCAATTTTAAAGGTCCTTCCTAACTGAAGACCATTTTGTGATAGAGCCAAAGGTTAATAAAATCAGTAGTGAATGTAGCAATTTTACAGATAAGCTATTCACAACAAGTGTAGTTACTTGAATAAAAAGCTAATTCAGTTCTAAAATGCCACATGCAGTAGCAGTGAATAGCTGCTTTTAGGTGCTTTCTAGAGAAGGATAAAACACAGAATCACAGCACTCTTCTCTTCCAGCATCCCTGGCTGCCTGTAAATTGCTGTGAATGGGACTGTAGGCTGACAGGCTCTATTAAGACAAACTGCCTTTCTCATCGGAGAGATAAAATAAATCAGGTGTTTAGTCAAATTAAAATACTTCAGATGGAGCAGGCCCTGGGGAGCACTGATCCACCTGACAAATCTGAGAGAAACTCAAGACAGATGTGTTTTGGGGATAAGGAAGACCCCATGGAAAAAAAAATGAACAGTACTTCTGTCTTTGGAGTAAGAGAATAGGACTAGAACAGAGAGAGAAAACTGTGATATATAATGTTTTATGGAAGCTGGCATATTTACTGTACATTTTTTACTAAGCTTTTTGTTTTATCTGGTTTTATGGCAAATACATTTTACAGATAGCTATATTTTTATTTTATTTATAGATATTTTTAGTCAGCAGAAGAAGTTTATTTACTGGTAATGAGTTTAGGAATCTCATTGCTTGCTGCAGTAAGTGGATGCAAAACAGATGATGATGGCACGGAGCTACTGATGACCTCTCTTGGCCCAGCCAGATCAGCTCAATCTGGTCTGCGTTCTGAGCAAGTTGTTTTTTATTGGTATTTAAACTGTAAAATAATGGTTGGGATTTTCCACTCTAAAATTAAATTATACCTCCCCCACACCCACTGTTCATACAACAACATTCTGCATCTTATGCTTTTTCTTGTCTTGAGCAGTGTTCAGTTAGGTGTCTTGAAGCTTCATGGAGGTCTCGTTATTTTCCAGGAGCAGAGTGTACATTTTGTGGGCATCAGTTCTACTCTGTTGTTGGATTACATAGCACAGTACAAATTAAAGAGTACTTTAAATGGGGTCATTCATTTCAGATGTGTTTCTCTGGGGGGGAAAACAAGAAAGAAAAACAATTACTATGAATTCCTGAATAAGAACAGTGACTTCTGCCTGCTATTGTATAAAATTCAGAGGAAAAAAACCCCCGACCTTATAAATTTGCTGCAACTATATCAAATGGTTCTAACTAATCATAACCAAACAATCAAATTCTGTAGCCTTAGCAGGCACTCTTTGTGGTAGCTTTCTACTCATTATAGAGCAAGTACGAAGTATACAGAATAATGTGGAAATGGAGCAGGAGATTAATATCTGCTTTGGGTGTGTAAAATATTTTATGACTGTAAGATCAGGGGCCTGCATTACAATGCCAAAGCTGTTTGACAGATGTGAACGTCTCAAGCTGTGGTTTCCCAGGTGGCAGTGCATGGCAATAAGAATCATTTGAGGCAGCAGGTTTCTTCCCGTTGGCTTTCTAAAATAGGTGAGGTGGTTGATCTCCCCTAGTCACGATGGGCAAGGGAGTTTTTCTTTGGCAGAGCAGTCTTTTAGCCATGAAAATGAATTTCAGTGTACAATAACATATTCAAAAGCACCTAAATAACCTTTGATCTGTGGTGCAAAATCTTCAAGACTGAATAATACAGTTTAAGAGGGTTAAGGTAAGTCTGTACTGAAGTTTCAGATAATTGAACTGATGTCAGCAGTGTGGAGCGCAGTACAAGCTAATGGATCCTGGCAAGGCAGTACCTTCAGTGCAGACATTTTCCCAGCCACATGCCTGCCTACGCTTACTGTTAAAAATCTTTTTGTTGTTTTGAAACAGCTTTTTGCACATAACTTTTATTGCTTCAGTCGTGCGTATCACAACAAGGATTTGCAATGAGTTGGTCTGAATAGGAGAGTGCCCTTCAGGTTTAACTTCATGCATCCATAGTATTTCTTGTGACCAAGAAATCTGCTAACCATTTCTAAAACTTTGACTACAACAGAAGTTATTTGTTTTTCCTTGTCCAGAGGCCTGTGTCACATGTATACTGAATGAAGATCTGGCGTTACAGGGTACTGAAACATCAGTTTGTTGCAAACTCTTTTAAAACTAAGATTGTTAATAGTAGCTAAGAAATTGAATATTTTCAGTCCTTTACGGTGTTAAATGCAATTAAGAAATGTACAGAAAACTAGGTACTCTTTGTTTCCGGGAGTTTGCTTTGTTTAGAGTGAATGACTTAAGCCATGCAATTTCTTTTTCCATAGAAAGCAATTATAGACAGTGGTTTTCTTGTATGCTGCTTTTGCAAATGGAATTTTGTTTCAGAGTAATTTTGGTCCCATCGTAGCATGATGTAAGTAGTAGAGCATCTTGGGTTTGTCACCTGCTTGGCAAGAGTCCATTTTGTCTTCCCTCTCCTTATGAAACCTGTCAACCTCTTTCTTCTGTTCCCTAGAAGATTTCCATCTTACTCCTGGGAAGAAGGTGGAGTCATCATTTTGGTGACAGTTTCTCCATTCCCTCCCAGGGTCCTGTTCTTCACACATTTTCTTCCTCTTCAAAAATCCTGTACTTTCCCTGTGGAGGAAAGGAAGGATGTGAATACCCTCTCTTTTATGCCACTTCTTATGCATTGTGGCAGATTACAGACCTGACTAGTTCTTGATTTGGTTCGCTTCTCTAACTCTCAGTTCTCCTGTACAACATAAAATTGCTTCATTTATATGACTTCCAACTGTAAAACCTCTTTCAGATGCTCTTCCAATATTCCTGAACTGCTGCCTTACTGTAATTATATTACCTCTTACAGAGCTGTGGGTCTGAGATGCGCACACAAGGAAATGCAGTGTATGACTCAAATATAGGAGCTGACATTGCTGTTTGTGACAGAGTAATATGTTCATACATAAGACGGAATATTTTTGGATTGATTTGCAAAAGGACCCTGTACTCTCTGCTTAGGAGACCCATGCAATTTACCCATAAACAGACCATTAAGCATCATTAGTGCAAAGAATAAATGTACCGTAGTTTCATATTAATTAAGTGCTCTCTGTAGAGTAAACTTTGAAAGTTAAATGAAAATTTTTAAACCATTTTCTCAGGTTAGCCATTTCTCTTAGGGACAAGTAGAGCTCATTTTTAATATGCGTTCCATAACCAAAGCTTACATTTACCCAAATGACCTATCAGATATATGGGTATTTTAGAGAAATGATCAATAAACTATTAAACTGCTTCTTCCACTGAGCAGCATCTTTTAATTATTTTTTTAAGCATTTTTACATTCTTGGGGAAAAAAACAACAAAATACATAAAGTGAAGGAAAATTATGTCTAATAAACTGTGAATGTATTTATCACACTGGGCAGATTTAGATGAAGAAGATATAGGGATTTGTACACAGTGCATCATTATTTACTCCTGTCAGAAAAAAAAAGGAATACTCTGTATCTTTTCTGCTTCAATTTTTGTTGTATCCTCCACTGCTTAGAGCACAGCAAAGCTATGTACTAGATTCTTTTGGAATTTGTTAGTAAAATGTATATTCAAACTGCCACTTGAAATAAGCACGTTGGTGATTCAGCCATTTTTTTTGTGCATATTGCTCGGTAACTATTGTCTATCTCATATTTACAGTACATCTCTCCTGCACATTTAGGTACACCAGAAAGCCTGGCAGAAAAAGAGCGACAGCTCTCTACTATGATCACCCAGCTGATCAGCTTACGGGAGCAGCTCCTTGCTGCCCATGATGAACAGAAAAAGCTGGCAGCCTCACAAATTGAAAAACAACGGCAGCAAATGGACCTTGCTCGCCAACAGCAAGAACAGGTGAGGCTTCAGGAAAGAAACCTGTGAAAATGTTTCATGCAGAATGCTCATTATAAACACTGTTCTGCCTGGTGTTTCATCTTTTTTTTTTTTTTGTTAAAAGAGCTTAAATATCTTCAGAAATTACATATTTCTCCAGAAAGAGGAAATATTATAAGACCCTGAGAAAACAAAGTTGGTCTGGACATTCAAATAATTTCTTTCCTAGAATAAATGGCAGTTGATAGATTTCACAGTTCTTGCTTCTTGCACTGAGATGAATTTTGGGAGTTACAAATAAGCCAGACTATACCCATTATTTAACCCTTTCTCTTTTTGACAAGAAAATAATTGAACAAAACCCCTTAAGCATCCCCAAGCCTTCAAATATCTTGTACAAATGAGGTTTGATTCGTTCATTCATGTTGTGGAATTTTTTTTGTTTGTGGAGTTTTTTGGGTGGTGGGTTTTTTTGTTTCTTTTGTTTTGTTTGTTTTTTTTTTAAGATGCAACTGTCCAAAGAGGTGTCCTTTTCCCATTATACAGAAGTGTAGGAACAGTGATCCCATACACTAGTTCCCTGGACATTAGATCAGACAGATCCAAATTAACGTGTGGTTTTTAGGAATCTGACATTATTACTAGAATTATCTTTTCAGTTAAAAGTACTTTATAGGATATATACAGCAATATATGCTCTATTGATTTTAATGAGTTGTGACGTCTGGTATTTTATGTGCTTGAGTATTTGCCCACACGTAGGAATATGGACTCATCCCCTAATGGAAAATAACATAAAGGAACAGTGTAAAAAATCAGAAGTTAGAATGTCATTTAGCCATCCAGAGATGACACAGTAATTAACTATTGACACTTGTGAATAAGCTAGCACAAATTAATCTTGACACATTTGCAGACGAGTGATATCTTACAGTGAACACTTTGTAATTATATTTCAAAATGAAAATTAAATGACACTTAAAACTAGGTTGTCATGCTCAATGAAGCGAGCATGTAGCTCAACCGATAGGCAAATAAAATTCAGAATTTGAGCCACATGGTGCTTGTGTACCCTACTTTACTGTGTCAAGCCTATACATCAAGAATATGCTATGGTAATTGCGTTGCAGGGTATTGGATACATTTTCTATCACAGTACTGTTCCATGTAAGGAGAACCATTGACATTAGATGCTTCATGGTATATTTCCAGTTTTCATCTTGAAATGCCTATTCAAATGGTGCTATATTGCACCTAGAAGTACAAAAAGCTGTTCACTAGCAGTCTGAACTGCGGCCGATCAGTGCCTTTGCACATGTAAACAAAGATCTCATCCTGGCCTTGGCTGTAGCTTACCATGTCAAGCAGCAGCCAGGTCACCAGCAGCTCCAAACAGTTCTGGACATGGGACACCGTGTGTCTGTGAAAAAAGATACAGCACTCAGAAAGAATGACCCGTGATGCAGCTCCATGCGGTGTCTGATTTCAATGTGACATTACAAATAATTCCTTTCTGAAGCTGAATATGATGATTATCTTTCTATTACCTTCACTGAGATTTTAGCGACAGGGACAGTGTGGACACAAACCCAGTAGAGCTTGTCTTCACTGATAAGCACTACATTTCTAAGATGGAATAGCACAATTGGTGTGTACTCATTAAAAATAGTAACTCAAGCGCTCGTATAGGTTTTTGAATATTCTCTATATTACCATTAGAGTTGCTTTTCCAAGCATAGACATTACTGCTGACCCCTGATCTGACAATAGATGACCTGAGGTTCTAGGAGCTGCCCCAGGTCACCTGGGCACACAGGCTGCTAGCTCTGTTTGAACTACCTTTTTCACTAGCAGACTGCGGCCTGCTTCTTCAGTCTTTGTCCATCATATTTTTATAGACTTTGCTGCGAGATGTATCCAGAAATATCTGAACACCAGACTTATATAGGGAGTTTGATCCCTGTTATGAGCATCAGTATAGTGGGCTATGATAGTTGCCTGATTCCTTTGCTGTGCGGCACTTGACCTTGATCCAGCCCCAGGATTACATAGACCTCAATTTGTTTCTTTGAGGCTGTATGCAAGATTTACAATATGTATGGATTTTGTGTTGGTCTCCCATACAACGGTGAATTTTAACTGTAGCAGTGAAAAAAAATGACAAAGCTATCTCCAAGTAACAAAGTGAGAGATTAAGGAAATGACAGACTTGGTCTCTGTGTGTGCACAATTGCAGCTGTTAATATGTAACTGCAAATTCCTTATGAGTTAATCTGAACAGTTTGCACTAAAACTATGTGATTGTTTATTTCCAAATCAACCTTGTTACATATCTGTATTTTTTATTTTTTTTTTGTCATAAAACCGTTTTACTTAGCTTTCTCTGTTTATAACAGAGAGAGTAAGCGTGCTCGGAAGATGGTGGGGAAGGAGACCAGGAGGGTTTTTGCCAAACCTGAAACAGTAGACTTGAATGACCAAGCTACCTTTGTCACCAACTTCTTGCTGGTTTATGTGACTCCGCTGCTCTAGATAAATATTTATAGGAGGGGAAATTATACTTAAGATATGAAGGCAGCAGAAGTGCTGAGGCCAGGGTTTCCAGGAAACACAAATCTTGTCCTTGTTTCAGTCTGCTGCACAGTTACCCTTCTAAAGCAGAAGTCCAATTGTTCCCCCAGCTCCCTGTGGCTTCTCCTCTGTAGCTGCAGTCTGTGGTACCTACTGCAGGGAGCAGCTCTGTGGTCTGAGGGCAGGATCCTATTTCCCTTCTGCTCTTGCATTCTGATTTTGGGTGGTTTGTGGGAATTAGGGAAGGAGGGAGTGTCTGGGGCAGATTCTCTGTCATCGATCTCTTAGTTCTCCCTGCCCTGAACACTTGTTTCTCTCAGTCTATGTTAGAAAAGGGACATAGTGAACCTTTACCCTACAGATCCCTTACAGAATCTATCAAATGAGAGTGAGAATATATGCATATGTCACAGGGTTGTGATGAGAGGAGTTAGTGAGCATCAGGTACTACT
Source organism: Psophia crepitans (assembly GCA_013399095.1). NCBI lineage: Eukaryota > Metazoa > Chordata > Aves > Gruiformes > Psophiidae > Psophia > Psophia crepitans. The sequence continues at coordinate 390,817 of VWZZ01001703.1, forward strand.
TTTACACAGAAAGAGACTCCACTTCCTTGAGTAGTTCCAAGATAGACTTTCAGATTTACAAGAGAAGTAATGTGCTGCTCATTGTGAATGAAGTTAGAGAAGCTTGCCCTAGGAGCTTGTGCTGAATAGTGAAACATCTATAAATACTAGCTAAGGCTCCAGTTCAGCAAAGCAGGAAAATGTGTGTTTAACCTTAAGCACCTGAGTAATCCCATCCCCATTCAGCAAAGCACTTAATTTTAAGCATGTGTTTCATTCCCATTGTAGCTAACAGTAATGCATCATAGTCAAAGATCACCACAGGCTTAAATGCTTTGTTGAATAGTGATGAGATTATTCACATGCACATAGCTAAAGCCATGTTTTCAGGCTTTGCAGAGTTGAGACCTAAGTGCTTAAAATACGTATTTCTTACTGGCTAACTAGATTTTTATGTTGCATTTAAGTTTAAAATGTTTATGTCACATATAGAGATACCTCTAAAAGAGCCTTAATTAAAAAAATATGTGTAATAAAAATATAATAAAGAATAATTAATAAGATGTTTTTCACTCATAATATTGAAGTTTCAATATTACTGTTTTAATTTAATGGAAATTTTATTTCTAATAGATTGCAAGACAACAGCAGCAACTTCTGCAACAGCAGCACAAAATCAATCTACTGCAGCAGCAAATTCAGGTCAGTATGTTTTATTGCTCTCTTCTGATTATACTTAAATTCCATTTATGGAGAGGGAAGGATCTAAAATAAAGCAGCCACATGTTTTACTAACAAGCCTCAGTAAAGATGGTCTTTATGGAGGGTCTTCGTGTCTTAGAAAATTATGGTCAAACATCTTTTTGGTGAAACAAGCTTTTCTTTAATTAGTGGAGTTTTATTCTGTAAGTTATGAACTATTTCTTAAATCTTGTCATTTAAATTCTGAAATCTGCAGTTTGACTTGTATTGTGTGAAGTAAAAGCAGTCTCAATTATTATTTATAGAATTCCTTATTCTACTAGGCAAAATTGGCGTTATAAGAAGTTTAAAAGAATGTTTTTCATTTCATCACCTAAAGCAAACAGCAAAAGAATAGAATAATAGGCACTGAGTACTAAGTCCCTGGGACCAGTCTGCCCATGTACAAAGACCCACAGATATATGCCCCCCATGTACCTTTGTAGTAACTGTACCTTCGTGAATCTAGGAGTGTTCTGGAGGTATTCATTATCTGTGCTTGTACTCAGAACCTGGGTTAATTTTGTGCAAATATATGTGGGTAGGGAGTGACATGTAGGTAGAGGCATTGTTGACGTGTGGCTGTATTACCTCCTCTGCGTCCCACTTTGAAAGCATTTCCATGGGCCTGTTGTTTGATTTAAATATTTTAGTTTGGTCTGGCAGATGATTGTTTTTGCTGATAATTTCATATGAGCTTGGACTATAATTTTTTTTTCTTAATCAGCTGATTGCCATGTTACTAGATGCCAAACCTGATGTTTTTCCTTCCCTCATCCCAAAGGAATGCTTGTAAATGCTTTTGCAAATATTGTATTGCAATTTCAGTTACACTTCAAGGAATGTAATTAATATATATAACTTTGTTGATACCTGGGATGAGAGACACAATTGGACTTTAAAGCACCATTACTGTCACTGCTTATTGGAAGACTGCACGTTCATGTTAAGTGTACATAAAGGATGGGAGAGATGGAAGAATAGTGAAAGGAAAAAAACCACCATCTTCTCTAAGTGTTATATGCAAATCTGGCTTCAGAATACAAAGAATCATATAAAAAAAACTAGGCATAAAAGCTAAGACTGAAACATAGCTGAATCTGCTAAACAGAAGAGTTATTTGCATGGAAAATTTGTAATTTTTTAAAATTCCTTTAAAAATTATGACACAGAAAGAGGAATCAGGACCAGGTAGTTTTTGTTGCTATTTGGAGAATGCGGGTACATTTTACTGGGAAGAATGCTGCTCTGCAGTGAGAAGTTTAAAGATGCTTTACATTTCAGTTCACTCAGTACTTTCCAGTAGCTTTACCCTTCCACTGACTCCAGGGAAACGTGGTTGTAGAATGGTTTGCAGCTTCCGTTTCTTGTTCACTGACAATTTTCATCTTACATAGTGCTGAATCCTGCACAAGTTTTCTTTCCCATCCTTTCCTAAATGTGTATGCAAAGAAGAGTTTTAACAATTGTTCTGTTCATGTGAATGAAATTATTTCTTGGTGACCCTTCCCTACATTTGTTTTGAAATTCTTGCCAATATAAGCTACTCTTATTCCACAGTTCCTTGGTAGTTTGGCCTCTTGATTTATCCTTATATTTACATGAATCTAATCAGTGTATTTGAGGCAGTGAGGAGTCCCAGATCGCTAACCAGATTGGCAGTGGAATTGCCCAAGGAACATTGTAGACTCCGGTACGAACTCTAGGCATGTTGGGCAGATGCCATCTCAAACATACGTTGATCTTATGAGGAGATTACCCAAAAAAATGTTTGTTAGGAGATTGTTTCCTAGGCTGAACACCAGCATTCTTCCTTATTTATTTGTTCTTCCTTAATTCTGTGGCAGGTTTGCTAGCCAAGAGTTGCTTGGGAGAGAAGTTAGTGGCTAAGTCGCCTCTGCAGTTTGTAGTAGGGTTGTTGCTACTGAATTGATTATGAGTGTTGCAGTTTGTTGAGACCTGTACCTCCCTAAGGGCTATAGGTGGGATGGAGGGAAATGAGGAGGCAGGCGAGAGACACAGTGCTGTGCCGGTTTTCCCACGTCCCTTCCCAGCGTCTTCCCAGGAAATCTCAGTACTGATACTGGTCACACTGGTGACTCTGGGTGGAATTCATCCTATCAAAAGTAGATAACTGCAGTGCAGAGTATCTCAATTATCAAGACTTTTTTTTACAGGATAGAGAGGAGAGGAGTGAAAAGTTTTAGGATGTAATTCATCTTGTCCTAAAGTAGACATTTAAAATGTCAGATGAATTGTTCCCTAAAATGGCTATTTCTCTCCATTAACTACAAAGGATATGGATGCCAATGCCTGTAGTGTAGAGATCTGAAGTGAGATGAGGTGAATCACACTCTCTGCGGCTTGAGGGGAAAAAACAATTTTCTAATAAACGTTTACATTCTCAGGTTAGTTTTTGAGCTTGGTAGAATTCAGATATAACTTTCTTGATTTTATTCAGAAGGTGCACTTGTTTAAAGACACTCTCGAGCAACCCTTTTCAGGAAACAGCGGTTACTTATATAAACTCATGTGGATTCTTAACTATTCTTTGTATGCATGGCAAAACAATAGCACTCTTCCCTGCCACTCCCCTTTTGAAAAGATTACAAAACATAAGTAGCACAGGTGCCAGTTCCGTCTGGGCATGGGTCTATTCACGGCACAGCTACTTGAACTAAGTACAGTATGTTCTCCAGGATGCAGGAGTGGGGCATAGCTGATGCAATGTTTTCATCACATGAGACATACACAGCGCACCACTGTCATCTTCTGAGGTACAATGTTAATTCTTATACAATAATTTCTGTGAATAAATGCATCCAGTTTATTTAACCATTTCAACAGTTAGAAGTTACTTTAGATGGGGCTTACAAGATTTCTGTTAACCACATATAAAAGTGGAAATAATCCATGCTAAATAAAACACATCTTTCCCTGGATATCTACCAGGTTAATTTACTGAGAATTTTTCTTATCTGCTATTTATTATTAACATTATGTTATACATTATTTGTTTATTTAATCATTTCAACATCTTATGTGATTCAGTTGTTTTTTGTTTTGTTGTGAAACCATTTACTGGAACACCTTACTCCAAAACTTTGTCAGGAATCTATCAGCAAAGAGGATGTTAGCTAGGCTTAGCATATGAAAACAGCATAGGTATTTCAAGAGTACTGAGGTCATTAAATGTTCTGCATAATCGTATCATGTTTTCTAAGTGAAGCTAATGTTACTTTCAGGGTGTGCAGGCCGGGGAAAGCAGTTTTGTCTGTTGGCTAAAGGGAGCGGGAATCTCAGTTCTGTCTCTGATTATCTGAAATTTGGCAAATTCTTTCCTGTTCCTCAATTCAAATGTAATGTTTTGAGAATCTTAAATGAAAATTTCAAATAAATGCAGTGCATTATTACTTTCCAGCTCAAATGTTCATAATGCTCATAAACACTCCTCTACAGAGGAGTCCGTAGAGATGGGAGGAAATCTAGTATGCCAAATTAAGTTCTTCGTTCTGCAAAGTTGTGCAGAGAAATCATTGCTTTTAGTTTAAATAAGGTTGAGAAAATACTGTAGGGCAAGTAAGAGCTCACAGATCTGTCTCCAGGTTGATTCAGATTTTTTTAAAAGTTGTGTTTTGTTGTGTTTTTTTTTTAAATAAAAAGTATTCATTGTTAAAACAGAAGGCACAAAATAAGACTATTTCAAGGACATCTCTTCCCCTGTGCTGTGAAAGGGAAAACCTCTAGGGATAAAGGAAAAAGTGTTTAAAGGAGGAATTTGGTGGTATATCATAAAGATAAGACTACATTGGAAGAAGGACAGGCTTGCATCCTTAGAATGGTTCCAACCTTGAGAACTGCTTGAGGCCCTGAAATCCCTGCGATTTCAGTGCCTTGCTGACAAAAATCAGTCCTTTCAGACTGAGGCTTGGGGACTGCTTCTGCCCCCACCACGTCCAGCTGAGGAAGGAAGGATTTGGATCCTACTGATGCTTGGAGCATGTTGCTCCAGGATTTCTGAATGTGGGTGGAGGGATTTAAGGGATGAAAGTTTGAGGGCTTCCCTCCTCTGGTGGGCAGGCTTCATTAGGACGAGTCCTAAATTGTGGCTGAACTGTTTTAAAGGGACACTGGTTGTTGAGCTTTTCTAAAAAACTTGTGATGGCTGTTACGGTGAGAGCTGGTCCAAACTGCTTTCGACCATTTCCCTTCACCTTATTTGTCTGTACTATGCTCAGTGCCATTGCAGAGCATTTCCTTTTCTGTTTGAATCTACGTGATTTCCATCGCATAGAAAAACTGGCTTCCTCTGCTCTCATAAGTATTCTATTTCAATTCAGCCACTAGAAATTATTCCTAATAGTATCTTTTTTTCCTCGTTTTAATCTATACATTCATTCTGTTTTAGTTTCGTATTAACGTTCTTGCATCTTCTGTTTCAGTCAAAAAGAGTGGACATGATTACTGTGATAGTAAACAGACAAAAGAACAGTAACATAAAAATTACAAATATTTAAACTGTCCTTGAATAAGAATAATTTGAATCGTACTTAAAACTTAAGAGGCTGAACCAATGAGTCTCTCTTCTTATCCATGATTAACTACTGACAATTCAGATACCTGGTGAGCTGAATAAGGACTATCTCTTTATGTGAAGTACATGTCTAAAGATCAGGAATAATTACATTCCACATTAGCCTTCATGGCCTCCCTGACCTGGTTAATTAATTTTTTGCTAGGATAATAATAGTAGAAATAGATTTAAAGATATGCTTCATCATTAAGTATGTAACTGACCTCCAATTTTCAGAGCCGAACCTTTCATTTATTGCCTTTTGGAGACAGGTTAAAGCTCCTTGCAGTGAGCTTGCTGAAAATGCACAAGTTGGAATCTAGGTATTGTCAGTTTAGTTATGCTCTCTGAGGTTGTCTCTCTTTGTAAACTGTATTTAGCATTGACAAGCAAAAAGCAATTGTAGCGCTGCTGTTCTGGCACTAGGGAATATTCTCCCCCACCTTTTTTTCCTTTCTTTTCTTTTTTTTTTTTTTTTCTTATTATTGATCATGAAACTGATCCCCTTCCAGCAAGCTCTGAACAGGACCAAATAAAGCCATTGAAAGCAATTTGATACTTCTATTGGCAGGGTAGGCAGATCAGATACTCCCTTGAAAGAGAGCGAGAGTTATAAACAAAGCTTAGAAGTCTAGGAATAGCCCCCAGCTCCAGCAAACCCTTAAAATATTTTGTAATTGTATCTTCAATCATGAATTAGCCAGGAAAACCAGACTTTTTTGCCTTTATATTTCACTGCTGTATGCTGTTTTTAATTGCCCACAGGCACACTGTTGTGATCTTCTTTGGAAGTTTAAAACCAGGATAAAAATGCAAATCTAATTATTTCTTTTATCTAATCTAATTAACTTTTACAAGTAATGATAGATGCACTGTAGCCTGCATCAAACATTTAAATAATGATGTTTCTGGATTAAAGAATAGGTAAAACTGCTGTAATTTATAAGCAGCAAAGATTATGGGAGTAGAAAATGTAAATTATTATGGTAGCTTAATAAACTATAGCTGCAGTTTATTAATTTACAGTAGAAAGGATACATTTCCCTGAAATTCAAGGTTGCTTATGAATTGGTTCCCAGCTGTCATTGCTGCCTTTTCTCTCTCTCTCTTTTTTTTTTTTTTTTTTGTAAACAGTTCAGTATTATAAAAATCCACATCCAGTTCCCTCCTGCAAAGCATTTGTGTGCACATGGAAGACAGAAATGCTGTTACGTGCCGGTAACTTGTAGCTGGCTGGTAACTCATTGATTCACATTCATGGGGCTGTGCTGTAGGCGTGGCACCACAGCTTCTGTCTGTCCAGCTCATAACTTAGCGAAAATGGAAACTGATCCAGTGGAGAAAAAACAAATATGCTAAACACCAAAGTAAGACGTTTCATATTTTATTTATTATTACATAGGGACTCATTAATGAGTTCTAAAATTCTTATTTGATAATTAGCCAAGCAAAAGGTCTATTACAGGCCAGCTTTTTCCAACAAAAGCTATCTTCAAGGTTGGCTGGCTTGGAATTTTCTCTGTCAGCTCCGTGGGAAAAGAAGCGATGTGGGATTCTGACCTTCTCCAAGCAGCTCTTGCTTTAATAAATATTCTGGTGATGCTCCCTATCCTTTTTTCAGCCTCTTCCATACTAAAATATTTTGGCATGACAGCATGGTGGTGGCCTAAGCACAAAGACACCCTGTGCTAAAAGTTCACTCCTCTTGTGCTACTCCTAAGCTTCTGGTCTTGCACCTTGGTTCCCCATTTGCAAGGATGCTGCTAGCTGCTCTGCCCCTGAGGCCCTCAGCCCCTGGAAACAAGACTTATCCTAGCAAAGTAGAAAGTAGTTCTGGATTTGACTCTTAACACAATGCTTAAAACTGTATACAGTCTTAACGTGAGGGAGTGAGGTTTCATAAAGTTTGCTGTGACCTTCTAAGAGTTAAATCAGCTTTCTTGCAGTTTGCTAATTCACTATATGTTTTTTTCTTCTAAATAGCTTTATTTCACCTACCCGAGTCTGAACAAATTCTATTTAATGCAAAAATTAAGCCTTGTGTATCTCTTTCATATGACTTCTCTAATTATAGAGCCGTAAATGGTAGAACAGCATATGTTAGCAACATGAGCAGCAGTCTATGAAATGAGCTACAAGTTAATAAAATGATCTTGTGGTGGTGTTGGCCAAATGTTAGCACACATGTTTCGGAAAGTGATATTTCAACAGACTTGAAGAATAGGACTTTGGCACACGGGTGCCGAACATGATCTGATGTGTGGAAATTAGTTAAACCAAAGTAAATGTCATTGTTTCTCAGGCTCATGTTGGTGCAGAAAATGATAGTAGCTGCCCTCCTACTTTCCCTCTCCCACGTCTGTTTTAAAATTGGAAATGAAGGCACAGGCATCCACACTCCCCAGTTCAAGTACTGCTGCTTCGTTCACTCTGAGCGTGCTGCGTTGCACTCTTGCCAGTGGTTTAAGCGCTAGTTTTAAGCCATGCCTCTGTCAAAGCCAGGGGCTAAAATCTCCTTGATTCTATTGAGCCCAAACACTCATTCCACAGCTTTTGCTTACAGAAGGGTCTCAGAATTGAGCCCTGTTAATTTAGGGACAGATTATAACCAGCTCCTGAATAACGGCAGAGGATCAAGCAAATATTTGCTACCCACCTGTACTGCTGCCCAGGGGTCACTCTCAGCTGGTGGTCTGCCCGTTCCAACCAAGCATGGAGCAACATGCTGTGGCAGCCTCAGTGCTTGCTGATCCAGGCACCCTGGTCTAGCTCCCAAAGAGTCTGGCAGAGATTATGCCCTCCTGAACTCCTCCAGTACTATTCCTCTGGTAGTACAGGTCTGCATTACCCCCTTTGTCAGTCTGCATAATGTAATATTTGTGATATTTGGAATATCGCAATAATAATGCAGTATTTGGTCCAGCACAGAAAATCAGTTTCCTTCCGAAGTGGCACATACACAAACTAAAATGGATAACTGGGAGCAGAAATTGAGCCAACTGGCAGCCTACCAACAAGGTTGATCCTGTGAAGCCTTATTTGCTTGAGTAATACTCGCATAGCCAGTATTTGATGACTTGTATATCTAAGTGTTACTCACACAAGTAGGCTTTGCAGAGTGGAGCACCTCATATGAGGAAGGACTTAGAATGTTAGTATTGAGGTTGGAATATCAGAGATATAAATGAGGCACAGGTTTTAGGGGATGTAATTTGTTTTGTTAGACAAATAGATGTTGTTGGAAAAAACAGGCAACTTTTGGGGCACACCAGCTCTTTTTCAGGTCTTACATCAGCGTTACTTTGAAACATATCCCAGAGCTGACAAACTGCCTAAGATATTGGCCTTTCATTTCTAATTAGTTGCTTTTTCAGTGATGATTTTTGTGATTGACAACCATGTGATGGCCAAGAGGGAAAACAATCAGGATTTGCATTACTTTTTTTTTTTTTAAAAAAAATAATCCCACACTATTTGACACACTCGTCAGGAAATAGTGAATAAAGATAATAGTTAATAAATGTTAGTATTGAAATGGCTTGATTTATGGACATATTCAGATATACAGGCAAGGCTGGAATGTGATGATATCAGAGGTTAAAATTTCTGTCTGCAGAAGCAGGTATTTGAAGGAAAATGATGAAGCACAGCCCCACATAGAGAGGCCAAATGCATTTAGCAAATAAATTGTAAAGTACTTTTTGAAATCTCACAGTAAAATCTTAAATTTACCAGACGGACTAAATCCTGACCTAAAGAATCAAAATGTGTTTTAGTTGTAATTGTGGGAATGCTCCGGAGTGCAAGTGTATTACTGAATCAATTTGAGCATAAAACCTTATTTTAAATATATTTAATGTTATGACAGCAAGGAGGAAGTGCATTGCTCTCTGAATGCATTCAGGAATTATGAATTCACATAAAGAAAGTAGTAGTATGTTCAAACTGGTAAATGAGCAAACCAGATGTTGTTCAACATTTGGTATATGTTTGATGCCATATAGGTAAAAGTAAAGTGAATTAATATTTCTAATATTCGCTGTCTTATGCAACCAGCTAATCCAGACACTCAGGAAAATGTCAAAGCGTAGCTCTCAAGGAAAAGTGAATGGCCTTGCCTGGAATTTACCTGTCTAATTTTAAAGTCATTGTTAAAGTAAGGAAAACCTGGTTTATGATTGTAGTTTACACCCTATTTCCTTTTGTCTGTTACATTAGAACCTCCTCCCCCCAAATAATTAGATAATGTAGTGGTTTGTGTCGTATGCAAAACTTTTGCTTGTTTGACAGAACTAGTCTTTTATGTAAATCTTGTGTATATATCTTCAGCAAGTTGGGCATTTGCACAGCTTGGGTAAATTATGTCTATATTGAGAATCGAAGAAGTTACACAGTGTGCATTCCATACTTGAGGGATGGGAAATAAAAATTGATATACTGTGCAGCACATGATATAACACAGTGAAATATCTTTTAAATTCCAGAGGGATGCACTGACATCACCACACTTAATTCACATGCAGTAACTCCCACAAAATGTTATTAATTTTAAATTGAAGTTTGTAATCATTCAGTAAAAAGAAAATAAATGATGTAAACAGTATACAATGGTGCATTATGAAATGCTGAATTCCTCTTATTCACCACCCAAAATGACAGTATGTTAAGAAAACATTAAAGTTGTAACATCAAATAATAAAAGCAAAGAAATTCGTGGTTGATGGTGAAGTGCGAAATCCATCTTGAAACACATCACAGCTCCACAGTATGCAAGGGCACTTCTGAGTTAGAGAACTGTATTTTAATGTATTTGTCATTTTTATTCTGTAAATGAGAGATTAACCAGTTGGAGGAACATATAGTTAGTTTAAAATCTAGGTCAGGTAGATAAATGAGTAATAGGGGTGCTTGCTACACCTAACAAAATGAAGTTGATAATGCAATGTATACCTAATAGCCTAAGCAGAGACTGAGATTCCTGATTTGACAAAGCGATTTATGTAATATAAATATAGAAACAAAGTTTTCTCAGAGGAGGAGGTATGACGCTTGTTTTTTCTCTGACGACGAGTGATTTTTTATGAAGAACTCTACTATCACATTTCTAGCTTTGCCTTTTCCATCTCATTGAATTTTATTGGTGATATATTTTCAGGATACTCATCTCCTCTGTAACTGCATATCTGAGTGTCTCATAAGCTGAAGTGTATTATCCTCACAACACTCTTTTGAGGTAGAATAAAAAGCATATAGATATTTGGGGGCATCTAATTTTAGCTGTCTAATTTGGGTGACTGAATTAGGACTTTTGGCTCCATATATAAAGCAGTCCAGGTGCTGTGAATTACCTTCTGTTGATTAGACAACGAGGTTCCTAATTTAAGCACCTAAGTTAGATTTCCTCAGTGACTTGATCCAGTTCTTATATGAAATTTGACAGACCTGAAATCTGTGGTTTCAGAATTCATAATGCGGTTGTCTAACATCTTGATCATCTTTTCTATCATGACTTTCTGTCAGCTTATTGCTTGCCTTAGTTTACTCTGATGGTGCTTTTCGCCAGAGTGAATCCACTTCAGCCAGACAGAGAAATATTTGTTTGTTCCTCTTGCCCATTGTCCTGCCTCAATGAAAACCTATTTCAGCTGGCCTGAGTCTCCCACGTGGTCAAGCTGCTGACCACATATAGCCGTTACCATACAGAACAAGGCAAGCAGAGAGACTAATCTCACTGAAGAAGTGTGTAGTTTCCCAAATCCACGTATTTTCCTTACAGGTATGGAGCAACTTCCATGGCTGTGAAACACCATTTGAATTGTGGCGGGAAAATAATTTTTTGTTCAAAGAAAGCCTAGATTACATGGCGGTCCCTCGCACATTTTGTAAGGCGTTCAAAAGTTTTACTTGAAACAGACTTTAAATAATGTTTTTTATTTAATCAAAATGACTGCTTCTAAATGGAGATCTTGCTTGCCACATTTTAGGCCAGAACGTATTTTTACAGCCAAGTTATAAACCTCTGAAAAAGGGTGCTTATAATGGAAAGGTTGACACAACATTAATTTTAGTGTTGTAAACGCAATGGTATAATTTTGGAAAAAAGCCTTTATAGCTCTGCTAAGATATTAATTGCAGGAAATTACAGCATATCCTATTAAAGTATTATGTCAGTGGCATACATAGCATATAACACCTTTGCATATTCTCCCTTGTTTTCACGGCAATGTTTTGCATTTTGATCTGTAAAGAGTAGGTGGATAAAGTGGCTCAGAGTTTCTGATCATTTTTGCTCAAGGGGAAAAAACCAGCCTGGGTAATGCTTGCTTACGGCCTGCTCTAGAAACAGAGCTTCTGTTAACCAGGTAAATCTAATACGGGTATGGAGGAATGAACCAAATTCTGCTGAAATGAAAGGCTTTCCTTTGTTTTGTGACTTTTGGACCAAGGATGTGAATTTGGACCCAATCGTTACTCATACAAATTAGATATGTTTCCAGAATGATAACTACTTTTATGACAAACTTATTTTTACAGATGACTTACTTTTCATTTACTTGTACTTACAGAAACATTCCTGCCTGTTATGATGACATGGCAGACCCAGTCTCTTTCCTTTTTGATTTCTGTCCAGTGAATTATTCAGAAATGCATTTTATGCATACCAGGTGGAGAAGTTGTAGATCCCTATTAAGTTGAAAAGTGTGGATATGTGCATTATATTATACAGGTTTTTTATTCCTAAGAAATAGATTATTGCATTTCTGCCACTTTTACAGCCATGGTATAATAGTAGTAAATAACAGTATCATGTTTTCTTTACATGAATTTGGTTTTATAAGGTAATTATTTGTTAATATCTTGGGTTTAATATACACTGAATTGTAGCCTTTGAGTACAGTCTAAGGTTGGATGTTTTTTAACTGTGGTTGCTGTTTCTAACTAGGATGAACTCCTGTTACAATAGTTTCTTCTGACTGTCAGATGGTTCAGGACAAGGGGCCACATCTTCGTATACGTAAAGCACCTCATATTGAGGTCATGATCCTGTCAGGTACTTTTCATTGCTACATGGGCACAAATTTGCAGTGATTAATATCAATAATAACAACATGCAGGGTTTTTTCTAATATATGAATGGGACCTGGCGTGCACAATCCTTTACACAGAAAAAGCCACGACTGTTATACAGTAGATGAGTTTTTAACAAGATGGGAGAAAAGGCCTTCTCAAAGACCCCACTAATACGCAAGTTCATTGGACCATTGGTGTTTCCCATTAATTGCAAGACTTTAGCATATAACCATTGACTATATCTGGTTTTACTTATCCAATCCAGAACTGCTTTTTCTCTGCCTGCTGAGCAGGGAAAACTCCATGCTATACCAGTTTCTTTTTACTTGGGGCTCCCAGTATCATCAGGATTAAAGCTGTCAGAACAGTCAGCCCTCTTTATTTTGTGGTTTTAAATACAAAGTGTAATATTGTTGCTTGAGAAGTGACATGCTTTCAATGTGTTAGTTAAAAATTGCCAAGTGGTCAAAACAGAAAGGATCCCTGTTAATAGCAGACGTTGAAATAATGCTTTCACCATTTTGGGGAAAGAAGATACAGCTCTGCACTTTAATTTGTTTTTATTCTACACCACTAACTTGTCTTCATTGGCTTAATCCTACACTCAAGTATAAGGAAAAACTCATGCTCAAGTTAGTGAGAGTTTTGCTTCATTGAATACAGTGCAGGGTGCCATTTCCTCAGCTGGTGTTGTTCATTTTCTCTCCACTTATGTCGGTCTAATACTAGAAGTACAGAATTAGGCCCTTTTTTAAAAAACAAAAAGAGCTCACGTGGAAATGACAGCATTTCATTTTGCTTTTTTTTTTTTTTAATTCACTGTAAAATATTCCTGCGCTCTGTGTGTGCATTTGTATTTGGGGATAATTGTGCCCATCCACCCCAGAGCAGTTTGAAGTAGCTGGTGTATTGTATATGAATATTTTTGTCTTGCGTGTGTTACTTCAGTTATCACTTTGTGCCATTATTTTTTTTTTTAATCATCAGAGTCCATTTTCTTTTGTTTTATCCAGGATAGTATAGATGTGTCTTTGTGATAACATTTTGTAAAGAACAAAACTAAAATTATTTCTTCATTATATTATGTTCCTGTTTGGTATGTTTTAATTGAGAAAAGAGACTTTTCCTAGGCAAAGCTACACATCTGTCATTTTATTTACCCTGTTGTTTTACTATCAGTTAAAATATGCATACATTTCAGGTGTAACTTTAGGAGGAACAGGATATACTAGTAATTTATACAAAAGACACTGATGATTATTGACCATTAAAGAGTAATAAAACATTTCCTGTGTGAAATAGATGTAGCATCAAATGTCTTTATTTCTGACTGTAAATGTTTCAGGTTTACTTCACAGACATTAATGTTATTATATAAAGTTAAAAACCTGGCTACACTCTAGCAAACATAGGCCACCTCTCAATAAATGAATGGAGTTGCAAGCAAAAGAAAAAATACTTTGAAGAAAGTCCCAGGCTCATGTGTATATTAACCAGAGCAGATGAAATGATTTATTGGGTTTTATACACAATCCGTAAAGGGTAAGCATTGCTAACAGAATGAGTGGCAGCCTCAGGGAGCTGAGTAGCCCCCAGGGACCAGCCTTTGTTCCTCTGGACTTGACAGGCATGTGTCCCTGTTAAATGAGGGCTTAATTTCTCTCATATGTGCACAATTTCCAAGCTCAACAAAGGCAGCCAGGACTGGAGCCATTTAAAAGAGTCAGCTCAGGAGGAAGCATTCCTGGAGAAAGGGGATGCTAAGGGGCTAATTACTCACCATAGTTTAGTAACTGATTTTTTTTTTTCTTTTTCTTTTACTAAGGACGGTTTATTAACGCAGAACTGCCACTTTCATTTTACATAAACATAGATTAAAATTACAAAGCTGTTACTTCTCTTTGTGAAATAGCAATGTTAAAGGTCCTGCTGACCAAAAATAAACTAAGTGTATTCATTTTATTTTTGACCTACCATGAAAGTCATCATGTCTTAAGCTCATGGAAAGATTTTTTTTTTTCCAAAAGCTGCAGAGAAATTGCTTCTCCAATGTCTTCCTCTTCTTTCTCAGTCTTTCCTGGTCTCACATATAGTAGTAAGAGTTGTCCTCAGTGCTTACGGCATTCATGCAAATATGGTTACATATATTGTCCAGATAAATGGTTCAGCATACGTAAAGCATATTAATATTTACTTAATTACCTGTCTAGCCATGGTATGCTTTTTATAAGCCTCTCACTACATATAAATATATATTTAGACCCAGAAGACCTGTATGGTACTTTTCAAGTAGTCTAGTGAGGCTACTCCACAGAAGAAGTAGGACTTTTCCTCCCTTAATGTGGGGCGTGGGTCACTCCTGTGTTGTTGGCAGTTGGCATTCTCTGTGCAGAACAGGCCAATCATTCAACAGTGATGTAATTTTTTTTTAAAGTGTGGAAAACACGGTTGTTTTCTTTGGGCAGTGACGTCAAACTCTGTTGTTTACCTTGAGAGAAAGATGAGCCACTTGAGTGCAACTGGTTTGAAAATGTGGTCACCATTAGCAAACCACTTTGTCAAGAAACACTATGTAGTTTCAGTCTTATGTCCTATTCTGAAACAAACAGGAAACCTTGTTGTGAAAGAGGCAACCCGTTTGATTCTTCTCCATCAGAACACACTGATCCTTTAACAATCACAACCCAAACAGGTGGAAAAAAGCCTTCTCTCATTGCTCTGTAGGGTCATGGGCTGAACGGGCTTCAAAGTGGCATAGGAGAAAGCTTTTGGACACCTGGCGTCAAAGCTCATAGCCTATGGTCAGGACATGGTGCATGTACTTCTGTGCAAACTGAGACAACAGTAGTAATTATAGCATGACCTCAGTAGAAGCAGCTTGCTTTTAGGATTGAGATGGGCTTTTGGATATGAAAGGAATAAAATTTAGAAAAATTGAAATTGGAGAATCTAATGGAATGCTGCTTCCAACATTATATAGAACATTTATACAGGTAATATTAGATGTGATCCCTTTGGCATAGGTGCTATGAAATCTTTGTGAGGTTACTCACAGCCTAATGTTATAGATGTAAATATATTTTTTTGAATTGGATCCTTCATACACGTTTTATGTTTTTTTGTGTCGGCTTGCGTTGGTTTGGGTTTTTTTGTTTGTTCGTTTTAACAGTGTTGATCCACAGTGTTGATATTCAGGCAGTTTCAAATCAAAACTGAGCCAACCAGATTTGGCTGTTTTCTTCGTCAAGTTATATAATGCTAAATTAGTGTTAGAAGCCAGACTTAATGTTTCCAACGCTAGGATGGTAAACTAAAGAATGTTTTGTCTTTCCTTGAATGGTTTATCTGCTGTGTAATTTTTGTATGATGACTTTATTTAAAATTTTTACTTCAAGTGGCCACCTTTAGAACAAATATATTATTATTAGACATTATTATTGTTATTGTTATTATTATTATTCCAATATAATGATTATAATTATCAGAATTGTTTTGGAAATTTCAGGTTAAGCTTATAGTCTTTCAGATCTATATTAAAAACTATAATTAAAAAAAATTAGAGAAATACTTTTCTCTAATTTCAGTATTTCTGATCCATTACATAATCAGGGCTGCATAAATAGGTATCCTCATAGAATTAACAAAGAATTAGATTTTATTCTTTGAGCTTCATTATACACGTAGGAAGATGGTGAATGTACAAACTACAGGTTGCAGAATGCTAAGAATGAAACTAGTTGCAAACTTGTCAATGCTTTAAATCATCCCTGAGCAGACAGTGCTCCAGCAGTATGAGGAATTAAAGATTTTAATTGAAATTTAATTAATTTAATTTTAAATGAAAATTATCCATTCTTTCCTTTTGAAAAGAATACAGCGGATGATGGGTTACTGGAAGAGGGATGCAGGACTCTTGGTTTATTTACTCTTTCTTTTCAAGGCTTTGCTTTTTCGTGCTGAAGAAGGCAATAATAGTAATAGAAAGGACTGTAAAGCTTCCTTAGGATTTCTTAAGAAGTTTTTTTTTAAAAGTCATTATTAAATAAACAAACACATGTTTCTTTTCACTACATAAAAGAATTCTGATTGGATAGAAGTCACAAACCTGAGCCAGGTTCTACTTACCTCTGTGCAAATCAGAAATAGCTCCACAGAATAGAAACAGCACATCTGCCTTCATCCTAGTAATAGATTTACAGCCATCAAGGCTTAGAGTCACCCATTTATTTCCTCTCTCCCTAGAGATGACAAAGCATATAATACTTGATGAACTGCAGCTTCCAGGAACATTCAGATGTTAATGCTACAAAGGCCTATATTGCAGATTGAAATCTTGCCTGGATTAAAATTCTGCTTTAGATGAAGTTAAGGAGCTACATGTATGCAGGGGTGTTTGGTGCTGTTGTAAGGCTCAGGGAAAATGGTTTAACCTGGATTCCAAGCAGATTCTGACTAAGCCTTTCTCTAAAGATTTGTTTCCATTCTCTGGAGGAGGAGGGGTCCTTACCAAGAGACTTTCTTTCCATCTGATTAAGAGAAAGCACCTCCTAATCAGAAAGGAAGGTCCCACACAGATTATCTTCTTGTCATACTATGACAGGACCCAGATTTCAGTGAGGCTTTTGTGAAGAGCTGTGGAGAGTATCAAAGCCATGGCTCCACAGTACTTAAGTTAGTTTTTTTTACAATAGGAAAAAAGAAGATGAACTCATGCTCACTGTTTCCAGCTAAGAATGAAGTTTTATTCCTTTGCTCCATTGTTGTCTGGTTACCAGAATGAAATGTTAATCATGTAAAAGTAGCGTATCAGTCTACCGAAGAAAGAAAGAATAATCAACGCTTCTCTCACACATTCTTGCTACCTGAACGTTTTGACTCAGTGTTACACTTCTCCCCGCCCCAACTTCTTAGAACTTTTTCTATATTTACAAACAGCTGCCTTTGTCTTGTGGGAGGTTTATTACTATTTTGCAGCTTACTTCCATAAAATGGTAGTAATGAATGCAAATTTCACTGCCTGTTTCATGTGTTTGTCATAGCATTAAGTTTTAAAGAAAAAACCCAAAACACCCAACCCCCCAAACACAAACATTTTTTACCCTGATCTCCGAAGGAAAGGACTTTTATCTAACGTGCTGCCAGTCTGTCTATGAGAGTTTCACCTGAATAGTTTTTGGACATACTAGGTAATCAGGTAACAACATCTGAGATATAGGAAGAAGCCTAGAAGATATTGTATTCATTTAAGTCTCGTAAAAGTTAGTGGCCCTGATAAAGCCTTTTAGGTTGCCCTGGAAGTAAAGGGTTCAGTGTAAGCTGTCCCCATATTGGAACCTGAAGAATGTACTTGGGAAAGAGATGATAAATGCCCTAACTTCAGGAAAAGTTTTGATCTGAGCTTATACTTGAAAAGGCAGCAGAGAAGCAAAACTCTGAGTTTGCATCTCGTGCAAAACCATGGGAAACAAGCATTCATAAATTATGTTGCTTACAAAACTACTGGTTCTGGATATGCCCACACTTCCCATAGAAACAGAGCCTTGGGTACTGACCAAAATACTGTCTCCTTTCCTTCTTGCAGAGGGTGTGCACATGGCAGGGAAAACTGAATGGAAAAGATTTTATTTCTGGTGATATATTTCATCTTACCCTACATGTGTTCTGCAAATTCACCAGTTAGAATTTTGTCTGAAGTTTCAGTGATTTATTTTGAATATGCTGCACAATATGAAGGAAGATCTTACTGGGAGATTTTATTCTAAAGAAACAGCTAATCTGTCGCCTGCTGTAGCTCTCAGGTTCTTCCCTTTGTTATATTTGCACTGTTGAGGCTTAGTTAAAATGTTTTCCATTTCAACCACAAGAAGTTTTGTGAGACTAATGCTTTCTAAACTTCTGGTGGCAATACTGTGAATTTGTTGACAATATCCCTATCTAAATTAAATTTATGGAACCCACTAAAACAATTAAGGCTTAGATGCATGGAGACTTTAAATTAGATTTTTTGAAAATAAGTTTCACCTCATTTATTCCTTTTCATATTGCTCCGTACTCTGAGAGCAAGTGTTCTAACCAACCTACCAGCAACAGAAGTGCTTTTATTTCATTAGGGTATCACTAAAGTAAGAGGGTTTGAGAGAGATCTGTAGCCTTCACATTTAATCCATAAATATAAAATTATTTTTCAATAATTCACAGCTAGAAACAATTAGCCTTAAAATATACAGAGCTATTTTTGTGTATCTTAGGAAGGAGGTATAACCTGGATCTGGACAAAGTCTGGCACTTTGTCAGGTACTTCACCATTAATTTTTATCTCTGGTCCATAATTTTCCCCTGGCAGTTTGTATTTTTTTTCCATGTGCTCATTGATAGGTTTATGATCAGTCCTGTCTCTAATGTACAAGGCTTCCTATCTGTAGAACCACATCTGTCCAGTTCTTCATAACGACTCACCTGCATTCAGTGATCTTACTACTAGGGAAGCTGGACAAACTTTCTAGCCAGAAGTATTAGAGAAAAGTGTGGTGTAATTGAGGAATGACTGGGGGATATATCTATTTCATTCTTTGTGATGCTTAAAAAGGCATAACATCATGAAAGGATCTTAGAAACAGTATTTTTGTCCTCAGAGGAAGCCACTTGTTTGCTGCTTCTTTTGGGTCAATAGTTCTAGACTCTCTCGTTGGCCGAGTTTATATTCTTCCCAGTCCCGTTTCAGAATTTATGTCTAAGTGCCTAAACTGCAACTGTGCCCCACAGCCTGGTGGTGTGGTTATCCCCTGAGGGAAATGCTTTGGTGTGCCCTATGGCCTCCACCCTGTTCAGCTACTCAGGCTTCTCTTGGAAGGAAAACCTAGATGTAAGAGGAGTGGAGCAGAGCCCAGTCCCTTCCTGATATGGGATCCAAATTTAATTTGGATGCACTCTCAATCCAGGACTGTGCAAAGAAACATGAGAGCATAGACTCAGTCTTAGAGAGGCACAGCAGGACATTTTAACCCTCATATTTAAATAAGGCCTGACTTAAAATAGTATGTTACTGTTTGATGCAGCACTCACTCATTTATCATGTCTTACATTTTCTGTGGTTCAGAGCCATCTCTCAATATGGCAGGGAAGTCCTACAGTTCCTCAAACCTCCATTCGTCTCAGCAGAAAGTGAAGAGATCAGTAGCTATGTGATTCAGTTCACTCTGAGTTTAGTGAATAAAACAGGTTCACAGAAAAGGGGGCACCATAGTTGGCAAGAGAGCAAACATGGGAGTGAGTGCCTGGGAGGAGAAAGGAGAAGGACTGAAGAGGGAGCACTGGGGCAGGAAGACCTTCCACTTTGAGGAGTGAGATGCATTGTGCAAGTTGTGCTATAAAATGGAGTTTAAGATTGTTGGAGCTCTAATCCTTTTCCTTGTGAAATTTGTTTTTTCAAATGTTGTCTATGGTGTTATAGTCAGTACTGTGAAGAGACTTTCTTGTAGTACATAGCTACAACGGCAAAAAAACTTCCCTTTCTAGAGCTGTCAATTTTGTAATTTGAGTAGAAAAGGAAGATATCAGATTTGTATTGTTAGCCCAGATGCCTCTGGAAAGGAACTTCATGCAACTCTGTGTTGTGTGTGCGAAGGTGCATATGTCACTAACATTCCAGTCTGTTGGTTGATTTCAGCTGAATTTGCTGGAAAGATAGATGTTTCAAAGAAAACTGAGTTCCCACAATCTTTGTGAAAGCAGACAGCTAGACTGAGGTGAAGGATTTTTTTCCAGAGTCCTTCAGATAGGTTGGGTTTCTTACCTCTGCCTTCACACAAACAGTTGATGTGTGACACTTTCTTGTTTAATGAGAGAATCCAAAATGGGCAGAGTCCTTCATATATCACCCAGCCACAGGAAAAGCTTCAGCTGGAGCTTTTACCTCAGTAGACTGTGAAGTCAAACAACTGGAAGTCACAAAACCATTGGGCTATATTTGCCCTTGAACTTGTGACACATCTTGTGTCACTCATCATTTTAACCCTTTGTATTCCAGAAGCAAACAGGGAGCAAAGTGGAGATATTCACAATCATTGGTTGATCTATGAACTGTGACCTGATAGCAGCTCCAAAAGTAATCTGCCTGCTTGGAATTAATTTTGCTGCAGAAAACAACTTATGACTAGAAAACAAGGGGAAGTTCTGTCAAATTATGATCTCCAAGTGCCTCCTGTACTGAAAGAAAAGGCACGAACTGAAAATGTCTGATCTTTTGGTTTCCATTCAGTACTTCAAAGAGGGATTATTGGTGTTTTAGAGAAGTATTTAAAATGCATATGCAAATGCACAGGGGTATAAGTGAAAATATGGAGTAGCAGTAGAAAAAAGTTTTAACACCCTTGAGTTTGGGATAGCTGCTTTAACTGAAAAATCACAAGTGGATTATACACACATCATACCATCAAAGATATTGAATTTATTTTGGCAAAAAACCCCACAACTGTGCAGAAATATTAAGTAGAGTGGTGAGGAAAACTGGAAAAATGAAGAAGTTCTGAATAATAAAAAAATACAGTATTTATATAGGTCATTCCTTTATGCTGACAGAAATATTTACTAGGGAGTAGTTCTAGTCTTATATGGTTACAAGAACATGAGTTTCTTCTGACAAATTCTCAGTTAATAGAAGACAAATTTTAGGTAAAATGATGTGAGGAATTTACGAGATATGTAGATACACCGCAAAGGTGGGAAATAGATACACATGCATGACAAATCCCAGTCTACACTGGATGTCTGAAAAATCCTCTTTCCTCTGTCTGTTAGTCCATTCTGTCCCTTTGCCTTTATTTTCTTCTTTTCACTCCTCTCGTTTCTTACTTGCTGTTGAGAAAGGCCACATTCTACACATGTGGTAATATCAGGTTAATGTTCATAGCCATGGCTATGGAAAAGCTGGTTATTGCGCAGTTGTTTAATTCCTTCATTCTTCAGAAGCACTTTGAAAATCAGAAGTGTAATCAAAGATCTAAATATTATATTGAAGAAACTGAATTCTCTGCAGTGGAGACATTCTGAAAAGATATGCCGTTAATGATCTTTCATTTTAAAATAGTATTATTACATATTACATCATGTATTTCTTGAATTTAAAAAAATAGCTACAACTAATTTATACAATCACCCCCAAATTCCAGGAGTTTAGTTCTACCAGATACCCTGGGTATCTTGGGTGGTATAACTATGTCTAGTCATATTTTTATTGCTTTCATACGTACACACTGCATAGACTCTGCCTAGCTGTACTGTATCAGACTATCCTTTTATCGGGTATAGCTGGTGGCAGTATAAACCATGAGGAAGAGAGAGATTCATATGGTTTCTGCATGTCACCAGAAAAACAAGATTAAAAATACAGTTTAACAGCATGTATAGTTCTGCTGTTGCTGGTTATTTGTAACAAATGAGTACCAGTGAAAGACATAAAAGAAAAAAGTTTCGACATTTTTATTCAATATACTTAAAAAACTGAAGCAAACAATCAGGAAATATGGGAGATAGAGTTCAGTTCACTGCAAAAATTAGCAATTGAATTATTTTTCAAACACATAGACATTTTTTTTCGACTTACCAAGAGCCATCCATGCTTTCCTGGATTTTTTTTTTCCCCTTGAAATGTTAGATATTGACCACAATTAATTATCTGTGGATATACCTGAAGTGAGAGTTTTAGGCTATTGTAATGGTAATTGGAGTAGTCAAAACCCGTTCAATGGGTTGGAGGTTTTGTCATGGTGTGAATGACCTATGAATAGTGTAGCCAGCAGGAGCAGGGAGGTGATCATCCCCCTGTACTCAGTCCTGGTGAGGCCGCACCTCGAGTACTATGTCCAGTTTTGGGCCCCTCACCACAAGAAAGACATCGAGGCCCTGGAGCATGTCCAGAGAAGGGCAACGAAACTGGTGAAAGGGCTGGAGCACAGGTCTTATGAGGAGCGGCTGAAGGAACTGGGCTTGTTTAGTCTGGAGGAGACTCAGGGGAGACCTTATTGCCCTCTACAACTACCTGAAAGGAAGTTGTGGTGAGCTGGAGGTTGGCCTCTTCTCGAAGATAACTAGTGACAGGACAAGGGGGAACGGCTGCAAGTTGCATCAGGGGAGGTTCAGGTTGGAGATTAGGAGAAATTTCTTCTCGGAAAGGGTGGTCAGGCATTGGAACAGGTTGCCCAGGGAGGTGGTGGAGTCACCATCCCTGAGGGTGTTTAAGGAAAGGTTAGACGTGGTACTGAAGGACATGGTTTAGTGGGTGATAGGCTGTGGGGGGGCAGTTGGACTGGATGATCCTTGAGGTCTCTTCCAACCTTAATGATTCTATGATTCTATGACCTTAGGCTCTTCAGTCACGATTGCTTCTGAGAAGCAAGGGATGTCCTTCCCCCTAATGAATTGAAAAATCTTGCTAGATAAAACTCAAAAGAAGGGTTACAGAAAGGAAGTTTTATTTATCCTATTTTACAGGCAAGAAACTCAGACACTTAAGTGACTTGCTCAGAGTCTCACAGGAAGCCTGGGTGGAGCTGGGAATTGAACACAGATAACCTGAGTCTGAGTGCTTGGCTCAGAAGACCACTTTAAAATGTTTTAGAATGTGGCTTTATTCATCTATTCAGTAGGGTTTGAATGACACAGAAGATAGGGACTGGGGAACGGGCTAGGTACATAATATATCTTCAGTATATGGTATTTTATTGGAGAGTATAAACTCGTTGGTTGCTGTTTCAGGCGTAGGTTAATATCACTTACAAAGTGTCTCAGTACACTGAGCATACATTGGAAAACACTAAAGAAAGGGAGTTTTTAGATTGCTAATGATTTTCTTTTAAGGAACATGTGACTAAGGGCTGAGAGAATTTGCTGCTGAAACTGCTTACTACGAGCCTTTGAAAATTCCCTGTCTAGTTATTCACATAGGAAATATCTGGTTGCAGGCATACTTGGCTGTGCAGGCTTCCATGAGTACCCCGTATTTATAAAGCCTGTTCATTCAGGCCTTTGAATGGGAGCAGTTGACAGAAAGAGAGTAATTTTTGTGAATTCTTTTTAAGCATATAGTGAACTTGCCTCTTGACTCTTGGATTTGATGCTTCATTGTGATTCATGCAAAGTACAAAAGCCATACGCTGCAGACATAGATAAACACAGAGATGAAATATCACCAGTTCATTTAATTTTTAGTATCGCTGGTTCTTTTTTTTTTTTACCAGCAATAGTATTTTTACTGCGTATCTGCCTTTATGTTTTCCAGCTCTTAGCCTGTCAGTTCAGTATCCTTCATGAAAAACTATACTCACTTAAGGCTGTATTCTCAGAGGCTTTCGGAAAGTGGCCTGGAAAAATTGTTTGCATGCCTGTTTGCACTAGCAAAATCCCAAATTGTGTCTGTTAGTGAGTGTGTCTAAGCCTTCAGTTCTTTTCTACATTTTCTGTAGTACTTGAGAAATATTTTGTCACTACTACTCTTTCAACCAGTAATACTAATCTGTTGCTGGAATTCTTTTAATTTCACCTTTAGCAAAATTTACATGCTTCAAACTTAACTAGAATGTATCTAAATGTCCGCAAACTGATTTTCATGTGAGGCTGGCGTGATTTCTGACTTTGGAGCAGCTAGCTGTTGCTTCACTTTGAGTAATTCAACACAAAAATAAAGAAGTGGTTGTACAAATCCTTGCGAAATGAAATCACCAAGTTTCCTAGAGCTCTGCTTTTTAATTATCTTTCTTTTTGCTCATGGAATAGTTGAAAATAAATGTCATGTAAGATAACTATTACATATGTTTCTGAAATATATATGTTCAACTTGCCACAGAAATCCAATGCAATTATTGCTCTCTAAATATTATTAAAATATCTTGAGCATCTTACTGACATATTTTAAGGTCCTCATACTTCTCAGACTGGCCTGGTTTTACTCCACCATCTTTCAGGGCACAACTTATGGCAGGAGCAATTTACTCCAACCATTTCTTTTCAGGTGCAGTGAGATCATTTAGACATCTAGTCCCAAAGTACACCTGCAAATAAGGAACTAAATTGTTTAGGTTAAAAGAATTGGCACCTCCATTTTATTGCACCTAAAGCATGTGGATCCCCAAAGTTTGTTTATTCTTAAGTAATCATAATAAAATACTGGTTTTATTAAATTTGGTGAGAAAAGATAATAGATGCACACAAATATGTAGATATTCAGAATTTAAAATACAGATTCTAAAGGAGTGAAGAGATCAGGATATTCTGTCCTTTTGTATTTTGCATCAACACTTTTGAATGTAACAACAATTTGGAAATTCACACATAGGCTAGTTGTGTCCATATAAGTAGGCAACGGAGAGCTTACATTTAGAAAATCATATGTTAAAAATTGCCAATATAAATCATAAAAATATCATAAATAGTTCATGTTTCTTGACACATTTTCTCTGCCTGTCCTCAAGCAGAATATTAGATGCTTTCAGAAACTGTTGTGCTAACTCTAGAGTATGAATACTGTCTTGGTCTCTAGCATTTCAGCTTAATTGTTATCTGTATAGCTCAGAGCAAGAGGACCGCAAGCATCTAGTATAAACGAAGAAGGGAAAAAAAAAATCTCATGAAAAAGAAAGTCTAGCACCAGAAAACTGACAGAAACATGAGCAGCTAATTGCTGTAGGCTCTATACATCTCGGAATGACCTAAGGGGATATCAACAAATCACTTTCCACTGGGGTATAGTAACAGCAATGGCATAACAGTGAAATCACTGGCAAAAACTAGGGGAAAAATTCTTTTAAAGTATTGGCATTAGCATGTTAGTGAGCAATTCTTTTTCCATTTTAATGGTTATTAATGTGTGTGCTTGCTTTTAACATCTGCAAATCCTCCCTTACCACTTCTCTCCCCAAAAAACAACTGGTGGTGTGGTAGTTGGACTTTATGTGTCTATCTCTGATTCCCTTATGGACTTGTGATCCTGAATAATTTTTTTCTAATATTGACACTCAAATTGTAGGCTATTTGGCACTAGTCGTTATACCCTTTGCCTCCCCCAAACTGAAGAGATCAGATAAAATCAGTGATCTTGTTTTTAAACAATTAAAAATTAAATTTCTTTCTTGACCACATGTTCCTAGTTGCTCATTTCTAAAAAGAAAAAAAATAGTCGGAGTTTAAATAAAATAATTAGATCATTTTTCAATCATTGGTGAAAGCATGTAAAAGAAATTGGAAATATCTCTAGGAAGGGACATTCTTTTATATTTTTGCAGAACTCTCCAAGCCCTTAAGCTAAACCAATTTTTGAACGTGGTGACAGATATGTTTCTCAACAATTCTGTATGGCCAATGCTAAATATTCAGTGGTAGATTTTACATTATTCCCATGTTTTGTTTCCTCATGGGTAGTATTGAACCTCAAATATATCATCAGGATCTTTGCTAGGTAGCTTAGTTTAAAAAACAGATTTCTCCATGGTTTAACTGTAATACTGGTTGAACAACATTAGCTGGGTAAAGTGCAGTCAACCATATTGCTCTGGGAAAGCAAAGCTTCCTTCCCTCTCCTCTCCTTAGGTAGCCACACTTTTTGCTGACTGTTGTTGTCATTGTAATCAATGAGAATTTGAACCTTTTCTAAATCAAACTTCTTTTTTGTGTCAACTGTGTTCCACCATTTCTAAATGCAGCTGGTGCTAGCAGTTACAGTGTGAGTTTTGGACTGGTATGGGCAGATTTTATTGCAGTTGTCAATCTTAAAGCATTTATTTCTAGTGCATCTCCAGCATCATGTCTGAAATTTGTTTGCAGTGAACTCAGGCAACAACATAATTTTATAACATCATTCTGAAACATTCTTTACAGAAAAACCCCTCTGTGCTTTGCAAGGAAACTGTGGCTGACGGAGTTGTGGCACCATTGTGTTTTCTTTAAAGTAATGTCTTTCTTTAAAGGCATTACTCTTTCTTTCTCCCAAAGACATGAAAACCATCTATGTATTTCAATGAGTCACGGTCTCCCATAGTTTAATCTAACTGCAAGATAGTGTTGCTATAGCTCCAAATATTTTATGTTTTTGAAAAAAAAAAAAGTAATTAGAGAAGAGTAAAGGCTGCAGTATGTATATTAAGACAGTCCATAATTAATCAACATTTGTAGGTGCAAATGTCTTGCTATTACAAAAACCACTTTTGAAATGATCTTTTATTTTTAAATGATCTCATGCCAGCCACAGGTACGGCCATATTTGTGGTTTCCCCCAGGTACTGAATGATGTTCTGTAGTGGGGTCAAGCGCTCTCGTGACATTTAGCCATTGGAAATGAAAGAAAACATTTGTGGTGTGAAACAACAGCACATACTTGACCGTGCAAAGCATATCCATTTATAACTGGATAAAAGTGACTATTTAAAGTTGTTTTATAAGGGAACCACTGTGCCCACTGAAAACCCCTAATTTGCTGTTTCAAAAAGCAAATGATGTGTAGGTACAAGAACACGCATTTTTTAAAAACATCTGTGGTGTTCCTTGTGTTGCATTTGATCTTAGTGGTAAAACAACAAAACCAAGTTTTAGAGGGACATTGCTGCCATCCTATTTTTAATTCACCATTATGTGTTAAAATAACCATTAGTTTAAAATGAACAATCACAGCCTTGCTTTCAATGGTTGCTCAGGTATTTCTTTTAAATCAGTTTATAATTTTACAGTTTGTTTTGCGTAAGGGGTGCAGCTCTAGATGTAGATTAGGGAGCTCGTGGTGACTCAGTCACATTCCTTTCCTGCTCCCTATTTTCTGTGGGAAAGAGGATGAATGAATGTGAGAAAGTGTTATTTCACCTTTTTGTGTATGGCAAGCTGCATCAAAAAATTAGTTGTTTGGGTCAGCCAAGACTCTCCATTCTGCCTTCTGTCTTCTTGCATGCTCGCAGCAGTTGGCACGAGGTCGTGATTTGAGAGTGCGACTACCAGAAGGTGTGTTCCCACCTATCTTTGTTTCCCCACTCAAGCAAACCAAGGCGATGACACTCAACCCCTTTTTGTTTGTTTGATTTTTTTCTTTTTAATACCCTTTGACTTGAAGCATAATTATAGCTTATAAATAGCTTATAAATATTAGTAAGTGTCAAAGTGCACTTGCCTGTATGGAACTCTCCAAAGGTTATAAAATATGAGAAGTTGATTGGATCTCAAGCAAAACAAATCAGCGGTAAAATGTGGTTTTGAGGCATGAGAGATTTTGAGAATGTATTTTTAAACATCTGGATGTAAACAGATTAGTTGAAGACAACTTCAGTAAAGATAGGTTTCTTGAACCATCTACAAGCATTTTGTCAAAGAAAGCTGAACTATGACTAATTCTGAGAGTGGTATGAATTATTAGGTGATGAATTTTAAAAGTAGTGTCCAGATGTAAATAGTGAAAGCATCCAAAATATTACTCAGCAGCTGCAAGAGCTATAGGAAAAGCTGACATGACAAATTTAGTCATTTCTTAATCATTTTCGTTAGGCGGTATTGTCAGTTCCAAGAGGCAAATTTTCATCTTGATTTACGCCTATAATAGAAATGACTGAAAACTGAAAAGTTCTCAGAACTGTTTACTTACAAAACACCTTTTAGGTCATTTTGGAAGCTTCCTATGACCTAGCAGTAATGTTCTTTACACATGGGAGTTCAAAAAATATACTTTTAGACAGCTTGTATCAACAAAGCAATTTTTTTCACCTAAAAATGTGACCTTTACTTGTGTGAAAGTGGTAAAAAATGGCTTAAATGTATTATTTACAGCTATATCAAAATTTATGAATTAGTTACCTCTGGTTTAAATAAAACTGATTGTTAAAGCAGAAAGTAAAGGTTGATATGAATTCTATTCTGCAGTAGCTTTCAGATAAAAGAAGCAGTGACCCAACTCATTAGCCCTTTGATTTAATATATTGACACTTGGGTAAGAATAATTCCGTTTAGTGGCTTTTGCTTCCCAGGGATCAATTTAATTAGTTATAAAATGTGACTTCATGTCAGGAGCCAGAAGAAATGCTGACGTTAAATAAAGTCATACGCAATTTAAACAATAAAGCTATCGATGCCTGGTTAAAAGTTAATGATGCACAAAAAATGGCTTAATAGAGACAACCTCAGCAATGAAAGTGATGGTAGGAAAATTAAGCTAAGTGGATGAATGAGAAATGGTGATGTTGTTGGATTGTTAAAACAAATTCATGGATGGCCTGATGGTTCATTTCATAGTACTGTATGTTTCTGATTTAAATATGTGTTTGAGGGTAATCTTGTAGTTTCATATTAGGAGTGACAAGAAGTGGTCTGAAACCTTTCTCCTTTAGATTGTAGAAAAGGACAGACAATTTACCTGGGAACATTCATCTTTGATGTATCCCCCGGGATATCTTAGGATGACCCAGTATTAACCATAATGACCTTCTATTATAATATTACAAGTACTAATATTTGCACAGTTGGTTGAGACAGCAGACAAGATCAGTGTTTTACTATGCTAGGTGCTGTTTATATACCGTACAAATAAGAAGGGACAGTTTGTGCCCTGAAGAAGGGTAGAAGCTAATGTTAAAGCACCATATCCTTTCAAAACCCATTTAATGCTGCAGATGTAATCTACTTATGTTATCTAAGCAGAGTAAGAAGACTTAGTGAAGAGAATAGCCACCCACAAAATTCTTGGAGGTGCAATTTTTCTTCATTTTTCCTTCTGTTGTTCCATACGAACACACAGATGTACCAGAGCCCTTCAAGAACTATGGTTCCATTGTTTCCACATTTCGTAGCCTGCTTTGGGCACGACAAGGTAAAATCCATGCTAGATGTCTTAAATAATAACCTGCAAATCCATATTCAGACATAGGGCCAAATTCACAAAAAGTAACTCTCACCATTTTATGAGTAGCATACAAGGATTTTTCAAGTCATGGTGGGTTGTTTCTGTTTCAGTAAAACAGTGCTCAGGTTTCATAGTGAATTGATACGGACACCTCATTTAAAGATGTATAGACACTTAACTGAGCATGCTGAATAGATGCTGGGTCGAAAGAAAATTCAGAGAAATATGATTCCATAGCTTAAAAATGTGTGTTAGTCAGATGGCCTCTGACATAGAAATTATAGTTAAAAATAACACAAAAAGCTTTTTATTTGCTTGAAATTTCTCACTGCTCAGATGAGGCTGGAGTTAGTGCACCTGTGAGGAAAAAAATGGTATCAAAATGGTCTGATGCTGAGCTAAGCCATGTTACGTTTTCATTTGTATTAATCCTTTCAGGGCAGATGGATTCTGATGAGGAAGACCAGTTGTGAAAAGGGGCAGTAGTAAATCAGGCGGTTGGATAGACTTTTAACGATTGCACGCAATCGGGCTCATCCGTAGACTCCTAGAAAGCTCGAAGCCGAGCAGCAGGCAGCGGTTATTACCTGCTAAAAGTATTAACAGTAGCTACGGTAACTTGCCGAAGGACAGAGGGGATATGCCTTAGAATAAAACCTCTGTGTGTCAGAGGGATTTTCAGACTGTACAAGAGTTATGTTTTTTTTACTAATGTTAGGCAAACTGTTTTGTCTTTGCATTGACTTTACATTGGCCGCAGCCTACACAGAGGGAACTGCTGGAAAAAAGGGGGGCATTAATACTTTACTGTGTGCGGGCCAGCCAGTAGTTAGAGAGGGGGCCCATGTTTTCTTAGGGCTCAGATGGCAAAGCTAAGTATTCAGCCTACGGCAGGAAAAAAGTGCCTTTTTTGTTTTCTGGCTGGAGAGTCCAAGCATTCCCAAAGGAACACAATGAATGGCCCATTTTGTCTGACACTGTTTCGTAGACATAGAATTCTTGTTTTTTCATAATTATTCTTGCCCGTCACTGGGTGTGCACATGACATTTGAGCGTGTTTTAAAGTCTTAACACACTCATGTGCCTGCAATAAAGTTACTCATAACAATCCAGGCTTTCTGCAGACAACAGAGCAGGGTCTGTTGTTTTCACAAGTCACAGCAGCTGGGAGGCAAT
Organism: Psophia crepitans; assembly: GCA_013399095.1. NCBI lineage: Eukaryota > Metazoa > Chordata > Aves > Gruiformes > Psophiidae > Psophia > Psophia crepitans. The sequence goes on from VWZZ01001703.1 coordinate 421,218, forward strand.
TGTGAAGACAACAGCTTAATCTAGCTGGAAAATACAGGAAGAAGAGAATATACACTCAATTTCCTTCCATATTATTGCAAACAATGCAGAAGGCTTTTTTTGTTGTGGCTTTTTCTTTTCTTTGCTCTGGGTGGTCTGAGTGAAAATGTGAGTGGCATAAAATACACTAGTAAATGTACTTTGAATTTTCAACTTGTTGCATTTCTATATTCATGCTGATGTACCTAAATCTGTTGAAGGGTGAGAATATTAATCTACATGAGCACTTTAAAAATCATACAATAACCGCCTTATTTTGACCCCATCTACATGAGGTTTACACTGGTGTTGCTTTACAACACATGTTGCAGTTGCTTCTGAGTTACACTGGAATAAATGAAACTGGAATCAGGAACTTAGACAAAATCTGATTGCTGAAAACTTTAATTTGAAACAACATTAGTTAAAGAAAAAATAAAGCTCGGCAGTCTTGGATGTTTGAAAGTTGTATTTTAGCTTCTGTGTAAAAGGACAAGGGCACTCAGTAATTTGTTTCTTTATTGCGTGCTTCTGAATCTGTAGATTAATCATATTTGTAAATGCTTCATTTATTTCAGAAACACATTTACAAACAAAGCATGCAATAAATTAACATGCAAACTCAGTTAAAAAGCATCCTAAATAGGCAGTGATCAGTTTTTACCCTAGCTGTATTTTCAAGTTTTGTGAAATATTAGGGAGATATTTTTAAAATTATTTTTCTTGATGCAAGGGATGAAAAGTGGAAAGGAACATATACTTCAGATATTATGTCAGCACTAGAAAGAGTAAATTTCAAATTAACATAAATTCAACTGGAGAGGTGGGGGTAGCATAGCAGTCACCATTAGATGTGGTTTCAGTGAGGGTAGATGTTCCTTTTAAAGAAAAGGCGATATTTATCCAATTGCAGTAAAGGTACCTTCCTTTCCTGCTCTTGGGAATGCTACATATAGCAGATTTCCAGTAACCATGGCAGACAACTCAGATGGGAAAGATTTTTATTATGCATAGCATAGAGGTTATAGCAGCAACTGGTATGGAAAACAAATGAGTGATTTGAACACGGTCCAGACTTCCAGGAGCGAGAATCGACATCAGGTTGAAAAAATACAATACGAATGCTGAGATGACTTAGATGTACACTCTGCTGTTTGTAGAAGAGCTGCAAATAGTACAGTACCACATGCACCAGGCAACTCTGGGACAGTGGTATCGGGGATGCGCATACCGTTGGAAATGCAGTGAGTATTACTCTATTCAGCCATAAAATAAAGCAGATAGAGGACAATAATATCACATAGACATCTGATCAATTTAAAAAAGCCTGAATGTGGACTTCAGGGTCTAAGCATTTAAATCAGTTAGGCACACTACTGACCTAAAAGTAAGCAAAGTATCTTCCTCTGTTTACCTTAATATACAATACCACACACCCCCCCTTGACCTCCCGTAAAATTACAATACCAATGTGGTCCAAAATAAACATACAGATTAATTGGTCTGTGCATCTCACATTAATCCTGTTCAACCCATTTGTCCTCACATCTCAGAAACCTTGTATTGGTATCTTATTTTCTTGTATTTTCTTTTGTTGCAATTTTGGAGTTAGATCGACTTTCACAATTGAAAAAAGCAACAACACTTCAGCCTAAAAATTATTTTGAAAAATGCATCTAAACTGAAATGGGAAATTACATTCTGAAAACTCTTATTCACCTGAAAAGACTGTGGAGACAAGCAGGTGCTTACAAAATGGGGAGTTTGGGTACAAGCATTCTTTACTCTGAAGACCCTTGAGTGCACTAGGAGGGCTTTAGAAAAACATTATTTTTAATTTTTTTTCAGCTGCATGTATCTATCTTAAAAAAATATGTGTTTGTGGGTGTCCTCATTTCTTTGATATGATGCTAAGCTTATGCCTAAGCTTTTCTTGTATTTGTGACAATGACCTTCCTAAAGCCAAGAAAGCCAAAGGTACTTCACGATGGTCTCCTTCCTCATCATGGAAGTTCATTGACAACTTTTGGGCATGACTTTCTTGCTATCAGTGGCCTAGAAAGGAGAATTTACTGCCAGATAGCTACCTAGTATGCACCAAAATACTCTCCAAAAGAGATGAAGTGAGAGTGAATGCTAGGAGTTTTGCAAGTAGACTGAAAGTGAGAAGTGAAAAGATCAAGTGAAGGAGAAAAAAATTATTTGATAAATAGAAGAGACAGAAAGAAATCCAGCCATAATAGATGTGAGTGACAGAGTGATTTCCAAATGGCTTTTTTTTTGTTACTCAAGTTGTCTACCACTATGATTAGTCCAGTTGGCTTGTTGACTTCTTCACTCAGTAGCAAACCTCTTAAACGTAACATGCTCAAAGTACATCTTTACAGAGAGAGAGGTGGTCTTCACAGAGTAAGCATTTAAGAAACGCAGGTTTTGTGTGTCCAAGAAAGTCATTCAAATGGTGACTACCTGGGATGGCAGCAAGCAAGTTGTATAGCCAGATAGATCTAAGAGTTCTGAAATCTGAAGTCATGGATTTGGAAAACAAGAGGAAAGCATATTCTACATAAATATACTTGTCTATGTGTGTGTATGGATAATTTAAAATATTTATACAAAATATTTATGTCTATCTAAATATGTATTCTACACAGATATACACAGATCTGTATATTATGTATGTACCTGTCTGCCTATGCACCTCAAGTACTGTGTTCAGTTTTGGGGCCCTGAAGCGTGTCCAGAGAAGGGCAACGAAACTGGTGAAGGGGCTGGAGCACAGGTCTTATGAGGAGCGGCTGAGGGAACTGAGCTTGTTTAGTCTGGAGAAGAGGAGGCTCAGGGGACACCTTATTGCCCTCTACAACTACCTGAAAGGAAGTTGTGGTGAGCTGGAGGTCGGCTTCTTCTCGCAGATAACTAGCAACAGGACAAGAGGGAACGGCTGCAAGTTGTGTCAGGGGAGGTTCAGGTTGGAGATGAGGAGAAAGAGTGGTTAGGCATTGGAACAGGTTGCCCGGGGGGGGTGGAGTGACCATTTCTAGAGGTGTTTAAAGAAAGGTTAGATGTGGTACTTAGGGACATGGTTTAGTGGGTAATAGGTGGTAGGGGGATGGTTGGGCTAGATGATCCTGGAGGTCTTTTCCAACTTTAATGATTCTATGATATGTAGAATATGGTTTTCTCTTTATATCCTAAAAATACATAGGCATATCTATGTGAGAAAGATACATTCACTTTCACTTTAAGAAAATGTATAATAGGAGAGTTTCTGCTTGTTAAGACGTGTGACTTTGTAAAGACATGTACTGCACACTAACTTACATAGTGTGTGCATTATAAGAGTAGTCTCCTGCTAGTGAGCAAAGAAATTTCCACAATGGCATCTCCAGTGCACTTAAACATTGTCCACATGGGGATGTAGTGAAGAACTAAGGCGCTACAAATAAACATACTGAAATACTGTGCGGTTGTTCTATACAGTTGAACCCTAACCCAGCTTCAGAATGGAGCACACTGACTTACAGGTAAACACAGATGTCGGACTTTGAACACAGCTATCAAAAGAAGCTTTTTATCTTCTCTGGTTTTGGAAGTCTATTTGGATAGGTATTTTTTGCAGAGTTTCTTCTTTTGTTTTCTTGTTACCAGACCAAAAGAGCAAAATTATTACAAGGGTAACTTGCTTTCTGGATGGGGTTGTCACTAGGGCATGCCATTGCAGCTCACACCTTTGTGAGATGGTATTATATTACACTGATATATTGGACTCTGATCGTGGCATCAAGGCAGCCCTCATCCTTAGTCTTAATTTTTCTTTTTTTCCTTTCTCTATGTCTCTTTCATTCCTATTTCAATGTATGTAAAAAGTGTCAGCACTAACTAGTTCCTACTTTGGAAAAAAAGTAGCACTTCAGCTGCTCCTGCAAATTCTTTCACCCTCTGAGCACTGATTAATATACAGGTTTAAGAAGAATTTTTAAACAAAACCTGGAAAAAAAGGAAAAGAGCAAATATGCAGGCTAATGGTGTACCCTGAGGTGAGCAAAATGCATTTTTTTAACAAGCCAAGCATAGCAAAAAAGCTATTCTACAGTGAAATTGATAATTACCAAAAAGATTTGCTAGCATTATTGTTGTATCCATTATGAGAATATGATAACATGTTTAAAAAACATGGGAAGTGTGAATCAAAGCCCAAAGATTCAAACTGGTCGCTAGTTTTTAATGTGAATTCTATTCATATGCCCCTGGTGCATAGCCTGAAATACAGTCTGTGGATAACAACTGTCTTCAGAGTTGTGCTACTTAACCTGAAAATTATATCTGTTCCTCAGATAGTATAGATTTCTAATTTTCTTTACCATCCTGCTTTAACAAAGCTTTAAGGTAGGAGGGCATCTCAGTGCCACTTGTAGAAGGTGCCTGGCTATAATACATGATTTCAGCCCCAAATATTTTCGAAAGGCAAGGTTTGTTTATTAACTGAACCCCATGCTGAGATTCAATCAATCTAATACAGGCTGAGTTTGAAGTTGAACATTCAAACGTATGCCCATACATCTTGGGCATATATCTTACATAATGATGTTGGCCCCAGACATCTTTCTGGGTTTGTTTATGTCTGTTATGGATTCCCCTCATTATCCATGCTGTTTGAGGGATTCCCTATGGATTCAGCCAGTTTATTGCATACTTTTTTAATTTTATACCAAAGTGAATGCTCTGAGTGGCAGCTCATATGGTAGCTCCATGCAGCTTCCTCTCAAATTCAGAGATGAATGCTGTGATTAAGGTTAAATAAAATAATATGGAAACCAACATGCTGCAAAAGGGTATGTGAGAGAATGCCTCGTGAGAGGCAAGAGGGTTATAGAAGTAACGTGAATGATAAAACATTAAGATGTTGACTACTTTTCCTATTTCTTTTTCTTTTAATTATGGTTAACCATTAGAGCAACAATTCTGTGATTTGCAAAATCTTCCTTACTGAGCATCTATAGTAATAACACTGGGAAAACTCATTTATTAAATTTCATCGGAGTGGATGTTTTAATATGCCAGCCGCTAAGCACATCTGTGTGTGCACACAACTCCCAGTAACATTAATTGGAGTTGCATATGCAGATCAGCCAGAGAACAGTCTTAAATATAGAAAGCAGAGATTGGTATGGGCCGTGCTCTGTTCTCAGGAGTGTGTCCTGCTCCACTGAAGTCAGTGGCATTTTTGAGGCTCTCCTGAGAGATGAACGTTGCCCTTCTCATATTCAGCATGTAGTACCCAGTTAGTTCTTGTAGGAGAGTTTACTAAAAGTAATATATGGCCAGAAGAAACGAGAGCTAAAAGACAGGTTTTTCTTATAAAGCCTTTGAGTTACAAAAAAGAGATTGTTTTCAATCTGAAAACTCGGATTTATAAACACTTAATTCATCAGTTCCCCGTGCCTTTCATTTGAAATAAACAGCCAGCAATATTATTTTTAAATAAGGCAGAAGGTGTAACACAAATTAAGTAATGTTTTGAGAAATATGTGATTGATGATTAAAAAACAGAGAGAGAAGGAGTGTGGGGGGGTGTCAGTCCAGCATTCATTAGTCAGGCAAAACTTGTATTTGAGTGTGCATTAAGTCAGAAAGACGAGACAGTGTGTCTGGAAAATTATTCTTTCTTTGAGAAGTAGTCTTTCAAAAATATTCCCTTGTTTCTTAAATCTGAAGGCATCCTTTGACTGACTTAGTTATTTCATATCTATCGATGCTACAGAAAACAAAAGAAACTTTAAAACCTGGAAACATAAACATCATTGAACCACCCACTTTAAAAAAAAAGGGAGGTGGGGGAGGGAGAGAGAAAAAGAAAAGAAAGAAATCACAGTGGATGTTTTCCAGTAGGGAACATGCTATGCTGTGTAAAGGGGGCTAGTGTAACAAGAAGTCATCTATTCTTGATTTCTTTAGACAGCTAGAGCTTTGTGCCTTGTCTAGTTTCTACGTTTTAAGAGCTTGTTCTGTGTAGCAGAAATAATACAATAAATGGGTTTAACCACATTTGTCTCAGCTAGACAGTCTGCTTTGTCGAAGATTGCTGGTACAACATAAACAAATTATGTGTTTGTAGTGCTTTTCAATGAAAGCCTATCTAACAGAGCGGAGATTGTGTTTCGGCAGCTGTAGATTTAATCTCCTACCTGTCAGTTAAAGCAGGCATTTCCTGAGCAGATAAGGCCTGGCTGCAGAGGGGGGAGCAGCCACAGCTGGACAAAGGGCCATTGTTATTGCCCCGTAATTCTATGTAGATTTACCCGCGCATTTCATCACACCGACTCCGGGCAGGAGAGGAGCCGGCCCTTCGCTGCAGGTTCGGCAGGCAGAAAGGGAATCGCAGCACAGCTTTGTGCTGTGGGTTCCCACCGATTGTCATGAGCTACTGAAGAAAATATCCCAACTTTGAGAGCAGCGTCGCTCTAACGTGAGTGTGATCGTAGGATGGATGGCAAGGATCTATTCGCAAGCCGAAAGCGAGCTTTAAATAACACTGGAGTTCTGACAAGTCGGGGAAAGCCAGAGTACGGGAAGATTGGCATTCCTTCCTGAATATCAGGATCCTCTGCAGAAAAGGCAGCGCAGCAGCGTGGATTTATGTCTGCAGTATAGCTGTTGCTGGAATTCTAACACCCAAACTTGGATAGGAAATACCTAATGCTCATTTTAAATATGAGTTTCCTGGTTTTCTGCCTTATTTTACCTTTTTAATGATTTTGTGCTTTCAAAATGTTTTTGTGGATGAATCATAAATGCTGAAGCAATTTAAGGAGCCAATACAACTAGTTTGAGCCAGACACAGTTGGCAAAGGAAAGGAAGCAGGCTGTGTGTATGTTGCTGGAAGTTTAGAAACTCTTGCTTACTCCAAAACCTGCAGTGAATACGGTATACCTAGCAGTGGCAATCACCTCAGTCACACTGTGTAAACACACCAGTTTCTTGGAGCCTTTTCTGAGTAAAGACGGTCAGATTGTGTCAAAATCTGAGGAATCCTAGGAAGAGATGGAACAAATTAATTTTTGCATGCAATCGGTATTCTGATTTGACTTTGATCTCTAGACACAGGAGTTTTCTGCATTAAACTAGTTCTCCACGTAATTGCCTTTGATAACCCTTTGTGTTTTGAGCTAGACACTCCATAAACATCATGTGATTTTTGGAAGTTATCTAGGTTACTCTTCTGCATTAAATCCCTTTCAAAAATATACAAAAGCAAGAATATCCTCGATAGATGTGAGTACCTCCTTTGACCTAGTCCCTTGAATATTATTCATTTAGACTTGAGGAAAAATATCAGTGCTTGTCTCTATAATAAAGAAAAGTAAATTCACATAGGAGTAAATACCTGAGGAAATCAGCCACAGGACTGGCTGCGATTGGAAAGGCATCTCCTTTCCCCAGCTGTGACTCGCCTCCACCCTTGTATCCTGCGAGTATACAAGTGTTTGAGGGCTAAACTGTGTAGCGCTGGCATGTACCTGCTCAAAAGCTGCTTCATTCTGATTTTTCAGCAGGGCATGTCCCTCCTTAGCCATAGCTCTGCACCCTGGGTATCTCTTCCTGCAATTGTGTGATAAGGTGCAAAGGCTACAGGCAGCAGATTACAATGGAATTGATTTATATCCGTTATGCATTGTTGCTTCTGCGACTGGAAAAGAAATCAAGGCCTCTTTGAGTGTCCTCCTGTGTATGTAATACTGTCCTCTGAATGGGTCTTTGAGCTTGAATTAATTAATAATTGTAAAGTATTTAAAAGCTCTAAGTGCTTACATAGTTAGAATACAGTATAGTTAGAAATCTAGGAATATCTGTGAAAATATAGAAAGCTTTAAAAACAATATATTGATCAGGAAGAAATTCCTCCCATAGCAAAGTAAATGGTGGAACTCCTAATAGCAGCAGTGACCCCCTGGATTTCAGATATATTCTGTATTTGTTTACTAGAATAGAAAACCCTCAACCTGTTCTTTAGTTGTACCTTTTTTACCTCTATAGCGCAGAAGGATTTTGATCAGAGACATTGAAAGATGTTTCTGTTTTCGTTCCCACTTCTCCTGGAGCTATTCTTTAAAGTGAAAGACCATCCTTCCTTTAGCAATTATCATTGTTGTGCCGTTAGATGATTTTTTTTAATACTGTACATTGCAAGCCCTTCTAAAGAGGGAATTAGGTTCATGTTAATAACTAGTGATGGCTGCTCTTTGAAAAAAGAACTCTGTCTTGAATGGATGTGGGGAGAAAACTGCTTGAAAGCACCAATATGAAATGCAAATTCTGAAGCATCTCTCGCTCTAAATTTTTCCATCAACAGGACATTTCAAGGTACTCCAAAAATCTTGCACATTTTGATAACACTATAAAAACATAAGCTAATAAGGAATTTCTGACATAATTTATATTTACATTTGAGCTGAAGTAATGGAGCTTCCGTATATAAAATATCAACAAGTATCATTAGGCTGCAATATTTTTCTTATTTTGGCATGAATAAGACAAGGTGCAAATGAGAAACATACATCTTCACTAGTCTTTGGAAATATCTGAAATAATTGACTTGCTCAGTCTTCTGTGATGGCTTGGTGACCACTAACTGTGACAATTTGCATAATAGTCAACTCTCCACTTCTGTAGAGATAACTGTTTGTATCTGATTAAAATTAGGACTGTTTTAGTTCTCTTGACTTTTCCAGAAGTTGCAGAAATAGAGATTTGCTGTTATGCTTTAACCAAACAAATGCACACATGGGGATAACAATATGCTGAGTTTATGCAGATTTTACAACACAAATCTGAATAAAATACCCACTAATAGACCCTTAAGGAGTAATAAACACACATGAATTTTCCTTAGTTGCACTTTAAAGTGATTTTAACATACTACTAGACCTTAACAATAATATTTAATTGACAAGATTATGCATTTGTATGGATTGAAAAGGTGGTAGATCTCTAATTCCAAATGAACTATAAATTCACTTTTGCATAACATGTTTTATTTATTTCTCTATAGCAGAGATGTTCTCCATCCCTCCTAGTGAGAGTTTCTTAAAAAACAGACAATTTAAATAGATTTAATTACCATTTATCATACTCTTAACTTCATGAGATCATATTTAGTTGAATTTTGTATTTCCAGGTAGTCAAGGAGCTAAATGAAAACAGGGCAATACAACGAGAAGCTAAAAGAAATTAAGTGAGAGGTTGTGTTTAAAACTATTTTATTTTCAGTGTGGTTGGTAGTATTTTTCTGTTGCTCCCTTCTTTATTTCCCAAGAAGATGGAATTTAAGTTTAGATCATTTAAACTTTCAAAGTAGTGAGGAAGAAATAATACAAAATAAGGATGCTCTGTTTCGCTCTATGATCATGGCTGCAATTTTCACATTAATGTTGTGGCCACTGCAGTAGACTTAAATCTCCAAATCATACTGAATGATTGGACAAATGGAAAAAATGATAGGGGAAAAGAGAAAATAACAGTTACAATCCATTTACAAATTCAGTAGTGGGCTACATATTTTTCATAGTATTTCCCATATGAAATGTTCTCACTTTGTGAGTCTACGGTATCTTTTTTACAGTTTATTTGCCAACACCTCCCCTGGGATCTCATTGGCAGACATTTTCTTTGTGGCTCATGTACTTGCACTGAGAGGAAATATTTTTCAATTAGACTGTAGATAATTAGATGGCAGATAAATTAGAACATAATATACCTCCCTATATAGATATAGCTCCAGTGATTCTATGTTACTAACAGGAGCAGAAAGTAGTCTCTGAATAATTTTCAATGTGGGAACTACGTCAACACGATGTTCAGTGTCTTAGCTACGATGCAGTGCCTGCATGATGGCTTTTGGTCTGTTGGAGCCCACCTTTCCTCAACTGCCGTTCTTCCTTACGCAGGGTCACAGTTGCTTCCGTGGGATTATTTATGCTAGAGGGGATTTCTCACTTCAGCCTTTGGGTCCACTCTCACATATTATTTTGCATTAGAGAACGTTAGGCATCAATGGCGCATTGACTCAGAGCCTTAGGAGTTCATCAGTTGCATTTCTGAGTTCAGAACACAAGGCCAGGCCACCACTCGCACACGAAGTAGCCAAGTCCTTTATAGCTGAGCAGGTCAGTTAACCCAGCCTTAGTCGCTTTGCTTCCTCATAGCAGCCCAAATAAAACAGCTAGACTATTCAATTATAACCAAAGAGATTTTTTTTATTTTTTCAGTACATTTCTTCTGCAGTTTTTCTAAATAGCTCATCTTTGGGACCAGAAAAGGCCGCAGTCATGGCACAAGTTCATTACAATATTGGCAGAATTGAGGAGAAGATTTGAGCCCAAATCTGGAAAAAATCCATGCAGGGTATTAAAACACTTGCAGTAGTAGTATTGGGGGCACAAACACTGCTTTTAGTGCCCTTAAGATTTTTAAAATAAATCAACCTAAAATCTAACCTGTTGAGCTATCAGTTATAGCTGTTATGTTCAATCATATAAACATGTGTTTTGAGCATTCTGAAAATGTATATTCTTACTTGATACACTGCCATTACCTGAGAAAATCTGCTATTACACTGTAGTTTTTAAGTGAGAGGGTAGAAAATTTCAAACACATTTTTACAATGGACATTAAAAGCTTAATGACTGCATAGACAGGTTAAAGTTTAGTCTGGCTATACCAATTATTCAAGAAATTAAAAAGTCTTAGGTAAAAAATCAAGTTTTAACTAGGAAAAGTTTAAACCTTCCTGTGAATGAATTAGGTTCTCACAGAAACTGCAACATCACAAGTACAAAAGGTACTGTACATCCTATACTAAAGAGAAAAAAAAAATCAATTCAGTACATTCAAAGGCTGGTTTCTCAGCTAACACGCATTGAAGTGGTCTGTTAGATTCAATACAAATCTCAGGATTTCTGCAAGTTGAGAGCAGCGTTCAGAGGTTTTATTGGTGGAAGAAGTGGGGACAATGATTTTAAATAGCAATGCTGGGTTATTCTAGGCAATTAGAACATATTTAGCCTATCTGTTTTATACTAGGGCTGGTTGTAATAACAATAATAATACTAATAAAGCTTTAAGGAAGGGATAACATATTATAAAGATTGTGCTTACTATCTCTCAAAAAGACAGCACGTAATTCTCCCCTTTACTGAAGTAAACAGTGTGACAGAGAGGCAGCTTGTCAAGTTTGATCTTGAAGAGTTTGTGAGGAATTCAGCCGCCATTATAGGGTGGGATTTACTGCTGCTCTTGAAAGCTGCAATCCTCGCAGCTAAGCAGAAATGTGTGAGCTGCCTTTTTGCTTGCTCTGCTGCCACCCTTTCCTCTGAATGCCCTTACTTCTCTAGCTGCAATGTTAGTTGTTGTGGAGGCAGCTTTGGTTTTTAAAGACAGAACCCTTCCTATTCCCTAGCCTCACTTAACGTGCTGTGTTCCTTATTCAAAAGAGGCAGATCATTTTCATTCAAAGCATTATTTTTCTATGACATATCACTTTGGCTTCCATTTTCCAGGCACAACACTAACCATCAATGACTTTTTAACAAGGAGGATTGTCCAGCCAACTTCTGAGATTAGCATTCACATGACTGTGGGACAAAGCACTGCAGATTTGCCCAGTTTATCAAACGGGCCACCAGCTTTTATTATTTCAGGGAGAATCAAATTGGAAGTTGCTTCTTGAACTAATCAGGGCTGATTTGCTCTAAAGTTGCTTCCTGACTTAGATCTCAGGCAAGGAAGTGCTGTAATCAGTTCCCAAGGGCCGTCAGAGTTGTGATGGGATATTAAAGGAATGGTACACTACCTTTTAAGAGTTCCCTGATCTTGGTGGCTTCTCATGTTTAACACAGTTAAATCTGAGCTTGTTGTATAGAAACAGATATTAATTTTATGAGGTAGCTTTATATAAGTGATGATTTTACTCGAGGTTGCAGAACTGAATTTTGGAAAGAATACACTCGGGTTTCCTCCAGGGTTTGTACAGTTCAGTTAAAGATATAGACTGGCAGAATTGTTCAAAACCAAACATTTACTGCCCGTCACCAAAAAAAAAAAAAAAAAAAAAAAAAAAAAAAAAAAAAAAAAAAAAAATCTTCATGAAAGAGAAAATGAGTCCCCCTGAGTGTCACTGTTTGCATATTAGCCCATAGTACGGGCTCTGCCAAGTTACTGTCTGACTGACTGCTGCAGATGCTCTTTCTCAAGTATTCTGAGTGAGATCTTTAGTGCAAGTCTTCGGGGACAAACAATAGCACCTGTTCCTCACAAGATAGCAGCCCAGTTAGTCCATTCATGTATCTTTAATGAAGCTCTGGGGCAGATGGCAAAAAATGGCATCATCAACAACTTAGCACAGAGGAGACAAAAGGGGAAAGTGCCGATCCAACAATACGCTATTTTTACGAATGCAAAGAGACAGAGTCGGAGCGTTTCTCAGGCATCTGCTACAGTCTTGGTTTTCAGAACGACCTGCGGAACATCTCAGCAATTAAAATTTCTGGACTTGTAGCCGATTTTATGAAGTACACCAATCAACCTCTCCTCCAAATTTCTCCCCCCTCAGTAAAATCAAAATAATAATAATAATAGTAAATAATAACACCACGACTTCCCTCAGGGAAAATAAATTTGTCAAAAATTAAGGTGACTACTGGATATTTGGCATTCATTTTACATCTTCAGTAATTCAGTGATCAGTGATACTTGTACATTCTCTTCCTTTCTAATCCTTATTTGTGCTTTTCAGTTGACCTGTGCTGGAAATGGACACTTATGTATATAATAATTCCAGGTGGAACCAACATTGATCTAGGAATAGTATTTAATATATGCCAGAGGGAAGACCCATCGCAGGGAATAGCTGCTGTTCAGTATGAGTTTTTCTCAGGCTGTGTAACTCTCCTAAGTGTAAACTCAAAGTTACTCTCTAAATCTAAGCCACCTTTAGCCAAAGTTACAGGGATTTATACAAGTAGAGGACCTGATCCAGCATTCAGAGTAGTATTTCAAAGAAGAATAACAGATAGCCAGAACATGCATTGGAGATTCTCCACACTTACAAAATTGCCTGTATTTGAGAGTTTAAAAAAATCTTTTTGGATGTGGTGGATACAGAATTGCGTTGGGGAATAACCGTTGTTGGATTTGGTCATTACACATTTCACATTATTTGTCTGACACTGTGATGCAAAGTATTGCTATGGGTATGTATGCACCACCACTCTAACCAGAGTATGCTGATCTCTCCTGTGTCTTGTGAGATTGCATTGGTGTCTTGTACCTTTGCAACCCCATGGAAATACTTTCTCTGTGTGGTGATTGAAAGGGATACTTCTTAAGCCTTGGCTCCATTTGATTAGACTGTAGTTGGGAACTAATGAAAATGATTGTAAGTTGGATTGTGTTGAACTCCTTCCCCTATATTCTACAGTTATTTCTATCAGACAAAGCCTGTGGTTTTCATTTGCTGTTTTCTTGTAGAGCCAGTGTAAAGGAACACCACACAGCAAAACTAGCACCGTTTTATCAGAGGTAAATGCCTGTGCTGGGCACATGGGGATCAACTCCAATCTAACCAAGTTTAACTCATATCCTAAAACGCACAGCCAGGCTTACCTCAGCTAAAATGAGAGAAATAGCTGCTCAAAGCTGGTTTCTTTCACGCCCCAGTGCCATAGCAGTAATTGCACAAAGACCTTTTTATTATAAGTTGATTTTCCTGAGAAATGGATTCAAAAAAATACTGTAAAGTGTTTATTTTTTGCTTGACCTTTATTAACCTACATCTTAGGGCTTTCCCAAGAGAAGAGTTGTTGGTAAATTAACCCTCATAGACACACACAGTAGCATTTCTGCACTGCATCAATGGTTGTGAAAGTAATGGGGATATGACAAGAAAATTTGGCACTATTTAAACAATGTCATAGGTCAACATATGGGATTTGACCAAAAAGGTTTTTTAGGAATTAAATGAAAAAAAAAATTGCTTGAAGTGTACTTTAGCTTTTTAATAGTATTTAATGCCACCGATTTACGGTAGGATAAGGGCAATTTTTTTTTTTTTTCTGCCTAAAACCCCAATTTCTTCCTACATTTACTAGCTTTGATACATAATCCATTATATGTTCACTTAACTACTAATCAGAAAAATCATAGTCAAACTTTTGGGTATTGCTGGGGTGAAGGAATGATGGATAAAACCTCTTTGTGATCCTAGCCACTGTCTCTGAAACACATGTAGCATAAATTAAGAAACTAGGAAATTAACATGTGGATTTAACAGACACGATTCTATCTCACCTCATGTTTTCTATACACTGAATACAAATGCTGGTATAAGGTGAAGAATTTTTGCTTTTGCATGTTTGTGCTTTTTGATACATTTTTTAAGGTCAAATTAAATTTGATATAGTAGGTTTTATTCCGAAAGGGTCTCTGAATACAGCTCCATAATTACCAAGCTACATGATAGTGCATAAAGCTATAAAACTGCTTAGACAGACAAGCAATTTATATGTTATAGTGAGGTGTGTATGGCAAAGGATGTTAGTTTAATTGGGAGCCAAGATGTTGGAGCCTTAAATCTTAAGAGCTGGAGTGTTGACTAGAAGACTATTTAATACTGTGGTGAGATTTTGGAAAAATACCTGAGTTGTTGGTATATATACGAACAATACAACATTGTAAGATCTCAGAATTAAAATTACCCTAAGGATACTAGAATTTGAACATCAAAGTAGCTACTGCAGTGTTAGGTTACTTCTAAAATGCTTGTCACTCTACTGTCTGCGACCAAGGATGAGAAAACTTGTGAAAAATTAATAGAAATATATACCAATCTTTTTAAAGAACCTGTGATATATTAGAAAGGTTTTGTACCTTTTTACCTTGTGCCAGGACAGGGAATATTAATTAAAAAAAAAAAAAGAGAGAGAATCAGGAAGAAGTAGGAAAACGTGCCGTTCTGTGAGACTGTTACACCTTTGACACTGAGGGAAAACAATGTTAGTGAGGGCTTTGATGTGATAATGTGAAATTGGCAGGGATTACATTAAGGCGAAGGTTCTGTGGGACTGTGTGAACACAAGAACACTATCAGTACTGGAGAAATACCTGTCAAGACAAATTTGTGCTATTTCTGATCAGAGGCTCTCTTCTGTTTAGCAGGTTCAGGGTCACATGCCTCCGCTCATGATCCCAATTTTTCCACACGACCAGCGGACGCTGGCAGCGGCTGCTGCAGCCCAGCAGGGATTCCTCTTCCCCCCAGGAATAACTTACAAGCCAGGTAAGCTGACAGGGATGTGAAGTTGTTTAACATTTTAAGATATTAACTGCACTTTCTTGTATGATCTGTTCTCATATCAATGATGTTACACCACGGGCATAGCTGGTTGGAAATAATACAGAGTTTTGAAACTCTACTTGGAAACAACTTCTGATTCAGAGGAGGTGGGTGGAATATCAGTTATTGAACATCATGGGTTTTTTTACCTTTATTCCTCACAAAATCATTTGCTCTTAATATATTGGCCCACTTGGCTAGTAATTTGCGTCTGGTCTGCCCTGTGTCATTATACGAAGGCTACGTATCTTTAATTAATTCTGTTATCTTCAGTGTATTTGTCTTTTGTGCCAAAATTCTTACTCTTAATTAGTGATAAAAGTCAAAGGAAGTATAATTTAATTAGCAGGGATCAAATGGGTAACTTTTTTTGTTTGATTTCAATCTGAATAATAAAAGGTTTCGGTAGTTCAATCCCAGTCATCATTCAGACTTGTAACAGGTCACATAACCTTGCAGTGAAATATGTTTTGAGATGATTTAGCAAACGTTATGATTTCTTTCTTTTTTCCTCTGAGTTTACAGGACTCCTGGGGAATTCAATTAGGGATATAATGGTTTGAAGCTACTTTCAGAGCCTCCTTGTAAACAGGGCTTTAAATGTTTAAAGACACATTGCCAAAGGAATTCAATGTAGGAAGATAGTTAAGTAAATAAAAGTCAACCTTATTTTCATTTGTACATTCTTTGTAAGTGACCTCAGTCCAGAAGCAGCAACCTTACTTTGCTCATTAATAGTATTCCGTCAAGCTGCCTTTAGCATATTAACCTGATAACTAATAACTACAAAACATAAATACCAGTTTCTTTTTTTGACATTAAATATGAAATGTACAAAGTAAAGCATTGATCCTGCTCCCACTTGATTTAGCGGTATTTTTACTGTTGGCTGCAGCAGGAGCAGGGTCACATCCAAAGTAAAGTCTCATAATAGATGATATAAACAGCATCCTAATTAAAAGCCAGGTTGAACCAAAAATCTTTTCTAGCAAGTTTACTTAATATTAGATGAAGTGAGGCCAAGCAGGATTGCAGCAAGCATTTCCGTTTGTCCCACTCCCTTCTGTCTCTTTAGTCTGGAGACATTCCTCTTTAAACACAGAATCTTTGTCCAGTTATTATTTTATTTTCAGGTTTTAAAATCCCAAAGTTTCTTTTCCAATTTGACAAACTGGTGCACCGTATGCAGGAACCAGTTACTGAAGCTCTGAAAGGCAGCTGGCTTTACAGGGCACAGGATGATGGTTATTCACACACATCACCACCTCACAACAGTTGGGGACCAAAGTGAAGAATATTTTGTCTCCAAAGACATAAGAGTTGCCAGTTGTGGAAATTGTCTACAACACCCTGGCTAATGCCTTTTTTCCTCACAGACGAGAGAAAGCGTGTGCTTCAGTTTCCTTGCTTTTCCCATTTTAATCTGACGTGCTTTTTGAATAGTGACTCATAGTGATTAAGCTGTTGGTTGTGCTTCCCCCTGAAAGGTAATATGTCGAATCACGTCGTGTTGATTTTGGCTCTGTAGGCTACTTGGTACAATAATGACTGAGGAAGAAGAGTACCAGCATGATTTCCTGCACACGAACAGATTTCTGCGCTTATTTGGAAGTGCTTCATATCGGACGTATACCTACCCTAACAGTTTATCAAGCTCATACTGCTCTACCTGCAGTATGATCCTATTGACCTCATAGTAGAACACGATACAGCTTTAGGGCATTTTTTTACATGCTGGAATGCAGAAAGAGAGATCTATAACAAATGTTGAAAGAATGAAGTGCAGGCGGAAATCAAGGCCTAGACATCTCACAACATAGTCATTAATATCCAGCTGATGCTAGTAAAGACCAAAAGTCACAATGATCTGATTATACCCAGTGGCTTGCAAGAAATAGAATATTTAGATTTTTAATATATTTATTAAATTCTACAGCATGTGTAGCAAAGGTTGCTGGGCAGGTTAGTAGTTTCTGTTGGAGAGACATAATGATAAAAAAATGCTGTAACTACACTTGGTATTGATTGATTCCTATTTTTGGCACTCTCGGCACAGTAGTTAAGGAATTAATGAAACTGGAGATTAAGCTACACTCTTTCATAGAGAGGGTTCTTCAAAGTCATTTCTGAGGAATATTTATGAACTTGACTGCTACTACCTGTACTGTTCTACTTTTGTGAGAAATGAAACTTTCACCTCTAGAACTGTCAGTTTAGACTTGCTCATACTTCTGAGGAAAGTTAGGAGATGGATTAACCCTTCAGCTACTTACTATTTTCTTTTTGGTTGCCTCTTTAGTTTTAATTTCACTTTAGTTTGATGTAGGCAAGGCTGAGTTTTGACACTGACAGTTTTCCTGGACATTCAGAAAATACAGTGAGAGGGATTTCAGTAACAGGAGCTGTGGGAAGTGAGTACTTTTGAAACTGCGCCATTTAGGTAATGTCAAAGTGCACAGTCACTCAATTTGCTTTGCCTGCAAAATGGGCTAGATATAAGTCAGCTCTGACTTGGAACCGGAATATTGGTGTTAGCAGGCCAATGCAGCCAAGATGAGAAGTCCTGCCTTGGTGTACAAGTGGGGATATGATTATGTGCACGTGTCCATGCAGATATATCTTCATGGGCTAAGTGGGAAACAATTTCATGGCTGTTTAGTTCAATGCCAAGATAGCAGTTGCAGAGTACTATTGCAAATCTGCACTTAACCTCTATGCCTTGAAGTAAGAAAATGGTATTCCTATAACAAGCTACACTAGGTCATGCCCTCAATGGAAGGACCACTAGAAGAGAGGAGAATATAGTAGGTTCTGAGGCCCTTCCAGCACATGCCTCAGTTGCTTCTGAACTCCTGAGCTCAGAATGTAATTTTTAATAGAAAACTCAAGGAATTGCCAATATACAGCTATGATTTATATTAAAGCCTGACTGGACAGAATTTCCTACTGCCTGGCAGGATCATGAGGTGGCTGTAATGCTTTCCCCTATATTTTGGAGCTCTAGGAGGTGAAGCAGGCCAAAGTTAGCAAATGCTGATGACAAGTAATAATTACATTAGAAAAAAAGTCCCCAAAGTCCCATGCTTCCTTATGTATCTCAAAGTCATGTAAGATAATTTTCCGGCATGGTAAGTACTAATTGAGAAATCAGGGCTGCATAGACCACCTAATTAATTTTTTATACATATTTCAGTATTTATACTGTATACCGGATTAATTAAAACTTTAGGGCGCTGTGCATCTCAAATGACTGTTGTGACTATTGACCTGCAGGCGTTTGACGAGCCTCGTAGAGTACCTGGTTGTGGGGGTTGCCACTTATTCCAGTGGGAAGCTGAGAGTGGCAGCTGTTAGGAAGCTAATACTTGCCCAGAGATGCTACATAGTTAATATAATTATTTTGCATTCCAAGTACAGCAAAGCAACTGTGCTGGCTTTCTGACTGTGACCACTATATTTACTACTTGGAACTGGTGGGTAATATAAGTACCATTATACCTCCTCTCCCCGTGTGAATTTCCCTTCACCTAATCAACCACATGCATCCAGAAAAAGTTAGTGGGTTGGAGTATCCTTGAATGTGATTAACTTGTCCCCATTAGTGCCCTGGGACAAGAGGACAAGACAGTAAGTGGGGGTAAGGAGGAAGCCTGCTCCCTCCTTCATCTTGCAATGCCTAAAGTATTGCTTCCTTCAGTTTTTGTGGTGAATGGGGAAGTAGGATGATGACAGAGTAAAGATATAGAGTAACGCTGGACTGGATCCAGACCATACTTTGGGCAGAGCTCAAACAGAGTTACGGTTTGCTCTGAGTGGAGAGCGGGAGGGCCACTCTCCATGCTGCCTGCGTAACGGCAGTCCATGCAACTTGGAAATGGATGATCACTTTGCTCAATAGGCTTCTGAAAATATTTTGTATTATGTCAGTTCTTTACCAGATGTGGAAAGCACCTCTGAAAAAGATTATGGAAAATAGAGACATTGAGATATGGAGATTGTAAACTCTATTTAAAAGGGTTTGTAGAGTGACAAGTTGCAGTGTATTTTCAAAGCATTTCCTCATATTTCATACATAATGTATATAAAGACCATGGCTAGAATGGCTAAGAACCAACTCCTGTCTGCCTCTTTACAAGAGATTTCGCTATGCTGGTAATACAATGAAGTGTGAAAACGGAGACTGCTTTCCTAAGCTGGGGGGAAAAATAGTGAGGAATTGTAGTTAATATTTTGACCTAGTTCTATTCTCACTTGCGGTGGGGAAAGTCATCAGTAACTCCTTTGGAATCAATGAACATAAATTTAGGTAAAGCACAATAAACAAAACTGTCAGGCTTATTCTCATCTGACTGGACCTCAGAACATTCCAATACAATGACAATGACATTTGTCGTCAAACTAATTACACTCATTGGTTACAGCAGCTAATCCACATAACAAACATCATCTTAGATCTGCTAGATTTCACTGATATCCATCACTGCAGTTTCCATTTGGAACAGGCCTTTCAGAAATTTTTCCTAAAGCTGTAAGGTGGTTTAAATTTTACATAGCACAGTACTCTATTTTCAGTAGGCTGCTGTTCCTCTTGGCAGGTGAGAACAGAAAGTGTACATCAAATCAACTGTGTACTGAGTTGGCCATGTATCTTTGCATGGCAGAGGTGCTGCCTGAGTCTGGTTCTAATGGAAATTCCCCAGGACTGAGTTAAAGTCTGTCGTGTTCCCTCTTGGGTTTTACTGGTTGGATCAAGGAATCCGTAACCTCAGGATCTGTTGTAGTGATCCGTATGTGCATCACTCCTAAATGTTGAGGTCAGAACTGGAAGTGGTATATTATATAGCTGAATGTTTTCAACTTAGGTTTGCACTAAAGGTCTACCCACAGACAGACAATTGCTGGGGCAACTGATTCTGCTGCAACATGAGGATGGCAGCAAGGCAGCGCTGTGGCATACCCCACCCAGAACAAAGGCAGAACTGAGGTAGCGTCATCAGACAGGGGAGATGCTCCATAGTATCGCCTTAGCCAGTTACCACTGTTAACGTCGTCTTCAGTCCTGATGCCTCTGCACAACGCAAATGCATGCCCTTTGTGGGAATATTGCAGGAGTGGGTACACCTATCCTTGCTGAATCCCAACAGCACCCTGGGGAGAGGTACTCTTTCCATGGTCTGTTCACTATGCCTGGGAGGGTAGGGCTCTGGAATTTGTGGTCTCTTACATCTCTTCCAACTCTGTTTCCTGTTTTTCTGTGATTCCACGTGTAGAGCGTGCAAGTGGCAGTTTGAGATCCATGCATGAAAAGACAGATTTTAAGTTACAGTCCCCAAATGGGGAAACCATCATCAAACTCAAAACTTTGTAATTCAGATGAGGAAAGTCAGTTTGTGTCTTACAATTATATTTTAGGAAAGATAGGTGGTAGAACAACACCTTCCCCCTACCCTGAGTCTCACAAGAGCCAGGCATCCTTCTTTCCTCACAACTCACAAAGCCTTCATCTGGAAAGTAAGTCCATATATCCTATAAATAAAGTCCACCAAGCTTCATCACTTCATCTAAGACAAAAAGAAACATTTACATAGTTTCTATGTAGAATAGCATGGTACAATTGCTCGATGCTTTTATTCATTTGGAAATGTTGCTCAACCTGACAAATGAAACAGAAGTCTGGCATACTTCTCCATGGCTTGTAAACACCAATTTATATATAAACAACAGCAGCCCAATGTAAATAGACAGTCAGTGCAGCAAAGAGATTTAAGAGATCGGTTTGCAAAACGACAGATTTTCTTCTTCCAGCATTCTTCTCAGTCCTGGTTATCAAGGGCAGCACACACCAGTACCTAAAGCAGACCTGTTTGAACATGTTGTGCCGCCTTTTGTACAAATTTAAAAGAATGGATCCTCACGCAAGCATTCCAAATCTAGAAACAAATTTGAAAAAAATTGCTACAATACGTTGACTGATTTCTTGCCAAGACAGCTACTAAGAAACTTCTTGATCCATTCTTGCACTGACAAAATGAGAGGGGGAAATATGTACCTTCTGTAATTAAAAATTAAAACCAGCCCATACCCTGTATTCTCAGTTTCCTCAAGGGAGAAGAAAGTACCTTTGCTCTGCTTTTACTGCTTGGTGTCAGCAAAGTACTCCAAAGCTGAAAGAGTGTTAATGTTTGTTCTCAGCGTAATGGTACTGCTAAGGACTTAGCCATAATTTAACATGTTAAAATGGGGGGGGCGTATTATGTTTTAATAACAAATAAAAGGCACAACTATAAAATTATTTTTCCCGTAACAAAAGAAGGAACTGCAGCCAGCAGGTGAGCAAGAGAACACTATGGGGTGTGGTAGAGATACTATTAAATTAACTGCGAAGCCAAAAACTCTGTGTGTGTGTGCACGCGCTCGTGTGTGTGTATAAAATATCTGGCTATTTCAAACCATAGGAGCATGACAGCTGTGAAAAAGGAGTGCCGCAGGGAATTCTTTTAGAGTTTGATTTTTTTAAAAAATGTGTTTGACATGGAAAATGTTTTAGTACAAATAAAGCAACTGGTATTGAACTTAAAAAGTGTGTGTGGAGGGGGAGGGAGAAAGAAGAGATTGCTGTGTGGAACAGGAATGAATAATTCATGATATTTAAAGAAAGAATGCCTCCAAAATGTTCTGCAAGGCAGTCCATGCTGATAACTCAGATGGTTATTTCCCCCCCCCCTTTAAAGCATCATTAATTCAACATCTTTGTGATTTTTTAAAAATGTTGTAAGATATTTCTGAAAGAAACGTTATTTAACTTAGATTAGGATCTTATTTATTCAGATAATTTCATATAAATATCAAAGAGATGAGTAGAATTATTTAACCATAAAGAGACGGCTTTAATACTTTAAGAAAAGGATCTAGAGGGTTTTTGTTGCACCCTTTTTCTTTTTTTTAAGAAAAAAAATCCATCCAACATTATTGCAAACTAAAATCGACCTCATGGAAGGGGGAAAATAAGAGGAGATATTTTGAACATTACTCCATAGGACACCAGTACAATATAGTGTTAGTGAATGCATTGTAGCAGAGCCCCATACGCAATCAGAATCCAATTGTTACTGGACTGTGTACAAGCACATACTGTGCTCAATGGCCTGGTGAGGTATTATGGATATGATGCAAAGAGACCTTGTGGATTAGACATGTACAATTTATTAAAAAAGTGAAACAACTGAACATTTAAACTCAGCTGAAAACAATGGCATATCAGGTGGTAAAAAGGGAGTTTTGAGGAACCCAGTGACCCAGCTATCGTTATTTATTTGAGGGGATGACAAAAAATAATTAAAAAAAATAATCTTAGTCTTGGAATATCCTGATTATATTCTTTTGGATTTCTGTATTTTCCATCATTGCTACATTCTATTTTCAGCGTGGGAAAGTTCATGTAAACCAGACTGATTATTGTAAATCTCAAAAATGTACAGAGGAGCAGCCTGTTAAAAAGTGGCCTGCAGATAGTATAAAACACTGACTTTAAATAAGTTACTTGAGCCACAGTGATGTTCCATTAAATCATAGTTACTGTGTAATTTATCCATCACTATATTAATTTTTGTATTACAGATTGCACTGTTAAATTATTTCACCTTGCCTTCGTTCTTTACATTGACCAAGTGTCCCAATGTCACTGTGTGATGCATTGCTGCAGTGACTTAGAAGTGGGAACGCCCACAGGTGCTATAAGATATAACATTGCAATGCTTATTTTGGATCAATAGTATCTCCTATTTTCTGAAGTATTTGTTGCCCTCTCAATGCAGAGGCCACGTGTTTTCAGTTTCCGGTGAACACAATGCAGAAAGTTTAATGCCTGAATCTCTGTGTAATCAACTTGTGTAGGGTCCCAGATCTAAGAGAAAGTTAAAATTGTATTTTGAGCTATTTATAAAAGTGATTAAAATTTGCTCTTCTCTATGGCTACCTTAAAGGTGTTGTCCCAAGACAGAGAAACGCAAAGCAAAACAAGAAACAACCTCACCCTGTGTTGAGCCAACTAGGTAGCTTTTCCAGGAAAGAGCCACTTTGCTGAAAGGAAATCATCCTGAATTAAACAGGGCTGAAATTTCTTGGGTTATAACAAATTTCTCCCTGTTTCAAGAAACAGTGGCAACAACATTTTTTTTCTTCTGGGAACCACTGGGGTTTCCTGGGGTATCTTGTCTGTGTGTCTATGGCCTTAAGGCCCATTTTGTGCCCAAGCTTACATGCTTGTTTTGAACATTTGCTTTTAAAAATGAAAATCACGAGTATCACATTTATGTTTTGCCAGTTTGCCTACCAGCTATCTGCGAACAAAAAAGTTCCAAGGGAGTGTGGCAAGTCCGTGCCCAGCGAAGCCTTTTGTTTTTGCAGATGTTTAGGCTTAGAGGAGTGCTGTGGAGCACAGGCAATCCTAGGTCCGTGTTTGCACTTGTCTGCTGCTATTCTCTGCTCATTGTCTGAACCTGCACGCATTGTTCTCCCGACAGGTGATAACTACCCTGTGCAGTTCATTCCATCAACAATGGCAGCTGCTGCTGCTTCTGGACTCAGCCCTTTACAGCTCCAGGTATGTGCCAGAACAAAAAAATGTGGGATCGAAGCCAACATTTGAGGGGAAAACTGCTAACCAGCTGTATGCTAAATAATAGTCTGAATGTTAAATAATTTTTGAGCACAGCCCAGGAGGATTAACACCTTATGTACTTATGGTACTGCAAACATAGCAACGTGCGGCCAGCCTTGATACTGTGAGTGAAAGACATTGTTCTGCGTGTTTTATACTGACAGAGTTAATGGTATTTTTTTAATTATATGACCAGTTGATGGGGGATATGTTCAAAGATGTTGTTGTCCTTTATTTTCATTTAGTCTTTCCCCTCTAGCTGCAATGCACTACCTTTAACTGGAGCAGTGAGTGTATCAAAACAAATATGTGTTATTGGGTTTTTTTCTTTTTTCTTCCCCCTCCCCCCGACAGTGTGGTGC
Source organism: Psophia crepitans (assembly GCA_013399095.1). Classification (NCBI taxonomy): domain Eukaryota; kingdom Metazoa; phylum Chordata; class Aves; order Gruiformes; family Psophiidae; genus Psophia; species Psophia crepitans. Next base: position 445,649 of record VWZZ01001703.1, read on the forward strand.
TGACAATACAATAAATTGCAAACTCTTTTAGCTTCTGTATTTAGGTAATCTCAACCTTTCCATGCATTAAGCTGGTCTGATGCCAAGCACAGTGAGGAACCTTGGCTTGGTCATTTATTTATTTTTGGCATATACAGAATGAAATGTTGTGAAAGAAAGATTTATGTGCCATATTATTAGCTAGCTTTTTGTGGCAAGAAGTTTTTAATTTCACAAGAAAAGACACAACAATGTCATAAATAATGAAGAAACAGTCAAAAGCTTTCAGAGTTAAAATGTGTGGAAAGGAAGTGACAGTGAACATGAGAGGAAAGGCCATTAAAGATGCATATAACTATTTGCAAGTAAACCTTTGAAACCCCTGTTTGAGTTAGGTTAGAGTTGGGTTCAGATGTGAAGTAGGAATCAATTGTGCCTAGAGTAGCAAAGTACTGCTGTGTTACTATCCGAATATCTACTTTGCTTACACTTCTGCAATTATTTAATTTTCCAGAGGGACCAAAGCAAATTAAAAATCCTCTTGTCTTTACCCAATGCTGATATTATTCTTGCTGAGTTAACTTAGGATAAGTGAGAATGGGGCCAGAACTCACTGTTCACTGATGGTCCAGAACTGGTGAACAAGACCCCTTGAGCTTGTCTGACCGAGCTTGTCTGACCTAACCTACAATCAAAACTTGAAAAGAGAACACCCTGAAACTGAAGCAAAAGATCTCCCAAAAATAGTTCTAGGTCATGATGGTATTGTGTTAAGACTATACCTTGGACAGGCTTCAAACCGAAGGGGAGTTTTTCAAAAGGAAAAATAGCAGGTATCCTTTGAAAATCTGTATTTGAATAGGTATTGAAGCAAAAGTTTCATTGCCTTTGTTGAGAAAATACTTTGGAAATCAGCTTTGTGAATACAGAGACTGTTTTTGCTACCTTTGAAATGCAATACAACAAATAGTGAGCCTACTCAAGACTGTAAGGCAGGTAAGGGTAAAAACTGTTCAACTGCAAAAGAAACAGGATCTAAGCCACAGACATTCCCGATTCTTTTCTGTTGTAAGATCCATTCGTAGCTTGACCCAGAGATCTATTTGTGCATCAGCTTTGATCAGAAAATACAGCAATAGTGCTATTTCATTAATTTGCACAAATAATAGACCGAGCTGTTAAATATGGCAAGCACAATTAGAGAGAAAAGAAAACAACTCGCAAAGAAAACGATGCTAATAAATTCAGAAACATTTGAGTGCTTGAGGGGCCAGAATTTCCCTTCAGATATATTGTAAAAGAGGTTTTTTTGTTTGATCTCCCATTTCTATTTTATTTGAATTTCACTTTTATGGGATTTCAAAACCTTTAATGTTTCCTGGTCATAACAGCTTAAGCAATAGAGTACTTAACCTTCAGCTGATATCTGCTCGTCTGATTGGCTGAACTAAATTTTATTTACTCCTACTATTAATATTCCCTTTGTGTAAATTCCCGGAGTGTTCCCTAAATGAACGCTTATTTGGGTGTGTTTGTTCTTATACCTGATGCGTCATGAAGCCTGGTAGAGGTGTAGCATTTCAGCTCATTTTGCCATCTTTGCTTCCCTTCCCCCTTCTTTCTCTATTTTGCTTCCTTTCTTCCACACACCCCACCCGCTTAGTTATTTACCTGAATGCTGTGACCATGCTATCTGAGTATTTCCCAAGTGCTTAAAAATACTGATCACAAAACTAATCTCTGTTCCTTTCAGCCAGGGGGAGAAATAGGGAATTCATTTGCAGGTTTGGTTTTGTTTCTACATGCGAGCGTGTGTGTGTGTGATATCTATGTTTGGAGAACTTGGACAGGGAAAGCTATTTCAATTATAAGAGCTTTGTAGAAGCTGTAACATTTCAACTTTACCAGGGCATTATTATTAGTTCCAAAATTACATTCAATAATCCATATCCAGCTGCAATGGAAATTCTGTCAGCGTCAAGCTTGTAATTTCTTCTCTTTTTTTCACTTATGTTTTTTTGGAATGATCATGCTTCAGGTAGGAGCTAGCAGCAGTTTGGTATTCTCATCTTTCTGTGTATTAGGACAACCTCTATGGAGGCTCTGAATCTAATAGCACAGAAAAAAGTTTACTCCCAGGTACATCGTGTAATGATAGCAATTATTCCACAGAGGATGTTGCTCCAGTGGGCAATTTGTAATTAATTATTTGCCCATCTTATTCAAGCTATTTAGCACATTGGTATCAAAATGTATTTTCTCTGAATTGTATGTCTGTGTTCACCAGTGGATTATATATCTCTGTGAGTTAAAAACCTTTATTGAAGTCAGATCTAGGAATGTCTCAGGTAACTAGTTTCATTCTCATGGGCCTTGCATAAAAAGGAAAAAAAAAAGTTCTTCTTTAGCAACAGACCTATTTGATCCGTCTACTCTTAAGATTTCGCATCACATTGATCAGCTAGTGGTGAAATACCATTAATTAACTAGTAATTATCACACATTTATGCCAGTCCATGTTCCTGAGGTGTTGGCTTGCTCTGCTTTGGGTTGACATCAGATAGCTTCCTTTTATCTGTATACTGATCTCATGAGGGTGGCATTGATGATGTTGACAAAAAGACTTAAAACTCCATGTTCCATACTTCCCATTGGCAGCTCAGCCCCATCTCACCAGTTTCCTCAACAACTTCACCAAGAATTAAACAATACGTGTGATAGGACCACGCTTTGTTAGGACTCAGTGTGAGGGAGGATCTTGCTGATGAGGGAACAGTTCTCTAGGTATTGGTCTAAGAAGAAGGACCAAGCTATTTCTGTTCACCCCTCCAGCTTCAAACAACTGTGAATGAATCCCGTCAAATCAACCTTCTGCTAAATAGTTTACAGATATTTTACCAAATACACCTGTAGCAGGTATGCATAGTGGTGTGTGAACCAGTTCTGGTGCATGTGTGTAACAAAAGCGTGTTGCTTTAATTCATCAGTGTGAGCAGTGAAACCTGTCAATTTTCCCTTTGCTCCTCTTTTTTTATACCCACCTTCTCTGGAGTTTCTTCCCTTTCCCATCTCCCTGATTTTTTCCCTAGTTGTCAAACAATTGCGCTGATATTAACTGATTCTAGCTATGTGTGCCCAGTAATCTTGCTGAATGAGTGAACTTGATCATGACATAGGTTTTTTCAGCTCTCATGGTCTTGATAGCGGTAGCCTGGTTACTGGTAAGTCTCAGCAGTGGCAGAGGTAGCACCTATATATCCTTATTTTCAAACAAAGAATGTCACTATATGCTCTTTATTGTTAAAAAAAAAAACCCAACAAAAAACACCCGAAAAACAACCCGTCTGTCTTCATTCTTAGATATTTCTACAAAGCAGTCTACGTGGTAAATAAGGAAATGTTGCAACTCTCTCAACCACGACTAATAAACTGTTGATAGAAATGGAAACAGTACAATGTTGCTAGCTGGAGTTATTCCTAAACAAAGTGAGCTCTAGGAAAAAAAGCAAAGCAAAAAAGCTTTCCTTCATAACTCTTTCCCCAAACTATTTAATTTGTCCTTCAAAATTTATCACTTGTAATACTAATGAACCTTGGCAAGTCTTAACGGTAGTTGCAGCTGTGTTCTTGAAGACCGAAGTTTTCATAATCCATTAAAAAAAAATTAAATTTTAACTAAACACATCTTTTTCTATTTCTTTTCTCCCCTCCCATCTCATCTTACTCCTTCATACTCGCTTCTAATTGCAGACAAAGTAAACGATCTTGTCTTATATCACTGGGTGCAGATCCAGTGCGCTGCTGAAGCATCGCATAGCCTGCCTCAGGGGCTCAATATTAGTAGAGGGAAGGCCAAAGAATGCTATTTTTAGTTGAACAGTTCAGCAGATGGAGGCATGAATACTCATATATCTGAAGGTTGAGGGGTTTGAACCATTAATTTTGATAATGTATTTAACCCTGGGAACAATCAGAAACTGTAACTCTAAGGTTACAATGCTTTTGACCTTTAGCGAACAGAGGGCACGCAGTACAGTAAACAATATATTACATTTCTACTTATTCCAATTCTCTCACACATATAAATTTCAGGACATAGTTGACATTTGCTTTCCTCAGCTATTTTAGTGCTGGTCCTTAAAGTAAGTCAAGAAGAATGTGCAGGAAAGAGGCCAATGTAATGCGACAGTCATGTAAATATGGCCTTTAAATAGCTAAGATGTTAAACGTGGCCTTTTATGAAGAAATATTATTCTCGGGAACTAGAATCTTGGTGACTTATTATTTCAATGAAGAAGTTGTTTTAGTGGACTGCTGCTCTTATGGAGTTTTCTCTATATGTTGTAATCTTAAAGCAATTTTTTAGTGGGCTAATGTGATCTGATAGCGATAGCTCACACTGGAGGTGATTTGGTCCCACTCTGGTACCACATCATGCAAAGTGATGTACCTGCCTTATGTCTTATTAAATGATGCATGCTCCTCTTCAACAAATATAGCAGTTAAATATCACACAGCTTAAGTATTTCTAATTAAAATATCTCCATGTGTCAGCATATTGGTAATGTATTATTTTAATCCATTTATTTTGTTTATGAAACAGTGACATATGTTTAGATTGTGAAATATATGAGCCTTAAAAATCACTTTATTGAAGAAAATTAATTTCTACAATGCTGTCTCAGTAATGTGTTCACTCACCCAGTCAGTCACTGGCAGGGCTGCCAGTCTTAATGTTGGTTAGACACAGTTTAACAGTTTTATCTGACATAACACTCTTGGATGTAGGCAATAATAATTTTTTTCAAATATAAAAACCATGGGTTTTTCCTTTTTCTTTTTCTTTTTCTTTTTTTTTTCTAACACAATGAAGAATGAGGATTGGGTAAACGTGAAAGTGATTTGGTGAGACCAATCAAAATTAAAACCAGCTAGTTACCTTCTCAAAGTTAGACACTGTAATTTGTTTGTCAGCGGGTAGATGTTTGGGTCAGCACTGTGAGTGAGTGACTGTCAGCGGGAATTCCTACAAGACAAGTAATTTCCCTCAATGTATTACTGACAGATTGCTCACTTCTTCGAATCACTAGAGAAAACAAACTTAATATTGTTACAGGCAGAGTTTCTGTCTTCATTAGCCTTATAGAATGATTTTATCTAGCATTCAAAGACTACTGAGCTCTAGGTGGGCATATTTTAACAGAATGTTCCTTATTATGTTACAGTGAATAGTGGCCTAAATTAAGGGAATGGTGTGTGCAAATTTCAGTATGTGGAAGTAGTAAATTAAATATTTTCGTCCTTTTCTTATGTAGAAATTTAGGTTGTAGCAGAGGAAGGAAAGAGGTTGAAAGAAGATTTTATTAGGGCTCTGAGAGACCAAGCAGGCCCTTTAATGAAAATAAAATTAAAAATATGCCAACCTTGCAATACTTAGGAAAATTTAATTAAAATCAATGAAATAGTTATACTTGTGCCTTTCCCTACTTGAATGTTTATGTCTCTGTATGTAATATTGGTGTTATCAAGTTGAATTATATCAGTGGCAGTATCAATGAAAATGATGTCACTGAGTCAATATTTTACCACAAGATCTCCTTTCTGTGCAGAATTTCCTAGTACTCCATCTTCTCCTACTCCGTCTCAACTTCAGTTCTGAAGTATCTGGCGTAAAATATAAATTCAGATGAGATTTTGGCCAGAAGGATTTTCCTAGCTCCCCCAGTAATAGCATGCCTGGTCAAAATGAGAGGGAGTTTTCCTAATCCCTTCAAGTTAGTAAAAATGGACAGACAGACACACAAAAGCATCAGCTAGAGTAATCAGTGTGGTGCAGCAGCACTGCACCTGCAAGACCCTTTTCTCACCCATGTAATGCCCTGCATCTTCAATGACTGCTTTAGACAGCATGTCTTTGTTACTTTCATTCTTGTTTAATGGAAGGGTGTCACATTATTTATTAAAAGATTTATAGGTATGTTTAAGAAAGAGATTGTTTCTATAGTCTGCAGCAGTTCTAGTACTTGGATGTAGTAAGCCTAAGTCCAGTTCTGGGCTTGTATTTCCCCCCTGCTGCAAGAAAGACACTAGCCACTGGACTGTCCCCCGGTCTGGCATAGCTCTCTGTTTCTGCTCCCTTCAGATGACCAAACCCTTCTCTGCCTTGTGAAGTGCTCCCGCTCTGTGCCTGCCCTCCGCTCTCCCAAGAGAGAAGACTTTTCAATCTGGCAACAAGGGATCAGGCTGCTGGCATGATTCCCATCTTTTACACCTTTAGATCTTACCAGGCAGAACAGCTGCCCTCCAGGCCCATATGCTCTGTTCCAGGGAGAATTTACCATTGAGATCGTGAATGGCACAGACATAAACTCACTTACCTGAAAACTTGTATGTTTAAAAGGATGTCATCCTTACAGCCTGGATTGGAGGAGGTTTCCCGTGTCTCTCCAGTCTGTATCAAGGCAGAAGCTTGAGCCCAAGTGACTGGAGGAGACTGAGCCCCCAGCATCAACACGACGTTCTCACTGCTTTAACCACTGGCTGCCCCTCACTGAAAGCCCAGGCTCTATTTTAAAATAATTGTGCTTTGCAAAGCTCCCTCCCTGGGGTATATATTCACTCAGAAGTCAGTAAGAAGCAAATAAGTTACTGCTGCATTTACTGACAGAGCACCAGAGGCACCAGTACTACAGAGTGCCATCAGGGGACAAGCACATTTTTTAAAGCGCTCTTAAAACTGTGGCATCCCTTTGGGGAATAGGCTGACTGTGAGGCATACTCTGAGCTGGCAGTTGGATTCCTTCAGGCTTCCTAGAAATGTGTATGGTGTATGCCTTACAGGAATTAGCTGCAAGTGAATATGTTTCTGGAATTTTATTATACTTCTGATAACCATAGAGCAAGCTGCTTAACTTGCCTACAAATTCCAAACATGAAGGATTTTTTCCTGTGAAGGTGTTAACATATTTGGATATTTAGGAACTTAGCAGCGATCAGATTAAAGACAAAAATGCCATTTAAGTCAGGTCTATACACAAAGCCAAATAATACATTTCTGTATTGTCACTCCTTCTGACTAATTGCTACAGAAAAAGAAAACTTAATAACTCACCTTTCATCTGAATAAAAAGTTCTAAGCATAAGGATGGTTAGATGAGAGCTTCTAGGTGTAGACATACACACATGCACAGATGTTCAGAGAAAGCAGAAGAATTCTCTTAAAGATGAGTGGATTGGAAAGCTATCATCACCTGCCTTATTTCAGAGGGTCTTTGATTATAAGAGAGTATTCCCCTCCACTGACCCAATTCAGAAAGAAAGGGAAATTCATAGAAGGTGAGATAGAACACATCAAATCAGTGTGTAAATACTGCTGTCCTGTGTAGAGTCTTTTTAGATGATGAAATAGGAATGCTATTGCCTCCAATACCTGACTTGTCTAAGATATCTGTGTATTTAGTCTGTGGTGTTTTCAGAATCCATCTGATTGAGAAACTAGAAAAATGTCCTAACTCTAGAAAGTGCTGGAATCATCTAACTATTCTTCAGACTCAGCATGAAGGCTGCATATGGCTGTGGGGCACAACAGAAGGCTCGCATATCAGAGAGATATCTCTCAAAAGAGACCGGAGGGAGGAGCATCTTAAGGAATACAGGAAGAAAAACACATCATGCTTAAATGTTAGTATTAAGGGATTATTCAAGATTTAAAGGAATCCTTCACAAAATCTAGTGAAGTCAACACAATAGAGGACATATTTTGGTGTTGTGCATGGATTACCGCAAATAGCTAAGCATGAAAACCGATGAAGAAGTATTTCAAGTGCAGGAATAGTGAGTGTATTGTCACATCCACCAGCATTTTTGGAAGTGAAGTGAGAAATAAAAGAGGCAAAGTCCTTTCAGAAACGTTGCATCATTTGTCCTACACACTAGAAAGAGAACAAGTCGCCAGATTTAACTAGTCTACAGCTTTATTAAATACCATGTCTGTGAACTATCCATAGTAATTCATCTAGTACAGGCCATCTCTTCTGCTGCAGTCTTCAACACCTAGGGAAGGGCTAAGATGAAGCTTCATAACCATTTTAATCTGGTCCCAGCACTGCTGCTGAAATATCAATACACCCACTGTCATTCAGAAAGCATCGCAGGCTTATGCAAATTCACATTTACTTGTGTAAAATACATCAGCTTACAATGAATTTGTAATAGTAAGTTCCCAGTTACCTGGTTTTGAGGTGCAAATGTGAATTTTTCTTAGATGTAACTTTTATAAGCCCATTTGAATATGTTTTGCATAATTTTGTGTGTACTTCCTTTAAGGAAATTATTTAATTTTCCTTGAAGGTGCATGAAAGTTCTAAATATACTGTAAAAGATCAGTGTGAGAGATCTGCTAAGTAGCCTGTAAAGCACAATTATTTCTAATGCTTTAAAATACCTGTAAACCGGGCTTGTTTTCTGCTTCACAAAGAAAACATTTCACTGTTTTCTGCATTTAAATATACATTTTAAATATGTTGACTTATCAGGTAACGCAGCAGGCTGAACAGGGACAAACCATTTTTAATGGTATGTTAATTGAATGGGATGCTAGAGATGCACCTGAGTGACTTTTTTTCCCAGATGTGCCCCAGCTGACTGATAAAGCTTCTCCTGATCAGTAGAGCCAGTATATATTTATTATATCCCTGTCTGTCGTCCATTTTTGCTAATGAAAGTAATAGAACGGCTGCGAGCTACCACATGAACTGTCTGTGTCTCAGAGAAGCAGGAAAACACTATGGCTTCAAACCCCAAGCAGCACTTTCAAAAATTCAGCTCTTAAATGTAGAGCTGCCTCGGCATCTTTTCACAAGGTAGTGTTTCAGACGTGGGAATTGAGAGAGGCAGTTTAAATTGGACTCTTCCTTTTTCCTGACTTGCACCCATTTATTATTGGGATAGTGTCTCCTTATTCTGTCGTGGGAGCCTGCAGAAATTTAATTGCAGTCCTTTTGCCTCTCGGTATGATTAGCAGTGGTAGCGTTCAGTTTTCTTGTTCTGTGTCTGTACAGTTCTACACAGCAAAATACTAGAATCGTTATATTCGATAATTTCTGCATCTGGGTGGTCAGACAGTGAATGAACCCACCAGCCTATGCCAGATCTTAAATATTTCTAGGGAAGATTTATTGCCATTTATTTTTTTCCATGTCCTGGCTTCTTTTTCTTTTACTTATCCCTCTGGTTTTCTGTCTGCTGCCGGGTTAACAAACCTAGAAGATCTATACTAGCAGTAGCAACTGCATAACCATCTTCTGTCTTGAACTGATTTCATTCACTGTAGGATTAGGAGAATGATTATGTTTTTAGACCCCTTCAGCTAAGATTGTCTGCATTACTGGCAATCGTACCAGTGACATGGACATGTGCTTACTAGGAAACCCATTCACCAACTCATTTCACACAGCTCAACAAGCAGTTACTCATAATTGCTTGTAATCCTGCTGACATGAGCCTGAATGAAACTCCTGACTTCTCTCACAAAGCCCATCTATGTGTTCACACTTTTTTAAAATAAATACATGAAATTCTGAAATGCAAAATTTGATAAGCTTTGATAGCTATCATCTGTTCAGCAAACTTACTGTGATTAATTGCTTTTCAATCATATAATTTTATTTCCCTTCTCACAGGGGTTCTCTTTAAGCTGCTCTTCCTTTTTACATCAGCTTTCGTCCAGAACACACTTCTACATATAAAGTGTGTGAAACTCTCTGAATTCGTGGGTTAACTGCTCTTAATACAGACCTCTTACATTTATTGTTAAAGATACTTTATAGTAGCAGTAAGGAATAAAAACCTGATTTTTGGGAGAGCTTCTAAAAGAATATCAGAAAACATTTTATAATCTTTCTATGAATAATTTCATTTATAGCTTCACCAGAGAAGGTAATACTATAATAGCATAAGGTGAATGCAAAAACTGTACTCTGATGCAACCATCCGGTTATTTTTTCATATTTTCCTGATAGATCTGATTACATTTTTACTTTTAATAGGTGCTACTTATTTGTTTCCCTTGGGTACAGGAGAAGGCATTTAAAATACTAGAGCCTTTATTTGCAGGTGTCTTTGGAGCCATGCTTCCTGGTCTTTGCTTCCTTTCCTAGGTGAGCTGGTTACTCTGTTAATTTTAGGGCTATACACAATTTTGATGAGGTAGAATTTATGCTATAAAAAGGCCAAAAGCAAATTCTAATAGAAGGAAACAGGAAAATCACATAAAGATTTATCTTCAACATTTCACAGTTTTTGTCAAATAACATCATCCACTGGAAACTCAAAATTACTTTTTCAAGCAAATGCTGTTGTCCTTTGCTGAGACTGGCTTTCTACCAAAGATATTTAGGCTTGAATGAACTTATATTTTATTTATCTGTTTACTTCTACATCAAATACATAATAGTTTTAAGCAGAGTGTGTCACAGTTATTTTGTAAAATCATAAAAAAGTTAAAGAATTTTTGCCAATTTCCAAGCTGGGTGGTACAATATAGAATCTGGGAGAATGACCAAGATAAGTTGATTGTGTTCTTTCCTCTGCATGGTAAATAGCAGGAAAATTGTGAGCAAAAGGCAGCATACCAGTAATCTGACAGCATTAAATGAAGGAATGCAAATCTCTGTCCTTAAGAGAAAGATTTTATTGACATTTTTGCTATCCTACTGCAGAGGAAATGGCTATAGACATTTCGATGAAGTTTTTACATAGTGCTCATTCTGTTTTTTCTTGGTATTTGGAATACTTTATTAAAATAGCAGATTTTATTAATGCTCACATTTTAATAGTAATACTTTATGACTGTATTCACATCTACCTAGTTCAGACACAGTAGCAATGCAGTAACAGTGTATCCAGCACGAAGAAAATGGTGACTTATTCAGGTCCGCAAACGGAGTGTTTAAATGCAAGGGCTGAGAAATACTTTCTAGTTTCTGGTACAGGTACTCACCCCATGTGGAGGTGGGGGACAGAAGTAGTTAGTCCCTCCTGCCTTCTGTGCTCCTGTTTCCTGGCACACAGAGGTGAGCCACGTGCTCAGGCTGGCCAGAGAAAAGACTGAGCTGGGAGATCGCACTGTGAGAGCGCTCTTGCTCTGCAATTGCAGAGAAAGGCTCCTGCTTAAACTCCCTCTCACTAGGTCCTCCTCTTGAGAAAAACTGCAGTGAGGAAAAGATGCACTCTCAGTTTGGGCTTTGATCTCGCTTTCAGAAATGACTCAAAGAATTTGCATGGAAGCATGCAAATTTTCTATTATTGTTGGTAGCAAAGATACAAGAGAATAGATGCACAAAGTGGAAGAGATGAGAACAATTAGTGTTCCTTTATTCCTTGTCAGAACTTAATCTAGTTCCACTAAGATGCTTGCTGGTTTTGTCATGCTTCAAGATAAGATGTCAACGTTTACATATTCCTATCTTTTAGACAGAAGATGCTTATTGTTTTAGAACTCCTGAGTTACTATCTATAGAAAATTATAAATATGTAACAGATGCCTAAGTTAATCTAATTTTTTAAGTATTTTGTATAAAGAGCAGTTGTTAAAACTGCCACAAACAATTTCTGTTACATACTTCTATGCTTTTTCTTCTTTTATGCTTTTCTTACACCCTAAAGAATTAAACCAGGGTAACATTAGTAAGATGAAAAGTTAAGGTGTTAGGGCCTCTTCCTCCACTAGGAGAAGATATGCTCAGCACGTATCGTGTAAAAAGGGTTTTGTGGGTTTTTTAAATTATCACATTGTCCTTCCTGCTATTTGTCTAGATTTTTAGTCTGAAGAGCTCCATTTGAGACAGCAAATGATCAAACTCCAGTTTTGGGGTTCCAAGCATTTTGCGTTCATTTTTGTGTCTGCGTAGAGTTTTTTGAGTGATATGTACACTGAACTGTTCATCTGCGGTATTTCATTTAATTCCCTACTTTGTGTGGCAGTCTCAGTGTATTCAGCAGGTTGTACGCCAGCAGATGAAACAGATGTTTAGGCCATACTGGAGTGGAGCGGCATGCTGCATCAGGACCTGCATATTCCTCTTGACATCTGGATGCTGCTGGGCTGGGAAGCCTGCCTTAGGCCAGGAGGCCGTAGGAGCCTTGTGGCAGTAAACATAGGGTCCTTGCTGCTCTTTAAGCGATTAGTGCACTGAAGCAGCAATAATGCTGAATTATCGCTTGGTTGCGTTCTTCTAAGGAATCTTGGGACAAAGGGATAGTCAGGGAGGAGTATTTACAGTAAAGTCATGTTCAGAAAGACAAGTCTAATTACGATGTATTAAAAAGCTTTCTTTCAACTAATTTAATAGTAAAATTGAGATGAGTACTTTAGGAAACTTTTTACGAAGCAGTAAACAAATAGCTTACAGAAAAACTGCCTTTTTCATTTAAAATCATTAAGATGAAAAAAGACAATTTCAGCTACTTTCCAATTTCATCGTCTGGTCAAATTGTATAGAACAGACAACCAAACGTGACTGAAGACATGAAATTGAAGGTATACTAATGTTTATGCCTACTAGAGACAAAAATGTGAACTTCTAATAGCTGCAGGGAAGAATATTAGGTATGGAAGCTGTCTGACTTATGCATTGATTCTTTATAGTTTCACTTTATCAAGTTGAAAATTGTGCTGTATGTGCTGCTACAGCCTAAACTGTCTGCTGCAGCACTTTCCTTTCTGATGTGTGTTATTTAAACACAATAGACATGGTATATTGCATGGAAAGAGGTGTTTAATGTTTTGTGATTACTAGCTGCTGGACAAAATAACATTTAACATTGATTCCCCCCCCGCCCCGCCCCGCTCTGTAAATTGTCATTGTTAAGACCAATGTGTTTAAATAAGGGTCCTCCCAAACAGATTACAGCTTTTTGGAGAGCATGAGGTAATATTTTGAAGATGACCAGTTTGTTGCTCTCATTTAACCTCCAGTATTCTAAAGGGGTTGTATTTCATTAACACTGGCTAAAGGCCTGACCTGAGAGGCAAGCAAAAGTGATTGAACTGCATTTTTAGATCCAGGCTGTAATCTGTTGGGAGAGGAATAATAATAATAAAAAAAAAAAATTAGAAAGCACCATTTACTGAAATTCTTTCTAACTAAGCTGTATTTCAATGGGCCATTTAATGCTCAGATGGACAAAGGTATTACTTCAGTCACTGAATTGTATCAAACCCTTTCTCAGAGGCCCACTTTAAAAACTCTACAGGAAAAGTGGCTTAGCATCATATTCTCAGCAGACCAACACTCAGTCTGTTTGGAAAGGGGAAAAAAAAAAAAAAAAATTAAAAAAAAAAAAAAAAATTAAAAAAAAAAAAAAAAATTAAAAAAAAAAAAAAAAATTAAAAAAAAAAAAAAAAGAGTGAAATGAGGTGAGACACAACCGCCAAGTCAGTGAGGATTTTTGCCTCTCCCTCCAGTCACTGGCTTCACCAGGGAATTGCTCTTCAGAAAGCAAGAGCTCCATATTCTCTACAGAAGGCTTTCAATTTTATTTTTTTTTTTTTTTTTTAATTTTTTTTTTGTAGCTGTTACTTTGTTTCCCTGGTCAGCTTTTGGCCTGCCCTTTGTTCTTTTCTGACATGGCAGAAATACAGTTTTCTCTCTGGGGGACTTCGGACCAGTACCTACACTTTACAGGACTGGATTTTTGACTAGGTCACATTGGAAGAAATAGGAAGTCTCATTTAAATGTAACAGACTGACAGCTGTGAGCTGAGTAGTTATTTTATTTCAATAGAGTCAAAGTTAGGTATATTCTATGGTGATATGATATCTAATACACTGTCTGAATTTTAATTCCACAAAAATTGTAGGATTCATTTTTTAGTTCATGTTTTTTTGCAGAGAATAAGCTTTTCTTTCACGATTTTGATGCTGTTTCATTAGAAGTTCCCAGCGGCCTCACAGGGTGATGGGGTGACATTATATCTTGGAAACTTGTAAAGGTGCTGTAAAACTAATAAACCAACAGCTTTACTTCCTAAGGGGAAACAAATACAATGTTTTAGAAGCAACTGCTAGGTGCCAAATTATATACATTGTCTTAGCTACTTGCAGTGATTGGTAATTTATTTGAGCTCTAAGCATTCTTCCTTGGCTTTGCCCACAGCTTTACAGTGAACAGGCTGTGAACAGGCAGTTGCTGAGAGATTGTATTTAAATGTTGTAATTCAATGAAATCAAGGCCATTTGATTTCTGAGGGGCACGATCTCAGGAACAGTGCCTAAATGAGAGTTGTCTACATTTAGGCAGCAAAGCAGAGTGAGCTGTTTTGATGGCTATTTCTGCTTCATTATGTCAAAGCAGGATGAGGTCAAAAGAATGAGAAATACAGTTCACAAATGCAACAGAAATTATCTTAAGAGCACCTCAATGTACATGTGCCCGAAGGTAAGTCAATTCTTTATTGCACGGGTGTGTATAGTTGAGCTTTCTGGCTTTTCTCCAAATTTACATCACTAACTGAGAGCGACTTTGGGATTGGATGTCTTTCCTGTCAGGCTGTGATGATAAACAGGTGAGGATAGGGAAAAGGAGCGAGTGAGTCTTTGAACGTGGATCTCGCTGCAGGTACCTTCTCATTTCCCTTGCTCTTTTTTTTTTTTCTTTTCTTTTCTTTTTTTTTTTCCTCAGAATATCAGCATGAGCCTTGAGGCCAGAACGTATTCCCTGTAAATCCTTTATTTAAAAATATGCAATGTTAATAACATTTAAAGAAAAATTAATCAAATGGTAATTTCATCTTCAGTTTACGTTTCCCATTACATTAAAAATTTAAGCAGATATTTTATAGCTGGCAATACTTATTCAGGCTCTCCCAGTAGAAGCCCATACTATGATGAATAAAATCAAACAAAATAATGGTGCAGGAACCACAGCATGCAGGAATAAGTCAAGGACAAAAAGGTCTATCGTTTCATCAGAATACACACTGATGCGATCACTTAGTCCATTCATATTTTGAGCAGGATCTATTGTATGTGCTGTGGGATGCTTCTCTATAAAGTAATGAAAATTTCCCTCTCCAAAAGATGAGGGAAGAAATTAAAATCTATGAAGAATAGATACAGTTTTGCTATTTTCTCCAGCAGAAGTCTGGGTCTTTGTTACTGACTTATTTAACAGATCCTCTGAACATCTGTCCAGCAGACTGTGGACTTTATTAGCAGACAAGAGACCCACCAGATTTAGAGCCTGCTGGGTGCGTCTTCATCTTCACAGCTGTGGATTAACTCAGACTTTCCAGAAGAGGACAACCATATGGGATAATTGGTGTCATTGGGTAGCTAAAAAAATATGAAGAAACAAATGTCGTCCAAACTCAATTCACTGTTTTTACAGCCACAATTACTAGTCTGTTTAAGAAATAAGAAAGGCAGCATTACACTAAAAAAAGAAAATCTATTCATATCTGTGTGGGAACCTAATCAGGCTCTTGTTTCCAATGACGATGGCTCCACAGTCACACCAGGTCTGCGACAAGAATGCTCCTTTTGTGTGCCGATAATGTGGAAGCGATAAAATTTCCTATAAGAGACATATGTGTTTACATCATGAGATGTGTTATTTGACAAAATGCTTTGTTCTCTGCATATTTTCCACGCAGAGTTTCATGCTGGGTTGTTTTGCTGGAAAGCTTTGATTAGCTAGAATTAGTTGCTGAAGTAAAATAGACACTTTTGTTTTATGAGTCCTCTTGCTGAGCTGTAAATTATAGTAAAACATATAAGGAGTGACAGAAAGAAGTGCTGATTTGAACCTCTGACCCATGATCGGCATAAAAACATAAGATAACTCTTTCAAAGGACTACTGAGAGCCATAAATATTCCATGGTCCACTTAAAGTTAGGCCCTTTTAACAAAATAAAGCTGTTATTTTGCATAAGGGGATCTTGACTCTGCAGTACTACAACAATACAAGCTGCAGTATCTAAAATGTACAGAGATTCTTTTATTTTTGGTATGGGTTGGCCATTTTCTGCAGCAGAAGCGATGAGAGTGATTTTTCTTTTTCTGAACCAGTACAATGAATTAGTGGTCAGTAAAAGAAGTTGGAACTGGCAGACACTCAGTGGTGAAATTAGGTATTTGTTGCTTTGAAGCTTGAGAGAGAAGCAAAACAGGCATGTGTTTCTCCAAAGGAGACAGAAATTGAGTGGAATTTAAGGCCATATAAAAATTTCCCTTGACAATATATAGAACAGCAACTAACAGACACTGAAATTATGGG
Source organism: Psophia crepitans (assembly GCA_013399095.1). NCBI lineage: Eukaryota > Metazoa > Chordata > Aves > Gruiformes > Psophiidae > Psophia > Psophia crepitans. The sequence goes on from VWZZ01001703.1 coordinate 461,907, forward strand.
TGTTAATAGTTCAAAAGGACCTGAAGTGAATGAAAATGAATAACTGGTAAAATCATTCTTTTAGCTGACAAAGATTTTTTTTCAGTAGATGCACACATGAACATCTAGGGAGAACTGAAGTCTTCTAACTCCATCTGTGACTACAAAATGCATCATTTGTATATTCACAAATACAGTTAGTTTGTTTGCACGTATTGGGCTGTAATAAATCTGAGAGCACATTAGCCAGCAAGTGCATAAATAATCACTGCAACAATCTTTGTTATTTTGACATTAGTTACGATAATTCATTAGCTGCCTGTTTGTGTTACACCTTAATGCCTTTTGGCAAAGGTCTTTGATACATTATTATAAGAAGCAGAGGCTATTCCCACTCTGTAATGATGAGCAGACTCGGCGGTAGGGTGATGTATGGGTGTTTAAAATCAGAATGTTCTGTCCACTATGGAGAGGTTAGGTACACACAAACAGTGGAGAGAAAGGAATAATGCTATCAAAAGGAAACCATGTATATATATTATGACACTTGGATTCTGTAGAGAAAAAGGAGTCTTTGTGGTGTATTGTTACTTCTTATTTATCATATTTCTAAATCAAACATTTTTCCTGAATTTTTACTCCAACTGCCTGTAGCTGTACTTGATTGACTCCATTTCAGATATACCTGTGTAAAGCCAACTAGTTCTCAGTTATTTAGCATAAACATGTGAGTTAAGTTGGTGATGCATACTTGTTGGTTCTTAAATAGTAAGTTACTATTATCCATGTGGTGGCACACATGAAAATGGGAGGAAGGTCTAGCCCACAATACTAGTAAATCTGTAAAACTTACCTTATTTTAATTTGTTAACATTTTTCCTAGAACGAACTGAGAAAATGCTGTTGGGACATCCAAATTTCATGAAAACAAATATATAAAATACACTGTTTTAACAGGTAGCACCTGCACAAATGTACTGTAAAACAAAATATTCAGTTTTGGCATAAAATATTCTATCTGTTAATGTGAAGGGATCTTGTTTTCATCAGCAAAACCTTTGATTTTTCCAAGTTTTAGATTTTTCAACTCAAATAAGGGTTGCTTTTTTGTGTATGTATATTTCTTTCAAGAATTTTATATGCACCGTTCCTTCTCTTTCTCCTCTTCCTCCTTTTTCTTTTGAGCGGAGAGCGCTCCTAGGACACAGATGCTGAGCTGTAGAAGGTGTTTTTCTGGTGATGGCATCTGGCTTCTTGGCAGACTCCACAGGCAGTAGCTGCCTTCAAGTTGCCCCTGGGTTTGTCACATGGTTAAGCTGCTGATGAGTTACTTAGGTTGTCTTGTGTTTCTGGAGGTCGTTTTCTGTTAATCTACCTCTCACTCTGAGGATCTGCATTAAAAATCATCTTAAAACATCTTAAAAAGACAAATAACCATGTGCTTTTTAAAAATATGTGTATATACATACACACAGAAGCCAATAACCTCATTTCTTACCTTGGTGCTTATATGTTAGTCATGGAATGTAGTTGGTGTAAAAGACATACCAATGCAAAAAAAAAGAAAAAAAAGGCTTTTATATACAAAAATAGGAAGGAGTAAGTATGATCAATGTTTCTTTAGAAACAGTTCTTGCACTTAGATTAAGATGTGTGTGAAATTTTTGATTAGGATAGTTATGCTTCTGCTCTACTTTTTGAAAAGGTTACCTTGCCTGAACTGCTGAAGGCTTTACCAGTGACATCAGACTCAAGTCAGCATGTAACCTTTGTTTCCATAGTTATTATCTACAACACCCAAAACATGGGTTTGAGCACTAATCCATTCTTCCTTCAAACAGAAGGAAAACCTTTTCAAAGACTCTATTTCCTTTGGTCTGTTTGACATCAAGCCTATTTTAAGCACCGGTACACCAGTAATAAAAAATAAGTAGTCCCACTGAAGGTGGGATTTTTTGTTTTGGGTAGCTTCTTTTCAGAAGTACGTGCTGGAAATACTAAAGATATTGCTGGGTTTAGCAAGCTCGTGAAAACTCTTTGTGATCAGACAGTTGTAACTATTATTACTGCATGTTATATACTCAGAAGGAAAATTCTGGAATTATAGCTTTGCAACACTACGTACTAAATATACTATGGAAAAAAATAACTGCATTACCTCTTGTAGTGCAGGATTTCAACAGCACTTGCAGTCACTCCTTAGAGTTTTTCATCTTTAGAAACCAAATTACTCATTGTCTAAATAGCTGAACTTTCATCTCTATAAATAAGATATTTCAGCTTTGCACAATTCATTTAAAATGCTGACAAATAAGTATTCTCACTTGAATCTCAGTAGTTTTATTGTTCAGTTTCATTTACTGTAGCAAATGTATTTGTTGAAGATGTAACATAGGACTTGCATTTTTAGTAATGGAAGACTTTAGAATTAATCAGGGTCCATAAAATTTAGCATTTGTTTCTGAGCAAAACCAAACAATTTCTAGCCCCTTTGAGAAATAACGTACAAATACAGGAAAAGGAGAATGTCTTTTCATTTTGGTAAAAAAAAAGAATATATTTCTACAACCAATCCCCTCTTTCTCCTTGAATCAAGCCACCTTCTACTGAATTTTCTTGTGGAGCATCTTCCAAGTACATCTATTGCAGCTCATCGTGCTAGGCCAGGCCTCACCACCTGCACTTTGGTTATCTGCTACGCTGAGTATTGTCTCTTTCTTATCTCCATATTTCACACATGTCTTTGCTATAGTTTCTTCAGAATTCTGCTGCGAAGAATAGTATCTGAATTATATCCCTGCTGCTGTGACCAAATTCTTCCTCACCAAAACAGACAGTTGAAATGTCTCTAGCCCTTGCCTTTTTGTTCTCCTATATACAAGTGCAACTGCTCTCTCCATTTCCTCTCTGGGCTCATATATTTAAAGAAACTACCTCTCTCCTATGCAGCAGTTAATGATTTTATCTTCTCTAAGCTTTTTCCATATGGCTGGTCATTGACAAGCAAGGTTATGATTATCATAATTCCTTGTTAGGTGGTAAAACAGCCTGTCACAAAGTTAGCAAGTTGTTGTCGGGGCAAATCTCCCTTAACTGTGTTGATTTAAGGCCCATTCTATTTTCCTCACCTCATGCTACTTCTGTAACATTCAATTCTAAAAATTCTTCACCTTTTCTCATTCGTTTAGACACAAGTGCTGCAGTCTAAGAAGTAAGTATCAGTATCTGTCATTCAGCAGAGCACGTGTGTAGGAATGTCACAGACCTATGTGCAAGTGAAAAATCATTTGGAAAAGGGACCTGAGCTAATGAGAGAGTTTTGATTATTAAAAACTAGATGAAAAAACTAAGTGAAAAAGTATTGAAAAAATTCTGAAACCTCTGAGAGGGATGTGTAAGCATTAGACCTTTGTCTTCTGGCAAGGCACAAATGAACACTGGCAGCGAAGGCAGTTGTCCTTGTGTATTGCGGAAGTATCTCGTGAAGGCATTGTGAAATGTAGATGGCATTAAGAAAGGTTTTAGCATTTTGGATCTATTATTAATTCATATGGTTTTTTGACAAATTTTAGATTGTGGCTGATACTTTTTATGAAAAGAATGAAATGGAAATAATTCATCAATGCCATAGGCAATTTCTGAAAAAGAAAATACCACTACCACAGTATTATTATTTTTGTTACTTATTCAGTTCTTCTTGGATGGTAACTCTAAGCTCTAGCAAAGGCTTAGTGTGAATTTCCAGGTTAAAAAAAAAATCAGTATATGCCTGTGATGTGCATTCCACATGCTGAGTAGAGTGCTTTCCCACTCATCTGCAACTGTTTTTTTGGTAGATGAACATCATTCAGACTTACAGTGACCTCCAACTTTCATAAATTCCCCTCAGATTTTTAGTTGATTACAGCTGGAATAGAGTTTCAGTAACAAGTGCTTTAGCCCATCAGCCTGTAAGTTCATAGGTGCCTAAATGTGAGACTTCACTTGCCGTTGCCTGAAGTGAGACTTGCAGCGTTTCAAAATCCTACTCTTCAGTGTCAGATGATGACATTAGAAGAAACCTGGTTCTGAAAACTGTAAAACTACATCCTTTCTCATGTACCTTAAGTGAGCTGGTTTTCAAAATTATTAACTATGCAGGAGCACTCAAGTAACTCAGAATCAGCGCTATTTATATTTAGATGCTGGGAACTGGATTGTAAGAATCTAACTTAGTGACCTTTTAAAAAAATAAAAACCAGGCTATATATTTTTAAGGCTTCTTAAAACAATCATGAATACTTGATGGTTTTGAATATCTAATTTGTAATCAAGAGCCTTCTGAGCCAGTGGTTGGCATAAGGGTTATGAAATGCTCTTCTCTTTATGTGATAGACATACATTGAAAAGAAGATCTGTTTCAGTGTTTGAGGTAGGTTAATTTTTTTAGTCATTACTCAATAGTCGGTAGGTTAGAATTCCAGTTGAAAAAAATCCATTGAAACTTTTGCTTTTGAGCATTAAAACCTAACCATCAACACTCATTCAATGTTTGGGGTTTTTTTTCCCCACCCCTGAATCTTGTAAATAAAAGCTTCACAACCTGACCATCTCAATGTGAGGTCCTAAATTGCCATTCAAAGCCACAACAGCGGTATTTGCAAAAATACCCATTTTAACCCTGCAATGGTAGCATGCACATAGTATTTTTCCAGACTGGCTAGCTCTGCATACAAACTGATATTTAAAAGAAGTTATACAGCCTCCCAGTCCACACAGACCTAGTGCTAGTGCAAATTCTTGCAAGATTTTCACTTGTCTGTGGAACGGCTTTGTCTTAAAGTCTAAGCAAACCAGAAAGCTTATTACTGTTACTTATTTCACATTTTCTGTTATGGTGTAAACCAAATTTATGGAAATACCCGGCTAAAGCCAGTGTTACGACTTTGGAGTAACCCAGTGATGAAGTATGTACACACACACGCACAACAGGATTTATTTTATTCTCTGTCTCCCTTTGGAAACATTTCTTCCTCATGCTACTTGCAGTACAGCCAATACAGCCCTCAACACTGGGAGGGGTGCGGTGTTTAATTCTAAATTTGTTCTGGTTTTAATGTTTGCATTTCCAAATTCAAACAGTTTCCTAGATAGTCACGACAAAAGCCTGCTTTTCTTGTTGCTGTCTATCTCTGTGACCCTTGAAGTGCTGTGGATGTTTCAGTTGCCAGTCCCGCTGGCATTCAGGTCCCAGGTCACTGACAAACCCTTCTCCAACCAGCGTCATGCATCTCTCTCTTGCCGTGGATCTTGAGATATCCAGCCAAGATATGGCTACACCATGGGCTGCAGCTTTTAGAGGTGATGAACACACCTTTCCTTACTTGTCATGACTAACTGGGCTACAAGCTCCATTTGCCATGCATGCCCGGTGTCTGTGCTCAGGGGCTGGCATGGGAGGGACTGTGAGGCAGCTGCTGTGAGGAGAGAGGACAGCCGGTTCCTCAGCGACCCCGCCGCAGGGCCCCAGAAGGGCTGACAGGCAAGCTGGTGGCACTTCTGAGAAACTGTTCTCCAGAAAGGGCAGAATGCTGCACAGGCAGCGAGGAGTGAGGGGGAAGGTGTGAGGAACAGCCCTGCTGGCAGCCAGGCCAGAGGGGGAAGAGGTGGAGGAGTCAGCAATGAAGTAGTGAAGCTGAGGTTGGGAAAATGGCGGGGATGGGGGATTTTAATTTTTGTCTGTGTTTCTCACCATCTAACTCTATTGTAATTGGCAATAAATTAATTTTCCCCAAGCCAAGTCTGTTGTGCCTGTGATGGTTACTGGTAAGTGATCTTCCTGTCTTATTCTGGACCCATAAGTTTTTCCATCTAATTTTCTCCCTGTGCTGTTGAGGAGAGAGAGGCAGAGAGCGGCTGTGTGGGTGGCTGGCAGCCAGCCTGGGTCAACCCACCACACTGTGCTCCTTGCCATCATTGATTATTGACTTTTATCCTCTAAGAAAGACTGAATTTTGTAGAAAGAATAACTCATGCTTCACCTTTTTTGCCCTGAAGGTTTACCTGAGAAGGGAGGAGGAAATTCTTTTGAACTTTAGTTGACAAACCAGGATTTGTTTTTACCTTTCCTGCTCTTGAAAGTGCAATACTCACTGCATTAAGTAGTAAAGCTTGAGTCTACTTTTAGTGAAATCTAAGTCATCTTCCCCAGATAGTTGAAGTAGATGTTAAATAGTTTCCTAATTAAAAAAAAAAAAAAAAGGAAATCGATTTTAATAGGCAAAGTATAGAACACTGAGAAAGCCATTATAATCTTTGGATTTTGTCTTTAAATTGTGTTCAAGTTTATTTTACCCTTTCATAGTGCAGTGCTTGATTATTTCTGAGCTGAGAATGTGAGGGCTTTCAGAAGTTTGTGAAATGCGCTGCTTACTCTCGTATAAGCAGAGCATCCTATTAAGCAAGGTTAGATTGACCTGAAGAATACACGAAAAGGGATAAGATCCCAGTAGTAGGGAAAAAACCCCAACCCCTTACTATTGTATACAATGTTTCATTTTTATTCTCCAGGACATCCCTGAAAGCTGGGAATATTTTCTATTTTCAATTTTTGGCAGTTTTCTAGCACAGGAAAAACCAAAATACCTTAGCCAAAATATTTAAATGCATTGATTTAAATGTATTAGCCTGTAATTCTTTTGTAGCTTCTGTGTGGTATTGTAAAGGGGTGGCACGAAACAAACAAACAAACATGAGTTTTCGTTTGTCAGCCAGAGTTCTGACTCTGCCCCTCTTTCACGCGGTTGTCTAGCCACTGAGTCACTGACCTTACAGTATTGTGTAACTTTCGTTTTCTGTGGAGGCTTGTTATATTAGAAAAATTGTTCCAAAGAAAGCAACAATTATGACATAAGCACATCTGGCTCTTGCAAATTATTCTTTATTAAGCTTTCATTTAATTACATGTGCTGAAAGGTCTGCTTTTGATTACTGTAATTTTTTTTATTTGTCCATCTGAATGATAGTAATGTTGGAAATTACATACAAACCACCTGGCTTTTTTCTCACTAATAAGGCAAAGTTTATATAGATTTATGTGTAGAAGAGGGATTAGGATCTTCCCTGTTCATGGTAGAAGAATTATTGCTGGTGCTAATTCAAGGTGAGGGTTTAAATTTGGTCAGTGGAAGGAAATTAAACCTATTTGGTTTTTTTCAGTAAACACTTTAGATTGGTAGGAATAGTTTATTTTAACAAACAAGTCTTTTATTATGTTTCAGTTAAACTTTTTGAAAAGCTCCATGAGGGTGTTTTTGTATTTTCATTACTATTTGCAAGAATTTTGAAGTTGTACGTTCCTTATTAGCATTTATAGAAGTTATAACAATCACTGTATGCCAAGATGGAGACATACCTTGTTGCCTATTTTAACTGTCATTGCTATCTAGAGAAGACGCAAGGTTGCATTTTAGTAGAAAATGATTCCTATGTCAGCTCCCAGTAGAGGTTCTCGAGTTGGTGGGTAATTTCTGGGTAAGAACAGAAAGATCTGAAGCACTGTTGTTTCTGACAGGGGTTTGTACCTCCTTTTCATAACCAGCCTTATAATTTTACCAATTTTGGTTTAGTGTTCGGGCACAGCATAACCTTTTGCTCATTACCATGACCATTATTAGCAAGAAAAAAAAAAAATCAGCTGAAAGTCAAATTAAGAAAAAAGATATTGGTGTGTGGGAGTTTTCTGGTCTTTTTCCCTTTTTTTCTTTTTGAAAATAACAAGAAAGGAAAAGCCACAAACAAGAAAGTGCTGGAAAAAAAAAGCGCTATAATTCCTTTAAGAGAAAAAACAGCAGAACATTAAAAATTATGTACATTTGCAGCTTCTTTTTTTTAGGAATTTTGCAGGAATAGATTGTATATCTTCTTGTCTTCCAGCAACTGTATGCAGCTCAGCTGGCAAGCATGCAAGTTTCTCCTGGAGCCAAAATGCCATCTACTCCACAGCCACCAAATACGACAGGGGCACTCTCACCCACTGGGATGAAGAATGAGAAGAGAGGGACCAGCCCGGTAACTCAAGTTAAGGTATTTTTCAGTGAAGAAAAAAGTTGGTGTCTGAAAAGGGCAGTGAAATCATCTATTTAATTGTTTTACAGTTAGAAGTTGAATGGCATGAAATTTATTCAATATTCAAATAAAACATTCAGTTTTAGTGCTGTATTATCAGTATAGAGAAGGGAAGAGAAAGCATTCACTTCTTGCTTCCAAAAATATCAGGCGTCCCTCTTCTTACCACAGGCAGCACAACAGATTCATCAGTAAAATGTGATATTTTCAAGATTTCAATTTGTAATCTAGTAATGTGCATAAATGACATCCATTTCATGAATTGTTTCACAGTGAACTTTTGAGTATCTTCAAATATGGTGTTAGCTTATATTGTTAGGGCAAGAGAGAGGCTGTAGATCATCTAATTATTTTACAAATCTCTAGCTGTACTTATTCTACAATTTTGGAAAAAGCCTCACATAAAAATAACATGTAAGTCAGGACTCCGGGGAAAACATTATGTCACTGCAGATTGATTTGACTTTTGCTGATTTCACACAGCTGCTGACAACCGGGCTGCTCCTTGTTGGTTTTGAGCCATTGCTGAATGCTTGTGCCTGCTTATTCTCACTTGCTTGGAACCAGGCAGCTACAACATGGCATTTGCCAGCAGCTTGAAACGAACATCGTGCACCCCTTGAAATCTGTGGTCCAGCCAGTACCTTTGGGTGGAACTGGCTGGCTTTTATTGCTGTGCTCTCCTGGGGTTGTTCTGAATTTCATGAGACTAAATATACTGAGAAGCAGTTTACTTCAAACTGCAAAAAAACACCAACATTCAGATGTTTTACCAATTTGAGTGATAGCACTATAAATGTAATACTATTAAAACAGATCCAAAGAGGTCATATAGTGACTTTGTGGAGAGAGCCAGAGAAAGAGAGAATATGGTGTTTTGCTAGCTGCTAACACCTTTCAGGCACACAGTCCTTAGTCTCAAATCAGCCTGGGAAGAGTTTACTCACTTGAGGAGAAGGTTTCTTTTTTTTTTTTTTTTTTTTTTTTTTTTTTAACATTAGAGTAAAATATAATTCATTTTTTCATTATCATCAATCATTGTGGTAAAGTGTGGGTAAGTAGATATTTCTGCCTGGGCTGATAAATTTCCATGACATTTTTTTGCTAGGCTGGGAGTACTACTAAATAAAAACTATTCCATTATGGACAGATCTAACATTTATTTAGCAAAGCGTTCACTTTACTTAACTGTAGATGTGTATTAGTCTAATATTTTACCTCTTGTAATCCAATGCCAGGCTTGAGAGCAGTCAGTGAAATTTACCACATATGCAGAGTTTGTTATGATCAATACAGAGGCCACCAAAAGCAAAGCCCAACAGTTTCAGCAAAGTTGTCATAGTATAGTGATACCTAACACCAATGATTTATGGTATTGAGCATATACTACTGACTACTTTAATGTGAAAAAGTAATATGATAAGTGAGTGAGCCAAATGGATCAACACCAAACCAAACCTTTATTATATGAGTAAAATTTTACCTGGTTAAATTCAAGCACATATCTCCTTGAACCAAGGCCAATGGTGGCCAGCTTTGTGGCCAGCCGAGTCCTATTACAGACTTGACCACACGCAAATTCTTGGGGGTTTCCCTACATAATATAACTTGAATGGACTGAAATACTTGTTAATAAAAAAGAATCCTTTTTATTCTTATTTTTATTAAGCCCACTATTGCATTGAAAATATTAAAGATGACTACAAGTGCTTCATGTTGACAAATACCAATGGGTAAAGAAGAAATTAATTATTAGTATAAAAACACTCTAATAAACTAGTACCTATACGCTTTCTTTCAAACTGTTACCTTTACGAGACATGATGGTTTTGATGGTCATGCATTGCTTAACAAATCCTCTTTATTTTCTATGTTCTTAAACAGTTGTTTATATACTACATGCATTATTTATAGAGCTAATGGAATTCTTTTACAGGAGTCAGATCTTTCAAAAAGTAATGATAGTTTTTTTAAGTCAGTGACCAGAATGTTTTCTGGCTTTTCGGTTGCCTTGCAGAAACGAGAATGCTGTCTATGAAGTACAAACAAACAGGTTCTGGCAGTGTTTAGATTTTTTTTCCCATGTGATTGTATCAGTCCTAGGCAGAAAATTGTTCAGAGATTGAACATGGGAGCATAGATTTGTAAGTGTACATGCTCTCAGTACCTAGTCTCATAAAGTTCATAGTCTGAAAGGGGCTCTGAACTCTCACAGAAATTTATTGAAGCCCTTTTGTATCTGTGCAAGGAAACAGTTTGCTTGTCAACATGGCCACAAAGCACAAGACTGGACTATGTCCCTTATATTTTTGTGCTTCTACTTTCACATGAATTCTGAGCAGGTGTGGACATTTGTGCGCACTGCAAGGTCAGGAAGAATAAGGAGAATGCAAAAGATAAGATAGTGTAGTGTATTATTGTATTCTGACATGTATTTCTAAGCTTTGAAGTGATCAGTGCAGTGTTTTAAAATATGGGCAATATTCTCTTATATCCAGCATAATTCTGCTTTGGGAATATTTTAAATGAGAGATCTATCTTACTGGGCTCTTTAATTACAGAAAATCACTGTTTCACAATTTTACAAATGCTCTGTCTTGGTTAACATATTAAGCAAAAGGAGCAACCTTAAAGAATGAGAAGAAGGATACATTGTGAATATCTGCCCTGATCAAAGAAATTAATTGCTTGAATGAGTCTTCTTCCAAAAGTTAAGATATTTCTTAGATGGACTTAGTCTCCTACAGCACTGAAACATATGTCAGAGACAATTTCGTCCAGCATTGCATATGAAAAGTGTCAGAAGATATATACACTAAAGACTGAATGCAGCAGAAATAACTACAGAATACAGAAATAATTACAGAAGTATCAAACAAGAATCAGAATATATAGGTGAAAAAAATTCTTGATTTTACATAAATCTGTCAAAAATACATGACATTTGAATAATAAAATATTGTAAAGTATACAAAATTAAATAGCAGAAAATAAAATATATTTTGAAATTGATATACTATGCATTCATTACTGCAGTAAGTCAAGGAATTTGAATTCAGTGAAATTCTTTTCTTCTCAATTGAGGAACAGCATAGATGATTTTACTAAACAAAAGATGCACTCAAAATAAGATGCATGGAATGTATAAGTTAGCAGCAGCATTAAATGTGGGCCAAAGAACTGTCAGGGTTTCCAGATGATTCTTTCATAGAAGTACTTCTGATTCCTTAGTTTCTAATACATTTACAAATAAGCTACATAACTTATTTTTATAGTGCCAGGAACTTTTCAAATAGAACCAATGCAAAAGCATTACTGAGCTGCTGGAAATTTTAAATAATTCTTTGTAAATGCCCTAGGTTAATTTAGATCTCTGAAAACACATTAGGAAATTAAGCTGTAATGTGAGCTAATTCAAATTTTAATTTGGCAAAAAGAATGATCCAGCCACATAGTTAATGTAAATAGAAGCATAACACAGGGAAATTAATGAGGTTTCCTTTCGTTGAATCTTAAAGGAGGCAGATAATTAGCTTCTTTTGTTATTATTGCTGGAGAATGTAGTATTGTCTTCGAGGTGTAAAGTAACTGCTGCTTGCAAAATGATGTGTTCATTTGTCTTTTCCTAATAATTATTTACATTAAACTCTTGTAGGATGAAGCAGCCCAGCCACTGAATCTTTCAGCCCGACCCAAAACAGCTGAACCTGTCAAATCCCCGACATCTCCAACACAGAACCTCTTCCCAGCTAGTAAAAGCAGTCCAGTGACAGTGACGAACAAGAGTGGCATCCCCAGCCCGCTCGGTGGATCTCTGGGAAGAGGGTCCTCTTTAGGTAACTAATCTGTTCTGGGGAAAGGAGAAAACTGGCAAGTTTTCTACATGAAATCTCAGCTTGAGCACACTTACTTCTGAATTAAGTAGCTATTTGGGCTTACATTTCTGTTTAAAATGGAAAAAAAAATATAAAAAATTGCAGGAAAGATTTTCAAAGAACTCTTGAATGCCCAGGTTTTACAAGAGTAACCAAAATGATGCAGCAGTGATATGCATCTACAGGAAAGGCAACAAATAAATATATAACTTAAGAAATACACGTACATACAAATATATACACGGAAATAAGTGGAGATGCATATATAAAAGGTGTAAAAGAAGTTTGTATGAATATCTTCCCCAAAGACATCAATAAGAATCATAGAATCATAGAATCACTAAGGTTGGAAAGGACCTCTGAGATCATCAAGTCCAACCGTCAACCTAACACCACCGTGCCTACTAGGAGGTGTATACATGCAAAGTTAACTTTTGAATTTTGACCTCTGAATTAAACAAACAAAAAAAATCTTTGCATGCAGATAGAGCCTGGCTAGATACTAGTCCTACACACATAATGGCTCATGTGATTAGTGTACATGCCATACAACAGTGTAACATACCTTAAAATAAACAAGGTTTCAAGCACCTTGTAGAACCAGAGTCATGGAATATTCAGTATCTGTATGATTTACAGTAAACCAGAAACCAGGTAAGAAGGTAACTCCAAATGTGGTTTTCAGCTATTAGCCCAAATACACTATTAGTTTTACCCAGAACAGCATTCTAAAAGCAATCTAATCCTCTGCATTCTGGGTATTAAGTTCATCTTATCAAGACCATGCTGAATTTATTATTTTATTATTTTAACAACGATAGAAAGGCTTCAGTCCAGCCAGTTCATTTTATTATTTGCTCATGTTTTTATTATTTCTTCACCCATCTGTCAAGATTTTATTAGTTCACATGATTGCAAATAGGGAATTTTTGACCTGTGTTCAAGATTCTTTAATTAAGAAATAAAGCTTATTAAGTAAGGAAATGAAATTGATCTGAAAATTGTGTACAAAGACTACCTTAACCAGTCGAGAAACAGAATCAAGAGCTGTAAAATGTAGATGATCAGCTCTAAAGTTCAAATAGTAAATTTTAACAGTGACTAAATACTACAGACCACTTATTCACAATCTGTAGCTCAAGTGTACTTGTAAAATATATAGAAACACTTGTGAATAATGAACAGATATGTTAAATACATACATTAAATATATAAAAATTATGATTTGTTCCATTCTCAAAACACTTGGGAACATCACGATCTCTGAAAGATACTTTCTACAGCTAGCTAGATATTCTGCCTGACAATTTATTTCCAGCTATCACTGCACTATCTAACGTTTGAAAGTGGCATATCAGTTTGAAGTCACACACCATTCCAGAGAAACGGCTAGAGAAGATATGCCTAAGGTGTGAATATTTTTCATGTAAAGTCATAAAAACTTTTCCACTCAATCCTTAGGTATAAAAGCATCCAGGGAAACATTTCCAAAAATCAGCAGGCAACATAGGAGTTTTTGCTCCATGTTTACAATAAATATGCCCCCCAGCTTGCTTAGGCTCCAGAATGGAACTTGGTTGCTCAATCATTTCAGAGCATTGGAAATTCTACCCAGCAGTAACAACGTTTTTTCTCTAACATACTACTTTTATTTTGGAAAGGGGTGGTTCATTCACACAGAAAAGTCACAATTCCATCTAAAACATCACATTTTTGCATCTCTTCTCATCTAGACCACAACAGTAAATCAACTGTTTTTTTTTTTCCCCAGGATAAAGTATGAGAAGCGCTTATCTTAACCTTTTTTATTTTAAAAGAATTCAAGGTCCTTTGACGTTGAATTTGCTATATTTTACCCAGCTAAACTTCAGCGAAGTCAGCAGAACATGAACATTATCTTTGAAGGAGAATCCCAAGTCTTAGCCTGTTTGGTTTTACTTTTGGTTTTGTTTTGTTTGGTTGGGTTTTTTTAGTGGACTGTCAGTAAGTACACAAATTAACAAATTCAGAGCTTTTATAAAAGACATTTACTTTTCTGGCAGATGCACAGGTCAGGCACAAACTTTGATTGCTCAAAATTTCCTAGCTACTATACATGAATCTATTCAAGTGTGTACAGAGGATACTCCCATGCAGGAACAGGTGGACAAGTTATAGCTTCATCACAGCAACACAAAACAACCTGTCACCAAATAATTGCTGTCTTTTGGTCTCAGATAAGAAACTGTATCTGGAGTATTCACCTTTATCTCTAGCATGCATTTTAAGATGGCAACAGAAATGTTTTGTGCGAGTTTGATACATGTTTAAAAATTTCTTTTTCTGTCCAGACTGCTAGAAGGAAACCATTTTTGCCACTGATGATTTAGAGCTTTATACTCATGTTAAGGTGATAACAAGTTCTGTCCTTCAAAACTGACTGTGAGTGCTCTTTGTGAACTTGGAAGCTAAACATCTGGAGAGATTGTTCTCTGGATAAAGAAATTCTAAAAGTTGACATAGACTTTTATGGCCAACTAAACAAAATTTCTTTCTCGTTCTTTGTTCATTTTATTCATTCTTACTAATACCTCAAAGGCTTCTCACTTAAGCTTCAGAATACTGCTGTCTGAAACACATATTTATTGTTGAACTTTGAGTCCATGAGTATGCTCAGATACCTCCATATCAAGCTATGCCAAGGCTTCAGTAGTTGTATCTGTAACAACAAAAGAAGTGCACAGGCTTATCAATCACTTCTATGTATTAATTCAGCCTTCAAACAGATAATTGCCACTCCTCCTTTGCAGCTGTTAGTTGGTTGCAGCTCTAACAGTATGAGAGCTGAGTGCTTACACCAGATTCTAATTTGCATAATTACCTAAATAAAGTGCGTTCTCTGTTTGTAGATATCCTTTCCAGTCTTAATTCACCTGCCCTATTTGGGGACCAGGACACAGTAATGAAAGCCATTCAGGAGGCTCGAAAAATGAGAGAGCAGATCCAAAGGGAGCAGCAGCAGCAACAGCAGCCGCATGGTGTTGATGGAAAATTGCCCTCCATGAATAACATGGGTCTAAACAACTGCAGGAATGAAAAGGTAATGTCTCCCATTGCCATACAAGCTGTCATTCATTCTTTTCCCTGCAAATAGCTTCTTACTTTTATATAAAATTTAGTTTTAGAGCTTTTAGCCATCTCTGATTTCATGTTAAACACACCTTGTCACTTTACAGTGCTGTGCTACAAACTCCTCTAGGTTTACATGACAGCATTCAAAAATCCAGTCCTGTGCACTCGTGATTAAGCTGTAAGCATAGAAGTAGCAACGTGGAAAATGAATTGGGTGAAGCTACCATTGTTTGTGGTCACTAGATTATGAGTTGTGCTTTTGAGAATGATTGGATTGTTAAATATGGCAAAAAGGCCGGTTGTGTACTAGCGTGGTTGAGTATTACAATTTTATTACAGTGTATCTGGGTGTTCTTGAATCTGTGGCTCAGGTGCAACGAAGTATTTAGGCCCAAAACAATGGTTTTGGCTCAGAGTTTCAATGGGAAATTAGAGATCTAAGTTCTTTGTTGAATCTTGGCCGCAGTTTCCAAACACTAAAATGAAATGGGGCATTACAATAAACAGTAAACGAGAGAAAGAGGTGAAAGAAGGTGACCAGCGCTGTACTGAGCAAGACATCATTCTGTTTACAAAATAGCAAGCTGGGATCATATCTGAAAGGTGAGTAACAGTTTCTGTCACACACACTTTAAGGAGTGCTCAGAGGACAAAGAAATCTCTTGGAAAATTCTTTGTGTCTGTGTTGTCCTGCTCTGTGGCCTTTCCACGGTCTACAAGATCTGCTCCTGGAGCAGGTCTTTCTGTGTGTAACAGAGCCAGTGAACACTGTGTCGGGTAATTCGCTGAGCTATAAGGCAGCCCTTTTGATGAAGAATGTTTCTGTTAGCTTCCCTAGAGATAGCTTATGCTGCAAAAAATACAGTACACAAGTTATTTTTCACCACTGACAAAAAAAAAATATCAGTTATATACCACAATACTTATTCCAGTTGACTAGAAAGGGAAAATATTATCTCAGTAATCACTATGGCATTGGCAAATAGGAAGTTATGATGCAATGAATGAAAAGAAAACTGACACATTCATTAGCCTATAAAGCAACTAGTGTTTCAGACTATTTGCTGAAAAAAAAATAAAAATTGAAAACTAGGTAGATTAAAATGCCTATAATTCATTAATGAAAATTCTTTGATGTATCTGTATATTAGAGGGTATGTTCTTTGTATCTTGGGGGAGGGAAAATTATATTATACTCTAAAGACTAACAGGAATTTTTAGTCCAGGTTAGGTATAAAACTCAGCAGAATATTAAATATATCTTAAACCATGGATTTGATGATCCTATGATCTTTTCTCAACACACAAGGGAATACTCAGTGAGTAAGTGGATTGTAGCAAGGCATAGAAAGGCAAGGAAATATTGTAAACAGACCCATCAAAGATTGATACATACCTTTTAATCTACATTTTATATTTTTGCTTGATAGGCTCTTTACAGTACTCAAAACAAGATAAAGGCTCAGTGTCTATTAAAAAAATTTGTTAAACTGTTACCATCCAGGAGTAACAATGCTTTTACAAGTTAAATTCAGAAGGTAATAAATGTTTGTTTCTGTCAGTGTTAGTTTAAATGTCAGCATCGAAAAACTCATGTAATACAGTTTGATACTATGAAAAAAATATAGAAATTAATAACTGATCAAGCAAGCCATACTCAGACAACACTATAATTGTAAAGTCTGTGTTTGTCTTAACTAAGAGGTACGGTACTAAAGCTCAAGTTATAAAAATAAAATAAATGTCACACCTATGATCAGTATTAAGAGTTTATAAAATTATGCTTATTTTAAAATGCATTTTATGAGTTTCAGTGGCTTGACATTTAAAAATATCTAATACACTATAAGGGCTATTAAAAGAATTCTTAACATTTGATTTGACTTGGACAAGTAAGTACAAAAATGGCATCCACTTACTTACCAGATCTGTTCCCTGAGTATTTTCAGTACCATGTTTACATCTTGTATTCAATATAACAAGTCTCTACTTCGTCTTTCACCTTTTAGAGCAGAGTCAGTAAAGATTTTAGTGAATAATCTGAAATTTCTTTTTTGTGCTGGTTACTAGCAATACACAGATTGATGTAGAGCTTCCAGATTGAGGTTATATCTCAGGCAGTCAGAGGAGAAATATCTTTTTTTTACTTGCAAATCTAGCAGAGTCAATTGGAACTCTTTAACAAATATAGGCAACATCATTCTCAAATGCTGTCTTTTACAGGGAGACTTTTCATGGTAGCACTTGCAACTTTTGAAACCCAAGAATAAAACAGCAGCAAGGAAACCTGTCGTTAAATCTCTCAGTGCTCTTATATAATCCTGCTGAGTTTGTTTATTGTAGCATGTACTATAGAACGAACAATTAAGGCAGGAAAAAGTTGTAATAGGTACTCTGGTTTTACCTTTGGTATTCTAGTCTGCTATCTGTTATCTTTTATCTATCTCTGTAGCTACAAGAAGAGTCAGGGTTTACAAAAGAATGGGATAGAAATCACTCATTTTAAATTACAATATACCCCCGCTCTCTATCCTAAAGAAAACAAAATGGTTAAGTCAGTCATGAATACTAAGGGAATGTATTTATATTTTATAGCAAGTAAAAAATACATTAATACCAGAAGCATCGTTTGTACAAACAGGATTCTAGAATGCTCTTCTTTCCCCCTTTACCCTTTGCTTTTCAATTTCTATATTTTATTTCTTTTACTCTAAAAATGTTGGGCAGGATGATCAAAATAGGGGGCGTGGGGGGATGGAATGATGGATCACTTCAATTAGAAAAACATAATTTTGAAATAATTGTATGCCAAGAAGATCGTGTATAGTTTCTATTATAATCCCAGTGAAGCTTTGATAACACAGTTGCAATTTTGGATTGGTTTCTTTTGAAGAATTAGAACCCTATGTTTTCAGGACCAAATTTTCAGAAATTGGCTTCAGGTAATTAGACTTGTATAAATGAGTAGCTAGAAGCCGGCACCAGAAGAAAAAAAATGACAAATTAATTGCCTGCAGCTGGTTTAAAAAAGCTATTGAGTTCTGGTCAGTTACTGGTCTTCAAGTTCAGATAGCTGGTAGTAGTTTGTTGTGCAAATGATTGCGCTTACAAAAGTATGTACATAGCTTCAAAGCCTGGGCTTAGGCCTTTTTGAAAATGTGTCATTTAAATCTCAGAAAGCTTTGTATTTGGTTAGGACACAGAATTGAAAATTGCCTCTGTTCATATTCTGCTATTCAAAAAAATCTACAAAGCTTTAAAAGTGCTCACAGAGATTCTCTCATCAGAAAGCAAAGCAAAAACATGCAGCACTGTCACAGTCAAACTTTGTCATTTGCTAAAGCGTTAAAGTTAGGCTAGGCTTTTGAGATGATACCATTCTGCGGACACCTGCAACAGCGGGGATATTTCAGTTTGTGTACCCTTGTGGTTATGGTAGGTGGGTGAGCACCATGTAGCCACTTGCTCACTCCCCTCTAACGGGATAGGGAAGAGCATCAGGAAGGTAAAAGTGAGAAAACTCGCTGGCTGAGACAGTTTAATGACTAAAGCAAAAGCCATGCGTGCAAGCAAAGCAAAATAAGGAATTCATTCAGAACTTCCCATCAGCAGGCAGGTGTTCAGCCATCTCCAGGAAAGCAGGGCTTCAGCATGTGTAGTGGTTACTTGGTAAGGCACATGCCAAAATTCCAAACATTTACCCTTTCTCCTTTTCCCCCCTGCTTTTATTGCTGAGCATGATGACATGTGGTGTGCAATATCCCTTCAGTCGGTTGGGGTCAGCAGGCCTGGCCGTGCCCCCTTTTGTGCACCCCAGCCTACTTGCTGGAGGGCCAGCATAAGAAACAGAAAAGGCCTTGATGCTGTAGATGCACTGTTCAGCAATAGCTAAAACATCCCTGTGTTATCAGCACTGTTTGGTCACAAATCCAAAACACAGTGCCATGCAAACTAAAGTTAACTATCTGAGCCAAAACCCGTACAGTGCACACAAGGCAAGAAGTTATTATAGCAGAGTTTACTTTTTCTACTATGCCTGGTGCTGATCAGGTATGACTGAGGAAAGGGAAGAAGTAATTGTGTCTGTGTTTTCACAGAGTAAACAGAAACAGTGCGTAAGGGGAAAGAATTAGGAAAATCCAGAAAATAGGCTACAGAACTCTGTCCATGTAATATAAGCAAAAGTAAAATCATACTAAAATTTGCTTTGTTTAAAGGATATGACATTTTTTCCAGTGAAGCCATGTTTACCTTCAACATAAAAGAATACAAACAAAATTTGCATTGCTAGAGCTACTTGTATTTATTTTAGTATTTTGAGGTAGCATGATTGCCTAGAAGATTTGCTTTGATTTAAGGCTTTAAATGAAGCTGAAAATGCTATATAATTCATAAGATAACTGACATTGTTTTAAAAAGGACCAGATTTTTTGTGCAAAAGCATGAAAAGACGGACAAAAACACTTCAGAAAGTCTTTGTAGAAAATCTATAGGCAGAAATGTGTTACTTTCATTGGAGAAAAATATATGAAGTCAATATGGAATATGCACCCAATTAATAATCACAACATATCTGCTAGACCTCCCCATTTACTTACCCACGAAGCATATTCATTGAGAGGAAGCAGAATTTAATATAACATTTTAAAGTTTATATTCCATTCCTGCTCTTTTGTAGATTTTCAGGCAACTGTGTATTTGCACTAGGAAACCAGAATTAGACCCCAAAATAAATGACATGAGTCATTGCCTACTTCCTTGGAATTATGGTACTTTAGCACCTCTTATAATGAGCCTTTTATTCCTTTCTTATTTCTAAATCAAAGTTTTACAAGTTGAATTCACATAATTTATCCTAACATAGACCGCAGTTTGTATGCAAAATGTGTACATTCTTAAAAACGTATATTATTTACCCTTGGAGATGTTGCAGTCTACTGATCAGATCCATATTTAGGCACTTGGATTTGACTTGATAAGCCATAACGACCCCTTTGGAGGTGTTACGGTCTGCTGTATTTAGGGACTGTTAAATATGTGGATTATTGACACAATAGAGTGTAACAACTCCTCTGGAGCTGTTACGCTTCATCATTTATAAGAAGCTACTGCACATGCGTACAAACTTTGCCTGATAAAAACACTTCAGGAAGTCTTTATAGGAAAAGTTACTAGTCATGCATAATCTCCTTTTGACTGCCTACAGCTCTGCAATGACTCCATCATTGTATAGCTTTTTTTCTAAATGCAAGCAGTACTGGCTTATCTTGCCGAGAGTTTTTTACCAGCTTTTTTCTCCCCATACATTCAGTATTATAAACAGAACAACTGTGGAGGCAGGAGTCACACTGTCTTTTCTGCAGGTGTGGGGTATTTTTCAGTTACAAAGAGAAGCACCTTGTTATTATCATCCTTGTTGTTAGTCACATCTCAACTCAGTTAAAAAAAAAAAAAAAAGCAGAAGTTAAAAAAATATTTTTCCGTTCAATTATCTTTTCTCCTTTTACTGAAAGTATTCATGACCCCCCCTTAAATTGAGAACATGAATAAATTGGTCATAAGGACCTCATAGATTTTAATAAATTTTTATGAATAAGTGGTTTAGATTTGCAGGGACTGATCTATTCTCATTCACTTTTGTCTTTTAAGATAAAGAAGATTTTATCTTCTTATATTTTCTTTTTTCCTTAGTTTCTTGTAGAAGAATATGTATAGCTATTAAGTAAGAAGTCAATACTTACATTTCAGTCTGCTGGGAGACATAACAGAAACTGTAAGCCATTTTCATTTGGATCCTTATTTCTGTTGGTTAAATCTTAGTTCTACTTGGAATTAAAGGGCAAATATCTCATAATTAGGCCAAAAAATGGACAGCAATATCAACAGCAACCAACTAGTTTTGCAAAGTTATTACTTTTATTATGGTATTGTCTTGATAGCCATTGTACCATGTTCTGTTCTCACTGCAATTTAAGGAAAGGTTCCACCTCATACAGCTTACACTTAGGTATAATTTAATTAAGTTTAAACATATGTATTTAGATTCTCTAATAGAAAATCTGGAACTGTATAGAGAGAAAAAAGACAGACACTGATTTACTTAAGAAACTGTTAGTGTAGTCTCACTTTCTTGCAAGAATATAGGCAATTTATTCAACTCAGTGGGAGTGTATTCCATCTGTCTAATGAAGAATCTGATTTCCACAAAGAGACACTGCAACTGGGAAACTGTTTTTCCTGAATACGTCATTCTGCTCAGTCGACAAACCTTTCCCTAGGGAGTTTCTGAGACGTAGAAGGACATGTTGCATAGAGACAACCTCTTTACAGTTCCATCATTTTAGAACACATAAATGATTTGTCTAAGTTAAATACCTCAGAATAGGAAAAAGTTTCAAATACAAATCCCAGCACTCCTCATAATTCTTACAAAACAAATGTCCTTTATACTTCACTGTCAATTTGGCCAATTTAGTAATCTCCTTGTGGCTGCACATAATATATGTAAGGAATTATTTTTTTTGTATTGGGTGTTCAAAGTTAACTTCCTAAAGCCATATTTGGGCATCAGTATTTTATTCTAAAACACCTTTATCTGGGGAAAAAAAAAAATATTCCAAAATTCTTTGAAACTGCAATAATTTTTGCAATTTATTTTTTAGGCTTAGGGCTTATCCTAGCTACATGAAAAATGTACCTTCATTTTCTATAAACTGCAGTATTTCCTTAATAATTTTGAATGAAAAATAGTTCCCCAAGTAAAAAATTTCTAAAGTAACTGCAATGCAGGAGCCCTAAGTCTCACTGAACTAGCTCTGAAAATTTTACCCCATGGCAGAGAAGCATATTTGTGACTGCATATACAGTAGCAGTCTATTTTCAGTGAAATTTAGCAGTTTTATATCCTTCTCCAGCACTTTTTACTATAATTTGAACAATTCAGAATTTCAGCTGATGTAATACTGCCCCCTTTTATTAGAACTGGAAAACATGCTGGACTTCAAACATTTAGTTTTGTAGCTGGAGAAATTCTGTTTATTTATGCTGTTGCTTCCAATATTTGAAATTGCATGACAGGATAAGATAAAGCATGAAATCAATATAAGTTCTTAACAATGAATGGGAGAAAAAAGTAATGGTTTCAAGCAACATTTTTGCAGGGTGTATTGTGTGTGTTATGACTGGACTTCCTGGGCAGTACGTCACGCCAGGGAATTCCCTGCTATTTTTTTCAAGTTCAAGGTGTTGATGTTTTTTGCTTTTGTGTGAATGTCATTGCCATATCTACTCGCATTGCTTTTCGAAATCAGTGTATTTATAGGATACAGCAAGCATTGTCTTTTTCTTTTTTTTTTTTTTGTTTTCTTGCTTTTTTTCTTTCTCTTGTGAGGTCTGATGAGGAATTAGATGCCTCTTTGAATAGCCGAAGGATTTTAATATCTCTCAGACACGGAGAACTGTTGCAGTGAACTTATCTTTGCAATTTGAACTTTAAAATGTTATTTGAAATTAAATTCAAGCATAGCGTGTTGGAAAACAAGAAATAAATCCCTAGGTCTCCAACTGTATCTTTTAAAGAGAAATGCTTCCATGATAAACAAACAAGAAAAAATAAATAAATCTGGCTTTCAATTTAACCCTGAAGCCTGTACTATATCACTAGCTTTTGTAGATATCCCAGGAAATAATATCAGGCTTAGAAATTGTACCCGTACTTAAAGTAATATTTTATCTGATCTCTATGTATTTAGTGAGGAAGGTGATGGAAGTTGTAACTGCACAGGCACAGAGGGGTCAAATACAGCCATAACACTGGTACTCAGGTTATGAGTTATGGGAGGAAAATACCATTGCTAACATTAGCCTCTGTAGAAGAACATAGCTCCATTATCAAGGCCAGGTTTATAATGGGAACCAGGTGCAGAAGGCTGTGGGTATGAAATCTTGTCAAGTCTATTCTTCAAACTCAACAGATAGAAATATTAAAGCTGTCCATGGAACGTTAACTTTCTGTCTGTATGTAACATATGTTTTGGCCTTTAATTGATCATGTGCTATTGCTCAGATACTACTGTTTACACCTAAATAGTCAAACTCTTGCCTACGAATGTACCTCCTATTTTTTTTCACAATTACTTTGTATGCTGTGTGTAGAAAGACATAAAAATAATGTATTTGAAATTTACACATTAAAAATACATGTTCACTGAAACTGTGGAACTGACAGTGAAAAGACAAAAAGAAACAGTGCAAAATCTCTGGCATATGTAGGTCATCTAAATTTACAGATAAGTTAGCTTTGGTGTCAGCTTACTATGCATCCAGGTTTGCACCTAGAGAAGAATTTTCTGTGCAGACCTTTGTTTTTAAGCATTTTTCTCAGTTGCACTCCTTTGCAAAATTGTCTTGATAAAGTTAGTAGTTTGTGCATTTTTGCTTCCAATATAGCCGATGCATAGTTAAATGCTTAGTTCCTCAAGTTTTGTAGAGGCTGATTAAAATAAAATCTGAATTATTTGTCTATTGATTAAATTATCAAAATCAATTAATTAAGTGAAAAATATGCAATCTTTGCAAAGTATAAATTATGGAAACGTTATTGGACCATAAATTAAAAAAAAGTTTGACCAGTCTAGTAATGGTGTACACATGTAAGAAATGAAAAGAAAATGCACCCAAACATAAAGAACCTATATGAAACATTATTATTTGAATAACTATATACACATATACGTGTGTGTATGTGTATACTTATACACACGCTGTATAGTGAAGAAACTTTCCGTATTAGGTGCAGTTTTAAAGTTTTTCATGCTTCCAATTCAATCACAAGAGTACTTGGCAATAAGATTACTTTTAGGAGAGAAACCAGCACACTCTTTTGGTATTAATAACTGGTTTTGCATTTGAGTATTGGCTGCTAGAGTATTGCCACTACCTGTGCTTAATAGTATGTTGTATGGTCTGTGCTTTTTTATGTCTGTTGTCAGGACTACTTGAAGGGGTTGCTTAGCTGCAGGTTTTAGACCTCATTAATAATGATGATGATAGTAATAATAATAATAATGGGATTTGGCTGCTTTCTTCTGATGCTTTTCCAGTTCAAGAAAAAATGCCAAATACACTGCTTTGTCACGTGCATGGGGTATTTTCTGTGAAAAGGATAAAAGCTTTGCCCTATTTTGGTCTTCTCCCTTAAATCTTGGAGCAACAAAAAAAACCCCCAAAGGAACAGAATTACATTAAAATGGGTCCCGAGGGTAAATGTTGAAAAATTTGCACAAACCAACAAGGATAATTTTTCCCAAAGGATGTTGTTCTGCCATAAAGGATAGTGTCTTTGTGATGCCTGTAACAGCATAATGATTGTATCTTCTTATGTACAATACATTTCTTAAGCTGCTCAGCAGACTTTGCAGATACATACTGAAATGTATTCCATGTTTTTATTATGCTTCTCCACAAAACAATAAAGATAGGTTGAAAATTATTGTTCGAACATAAATTTGCTAGGACAGGAATATATTCATTGATTTAAATTGTGGGTCAGACTGGCAGCTGCACAATCCTATCATATCACTTCTTCAATTGTCCTGAGAACTGCAAAATACATTTGCATATTATTTCACACTTAGATACAAGCAGAGACATCCACGAAAGTTACTGCCATTTATTTCCAAGCTCAGTGTTTTCCTCCAAGTAAATTCACACCACCAAATGCATTGCCAGTATAACTCTCTTAACTGCAGTGGATTAAGTACAGCAAGGATAAACTGGGATTACTTTCTCTGACACTTACTTTCCAAAATTAAAAATGTTTCCTGTTTCTCAGGTATCATTAGGCTGCATCAATGGGTATGATGAATTGAAATACACTCCCCATTATTGAAGGATATTTACTTAGCTGCCTGTTTGTGGGATTATACGCTACTTTGTGCTGGCTTAACTGTTTTGCTTCAAACAAAAGAATAAGCATGCTAGCAGGTAAAATTGTCGTCTTTTATCTCATGAAAAGACGAACAAATGATGCAAAATGGTGTTTGCAAATGTTTGTTTGAAATCTGATTAATGGAGTTTGACCATGCTTATGCCTTCTTTTGTTTTCTATTCACAAATATTCATGCAATCGGATTTTTATTTCTATGGGTGTATTTGCGTACGAACATGGACATTTGTGCACAGTTAGGCATTTGCTGTTTATGCCCAAATTGCTCACCCCCTGTTCTTAAAAAAACGGAGGCTTTGAATCCACACCCACTTCAAACTCCATGCTGACTAAATGAGGAACGCAGTATCAGGGAGCCCTTCCAGGACCTGATACAGTGTCAATGCTAATTATAGATCTTTACAGCAACTCTGAGAACTCTGCAGCAATTTAATCTAGGGGTTCTGCAGGCCTTGCTGCCCTATGCCTTACCGCGGCCATCTCTTTCCTACCAATGGTATGCCAGAGACAGGATTTTCTGTGGTGTTGAAGCTAATGGATGCAGGAGTTGACAGATAGAAGTCAAGGCTTTCCACTACCTGGGAGGTCTTTTGGCTGCGAGAATTCCCAGTTGTTTTTTTCAGGTAGTTTAAGGCAATGTTGTAATACTTATCACTGAGTCAGACATTAAAAACAGTATTTTTTCATCTTAGGTGACCAACTACAACATAAATCACAAGCAGCAAACTATTGAGCATTTGCATGCATAGTTCAAGTATAACTCAAAAATTAGACTGTTACTCATACATGTCTAGAAATTGCTGATACTCCAGGGGTAGTTTGAAAAGATAAGAAAGACTATATTTTTTGGATAAATTGTTCACTGCACATAGCTTGTCCATCTATAGTCACATAATACTAACTCCATAAACAGGTCTGTCTCAATTGGAAATGTGTAACAGGGTAATAAATGATATTCAACATCAGATTACTCGTGCTAAAATCATGTTCAAGTCATAGTAAGCTGTTATAACACTACTTAAAACCTAAAGTACGCCTAACCCACAAGCTGAAATTGCCCAGCTTACATCCTGAAGATCTACAGACAACATTAATTTCTCAGAATTTCACTTTTATGCCTGTGGCCTCTAACATGTTGCAAATGCTTCTGTAAGAAAGGCTGGGAAAACATATCAAATTTCGGTTCTCTTCCACTTGCTGACATTCATTAACTGAGGGTAGAACATTGAGACAAGGTTTTGGAAAGATCTCCTCTTCACCTCCACCCGTTCCAAAGCAATTTATTAAACAGCCAGTAAGGGAAGTGGACACTTGTGGTTTAACGTCAGACCTGTGTTGATCACTAGCTGGGTGCATGCTTTCACTGTTACCTTGCCAAAGGCTTCTTGAGATAGCAGGCAATGGATGCATTCTTATGTCACTGCCATTTTCTTTGCGTCCTGGAGTTAAATTGCTAAGTGTCAATTTCATTACATGGCTCCTAGTCAGATGAACTATCTTTTTATAAACATACAGATTCTTGCTTAGTGCATCCTACTTTTACATGCTTTTCCCCTTCCGTTTCTAAAGCACAGGAAACCTTCTTTTGCTATATTTTAGATGCTAGTATGAATAGAAGCCATCACTGGGAGGATGTGCATTAGAACTGTACACAAAGTGGTCACTGACACATCATGTACTGTAAAACTTCTTGGTCTGTCAAGGGTTCAGCAGGTTGCCAAAACATATTCAGTTGCCAGCTCCTTGCCAGAATTCTGTTCCTCGCCTGATGACGCTCAAGTTCTCTGAATACTCATGAATAAGATCAGGCTGGCTGGCTGCATTCTTTCTCCCAAGGGATTCCCCTTTACCAAGGGATTACCTGCATGACTTTTGCATAACTCCTGTGTTTTATTCTTCAACATCACACTACAGGTCATACTACATCATGAGAAATGTCTCGTTGATGAAGTGTATGTCAGCTCTTTGTTTCCTCTCAGAAATACCCCAAAACATATAAACACGAGAAAATTATTTTCCTGCAAAAGTTTTGCTCCCACTCTCTTTCACCCAAGGTTTATTTTTCTCTTTCTTTGTAAGGAATGACTGAGTTAATATTTACAGTTATAGACTGACAATATATAGACCGGGATACCAATCAGTCCTCCTCACTAAATAGCGTGGTCTGCTGTGTAGGAGTTCCATTCAGTGCAAAAGCCATCCATAGTTTATCAGTATATACCCGCTACTGTGGACAGACAAAAGTAATGAACTGCAGTATGGGAAACTTGTAGTGACTGTGTGAATTATCATTTAAGGGAGGAGGAGAAGTGTACTATTTGCTTGGTTTATCAAGTGATTTCCCTTTATCTCCATCCATCCCATTTTACTGTAGCTACCTGAGAACATGAGTTATGAGAACATAAAGAATCCAGTTAAAAGGGGAAAAAAGCACCCAGTATCCCATGTTCATGACCCCATTAAAGTTCTCCTAATGTAAAGCATTTGCTGTGTTGAGGATGGCCTTCAGCGCATGTGTCTCTCTGAATCAGGACCCACATTACTTATTCAACTGTTCTGACACTCCACTCCTGCGGTATTAGGAATGCTCCTGATGTGGTGCAGACTATGGTTTAGATAGTGGAAGTCTCTTTCATTCTCTTGTCATGACAGAGAGGGAAATTCTCCTGCAGCGTTTGCAATGATCTCCTGGGTTGGGTCTCCTTTCCGTCTGTCCCTGCTGCTGTTATTCCCTGCTGCTTATCCTTACTGTGCTTTTGCTGGGACTTTTGTAAAGTCTTATGAAAACAACATCCTCATACTGCTCTTGTGTGTCATTTCTTAATTAATTAATAGAATAGCACACCATTTCCACCATAGAATTCCCACTAACATCTTACATGATGAAAAGTGAATGTAATTTCACATATTTTTGCTATATAGTGGGTATGTTCTTTATACAACTGCGTTCTTCTTGCCAAATATACCTTGGCTTTCAGTTCACAACTGAGCTAAACACTGAACATTTTCCATATGCAAAATACAAAATTTATCGTGGTTTTGATAGCTTGGGTAGCAAAGAAATAGAGATAAATTTGAAAACTGCATTATAAGTCACATTATTTTTTTTTTATATTTCTATTTTGTTAGTGATGAAAGAACTTATTTAGGATTTGAACCAAACCAAAGCAGGTACAGTTCCGGAGATGAAGATCTCTAATAGATTTGAAAGGCAAGAGCTATCTAGGTTTCACAGACTGTCACTGCAGCACAAGGAGGTACTCAGCAACCTGGGCTGCAGCTCACTGCCCCCTCAAGGACATAACTATTTGAGCAACTCAATTGTAAAAGCAGCAAAATATGGCTTTGAAAACAAAAAGTCCTCTGTCCCTTTTTTTTTTTTTTTTTAACTGGAACATTTCACTGTTTACATTTTCATCATGACCCCATAAATAGCAGAATCAGAAGATTTAAAGAATTGTGGACTGTTTGTATTGGGAACCAGCAGGTTGGAGCACGAGGGATGGGGCAGATCTTCAGTGCTGCATACAGCGTCCATGAAACTGCACTTTGAATGTAACACAGAGTAGAGCACAGGTAGGAATATGAAGATCCTATAGTTTGACTGATAGATATACAACCAGATAGCTACAGAGTATATCATTCTTTCCTTGTTTCCTTCCTTTTGGCATCAACCTTTTCAGTTCTCCCAATACATAATAATTTGAAATTCCTCTTATGTCTCTGTTTTAAAACCCTAAGAAGCAGCAAACCTGAGCCTTGCTGTTTACATTCTTCTGATATCAAAGCCTCCTATCCCACTGGGGCCCTTAGCCATAGAGGAGGTTTGAGGGAGGGGGAAGAGATGTTTTTCCTCCTTCTTAGCCGCTCCATCAGATTGGAGGGTGGGCAGTGGAGAGGGAGCAGACAGTAGATTTTAGTGTTCAAGACGGAGGCTGGTATGTGACTGATGCCTGAGCTTGATGTAGTGCTGCTTATCACAGTTTCTCTTAGCTGATGTGGCAGTGGGGTTGGAGCTGGGTGAAGGCTGGTACCTGATGATACAGAGTACCCATCTTCACAGGGAGTAAGGTCGGCCTGTTTTTGCAGAAGTCTGCACCCTGGAGATATCTTGTCCCATATAGCAAGCAGTAGAAGGATATTTTTCTTTATGTTTAAAATCTATGTTACAGATTTACAGGAAGTATTTATTTATTCTTCAAATTAGCTGAGCAGGAGAATTAGCTAACCAGAGATGGATTTAGAGATCAGCACAATGCAGCAAGATTAAAAAAACCTTTTCCATCTGAATTAATGAATTTCAGACTGCTTTTCATAAACTAGTTTTTCAGAAGTCATCTGTGAAGCGTATAAAGAATTTTTAAAGGTAACTTATTGGGATGGAAAAAAGGTTTAAAATTATCTACTGGGGCTGTTGCAGGAGATATTAAATATTGATTTATCTTGGAGTAAGAATCATACTAAAGAGTGAGGCTTGTAGTCAGATCAATTTATCTGGCATGCAAACTATATGGCTGTATTTAGTACCACGTCAACATGAATCTCAAACAAGCAAATGTGAAAGGTTGAGCATTTAATCTAAATCAATTGAGTCTCCAAATCTTCAATTAAAAAAAAAAATCTTAACCGTTCAAACTGAACTGCTCCTAAATGTTTCAGGCGGTTTATATTAAAAAATATTTCATTTAGTCAGTCATACTATATCACAACCCTCTCCTTTGCATCTTGTTGCAACTAGGAACGAAAATCCACAGTCCAAGGCTTTTCCAAATCTTAAGTTTTTAATACTTCAAACTCTCTTGAAAACCCAACGTAAATCGTTTAAGGAGTCTGGCAAATAACACTGTAAGCAATTTTCTGCTACTTGCCACTGCTACTGCACTGCCAAGCTTTTGGTCATAATATAAAAGTTGGCTCAGATTGTACTTAACCAACTAAAACTGATTATGTTCCCTTTTCAGACATAAATAGATACCAGCATGCCAGCTAGTGGTACTGGCTAAAATATTTTTCAGTATGTACAAGTGTACCTAGGTCTCCAGTAGGAAGTCCTTTATCCAAGTGCGACATCAAAGCAGTAGGTTTCAGATAATTTGTGTGTTACATTTGCTTTTGTTTGTACTGTTTTCTTTAAACATATTCATTAGACAAGAGCAGAGCCTTTAATGTTCCATGACTGAAAAATCCATCAAACAGATTTACAGCACAGGCAGTGTGGCATAACAGCCAGTGGACTGGCCTGATGTTCAGAAGTCCTGGGTTCAGTTCTCAGCTTAATCATTGACTTTCTGGGTAACCAGAAGATAATAATTTCCCCTCTTTGTGACTGGAGATACTGTTACCAACCTCCTTTCTAAAAGTATTTGGGTACTACTAATGTACAGTGGTAGGTGTTATGATTGTCTACATATATAATAGTAAAAAGCTCCAAAATACTGATTGCTTCCCCAGGATATTATTATTCTCTTCCCCGTAAGACGTAGCTAGCAAATATGACCACAGTTATAAAGTATACAAAGGAGTAAGGAAGGTATGAGACAGGAAATTCCCTCTTACTCACAGATTGTATTTGTCCACAAAGCAGCAAAAATCTTCCACTGGAATGAGGTGCCGGAATGTTCCTTCAGTGAATCGCATGAACTTTTCTATATACATCACCTAGAGTGGATTAATGAGGATAGGGTAAAAGAGAGAAAAAGTTCATTTTAAATGCAAAGAGATGTAGTAGGACCCAGTCTATGCTTACGATGAAAACAAGGTCAAAAATCAGTCTTAAGTGGGATGTAAGTGGCTAATATATTCTGTGGGTGAAACCACTACTTTTGAAACTCCCATTCAAGATTGATTGTTAAGGTATAAAAGTATTTTCTAAACTGTCGTTGTTGTATTGAGCTGAGCAATACTTTAATGGATATCTTATGTGGGAAATTTGAAACAAGCGTTTCATGATAAAAACAAAACAAGGTTTATAAAATCATTCTACTTTAAACGAAAAGCTAGAGAATGGATTTTTGCCAGTAGCATTAGCTATAGATGACTAACAGTTTTGTCTTCATATATTGCAGCAGTAAAACCACATAATTTTTTCAGCCTGTAGGTATTCATTTTGCATTTAAGATGGTTTCAGGTGTAAGGGTTGCTGGATTCACCGTGAAAAAAAAATGCATGGACTTCAGTTACCCTTTTAAAGTGCTCTCTCTCTCTTGCATTATTTTGATTCATACTTTCTGCATGGACAAGTTACTCCTTCCAAGAGATGTAAATCTCTCCCAGTTTCCAGGAAGTACGTATTTGCCTGTATTTGCATGTTGGACTTAGCAAACAGAATCTTGATCCTACTTTATCAAGGTGGTTTTTTGTTTGTTTTGATGAATTTATAGTGTTCATAAATCCAGTTTGGGTTCCTTTTTACTTGAGTACAGTTTTTAAAAACATAAATTATGAGCAACATAATTCTGATTGTATTAGATAAGTAAGTAAATATATCGGTTTCACTGATAGGGAGTTGTTCCTTTGCCTTCAGCTAGGACGTTGTTAATGCGAGTTCTTGTCTGCTTTCATAAATCCTTACATGACTGTGTTCCTGGCTTGTTATTGTTTTATTCCTCAACAATAATAATTTCTTTTTACTAGAAGGGCTTCAACCTACCTGTCTCAAAGGGAAAAAAGAGTAACCAATAGGAAGGAGAAGGCATCTTTTTGAACCTGGAAAGAAGTTTAAATTTTATGCTCAGATTCAGTGTAAACATATGAGAACTACACAGTTTGGCCCTGATTCAGTGAAGTGCATTGGTCCATTCTTAATATAAGCACAGAAGTATTCCCCTGGGGTTAGGTAGTAACTATCCATGTCCTTGAGGCCTCTGCTGGACTGGTGTGACAGTACTCAGCTCCTTACAAGGTTAAGGCCTATATGAGGCTGCAAGAATTTGCAACTCACTGTTTTGTTTTGCTGTTGCTTTTTTCCTGTTGAATGAAGATTAAAGACAGGAGCTACTTGAGGGATATGTCTATATTATCACAGGCATAATGTACATCGTACTTGATATTGTAATCATGCAAACAGTAATCGTGCCTTCCTGACATAAACAGTAAGCAGCACATTTTCCTGAGGCTGAAATAATCAGAGAAAAACATGGCAGTGATGGGGGTACAAGAGGCAAAACACTGCATAATGATGTTATTATCATTGTTCCATTGTCATCCATCCTTATTCTTTAGTGATATGCTTCTTTTCTCTCTGAACATAACAAAAAAGGGCTGAGTATAAACAGAGTAATACATAAGCAGCAATCATGAAATGCAACCTTGAAAAAGTATACTTAAAATGCTAAAAACAATCAGATTGACAAATACAGAAAAAGCCTACTTAATCTATATATGCATGGTGTGCAATTATATATTTACATCCAGCACAAGGCAAGGCATATACTTGAAGACAGTAACATTTGGTGGGATTTTGTTAACTGCCTTGATTGCATTTCTAATTCTACATATGAATATGAACATTTAAGCCCAAGTGTCTTTTGCATCACCAATTTAAACTACTTCAGGTGTCTTCCTGAGCATGGGATGGAACAACCATGTCTAGAGGCCTGCATTTCTTATACAGATAAACAAAAGGGGTAGGTACTCCCACGACTCATTCAGACTATCTGAGTTAGATATCTGTACTTCCAAATCCCTGGAGGATTTACCCTAATGGAGCTACTGGAATCTGTACTTAACAATATACAACACTATTCATGTTCAAAGATTGCTGTAATAAAATGTACAAAATTCAGATTTTCCCTGTACTTCTTTAATTTCAAAAATATTTGCTTTTAAACCTTTATAACTGCTACCCACATATAGGGTAGGAAATGTGCTATATCATTGCTATATGATAATCGAGTATTGCATCATGGAGTCCATTTTTATCACAGTTTTTCCAGTATTGTCTGATCATGTCACAAAATCTGACATGTGCCTA
Source organism: Psophia crepitans (assembly GCA_013399095.1). Lineage (NCBI taxonomy): Eukaryota > Metazoa > Chordata > Aves > Gruiformes > Psophiidae > Psophia > Psophia crepitans. The sequence continues at coordinate 494,896 of VWZZ01001703.1, forward strand.
TCGTAAGGCACACTTGAAATGATGGAATGAAAGTATCTGTGAGAATGTCATCTGTCTTTCTCTTAGCTTTTATAGGTTTAAAATCAAACACATATATGTGTCTGTTTGCATGCACTTTCATTTCCATATTGTTCATTAAAGAAAGTCATGTTGCTTCTCAAGATATTTGACCAGTGGGGTGTGTGTGTGTTCTGGATTTTTTTTTAAGACCTCTCTTTTCCCAAGTTTGTGTGGAGGACAGCTGAATTTGCTTTGTGCTGTTGAGGTTTACAGAACACCACAATGAAATTGAAATTGGTGACTTCTTTTCTGCCTTTTTTTTTTTTCTTCCATTCCAAAAAAAATTGTTGTGCTGAACCTAGAATAGTTTTGCTGGTTGTTATACTGCTGTGGCTTCTTGTTAAAGCTGTGTTTTCAGCCTGGAATATATTACTAGATGATTAAGAGAAAAGGAGATTCACAGTTTTGAGGCTAGTAACTAGATCACTGATCTCTGAAATTCTGATTCTAATGCATGACAATACTTTTAATGAAATTTAGTCACAAACAGAAAAGTTTTGAGAAGCATGCAGATATACATACAGAATCATGGCATTGTCTAAATTTGGTAAATTATTTCTGTATACTTTTATGGCATTTCAGTGTCTCCATTTCTAAATACTTGGTGAAAGTGAGGCCATAACTGACAAGGTCCAACCATCTGCTGAATTAAAATACAAAATAGCAAAATGTATATTACTATTTCCCTGTGGTATTTAGTCTACTAGGAAACAAACCCTTTGTTTTGTCCTGTACTTAATGCTTCTATTCTTGTAATTCAAATGTTAGAAATTCAAACGACCATTCTGAAGATCCAAGAGTAGCTATTGAATTGCTTCTGTTAGTCACTTTACAGCACAGAAAAAAACAAAACAACCCAGTCCTGCTGTTTCCTAGTAGAAGGGTATGTCAATTGTAATTTGTGTTTATTTTTGTCTGTGTCTCAAAAATGCACAGGCATGTGTTTAGTTAAAAGAAAATGTGTTTTTTTTTAAATGGTTGTGTGCAGATTTTTTCTAATTACAGGGTAAATAGATTTGGTCTATACCATTTACCAGTTCTCCCTTAAGTCTAGTGAGCAATATCTGTTGTTATAAAAGAAAATTAACTTCTCTCCCTAGAAGGCTCCCAGTTAATCATCTGTGGATGTTGGTCAGGAGGGAAGGGAGCAGTGGAGAGAACGAGGGAATTTCTCTTTGACCCCGACAGTTGAACAGCTTACACTCTGGAACATGAGATTTGATTGCCTTAGCATGTGTTTCTACAAATGTTATTAACAGTCATAAAATTATCCAGCTCTGTTAAAAACAAGTGACAGCCCAAGCTTTGGACTCTTCCTGACCTCTAGGGAATTCGCAGCATGTAAAGTAGTAACTCTTTTTGTTTGGTTTTCATTTACCAGCTGTTAATTTAATTGATTGTCCCTTTGTTTTTCAAGGACTAATGACTTCTCATCAGTTTATGGTAGAATTCCACAGTTTGTGGGGGTTTTTTTGTTGTTTTTTTTTTTTTACTTTTTTAAAAAAAATCTTTACATTCTAGTTCATGAGTAAATTTACTCTAGGCTGCTGTATGAATTTGCTGCTGAAACAAAGAGTTAATCAGAAAGTTCTCAGATACTGCCATGCATCATGCCTTTGTGCATGAATAAAAAGTTGGAAACCGCATGAAAGCAGTAGTTGGGTTACCACACAACTGGATATGCTTAAGTCTGAACGCTTCATAACTCTAACTACTGGGGAGTTGCAAACTTATAAATAACCTTGCAATTGGTTAAAACCATATTAAAACCATATGAACAAAGACATAAAGCATTTGGTTAAGGAGGCTCAGTAAGTGCAGTAATCCTGTTGAAAGTAATCTAACCAGGGCAGATCCAGAGCTTAGGAGTGCCTGGAAGTGTGGCAATAGTTATGAGTGTGTCAGTACTTCATGTGTAGGAGGGTATAATATCCTACTTAGGTGGAAACATTTGCTATCTGTGTTTTTTTGTTGTTTTGTTGTGGTCTTTTTTCCTAAATATTTTTAAATTAATACACTTATTTTTAAAGGAAATCTTCAATGCACTGAAGTCTATTAACTTATTTGTATGTCCTGAGTGATTCTAATAATCAAGGAATTCATCTAAATCCTTCTTGTTTGTATTCAGAGATCAAGATGGCTACTGCTCACGCTAACCAGAGGCTCTGGGAATTCTGATCCTTAAAATCAGACTTTGAAAAGTGATTAGCTAAAGAGAGTGTTTACAAGTAGCTGTTTGGGTTTGCATTTATTTGTCTGATTAATTTTTTAACCTTTTAACCTTTAGTACTCCAGTTTCAAACATATTTTCTGGACACTTTAAATTTTGATGAAATTCCAATTCTCAATTTTGACTTCAGAACCTGGGTCTTAAAAGAAGAAAGTCTCGTACTATGACAATCACTATGAAATTCTGTTACTGAACAACTTCGGCGTATTTTCTGCTTGCTACAGTCTTGCATATGTCACATTGTCACTTGGAAGCCAGCTGAGGCTTGCCAGTCAGGCAAAGAAATTTTAGTGTTATCTGGTTTTAATCTCTTACTTTTCAGTTATGCTTTAAAATGGAAGAATATATCTAAAAGGGGACCTAATGGCTTGTCTCTCCCCACAGCTTTTCAAGCAAGCTGTTTGCTTTGAGGCACTGTAATGCAACACAAATCTGCAGTCTGTGGCAGGGATGCTAGTCCATGCTGTATGTTCAGCATACAAAGATAGTACTGGAACAGTTTACGAACAATATAGGGGCCTTAAAAACTTGAAAACAGCAGCATGTCCAAGTGAAAATTCACTAACTGTCCCTCTTTGGTTCCTGAGACCATTGAGTTCAGGTATTTCACTTATATGTAAAATAAAGTAAGGTCATGTTGTGTCAGAATTCAGCATGTCCTTCATTCGTGCAACCTGTAAATCAGTGGTTGGAATAGATAGACTCTGTATCTTGTAATATCTTAACATATCAGCATTCCTACAAGTTTGCCTACTTGCTAATTTAATTTTTCCGGTTTCTTGGAGCAACTCCCGCTGCCATGATGACGAAAACAAGTTCTAAATATTCACCACAGTTCTGCAAAACCAAAGGCCTTGCTTCTAGTTGTAACAATTAATGCCACTATTGTGTTAATCTACTTTGCCATCCAAAGAATTCCAGCAGTTGCATGCCTGCACGGCAGTAGGATGATTGACAATGTTGTAATAAGGTTAATGTTTAAACTTCCCACCCATAATAACTGAAATATCTAGAGATAAGGCTGAAAGTCAATTTGTAATTTTCCCCGCTGTGCCAAAACGTTGCAAAAGGTTCTAAGTGGAGGGTAATTTAACTTTTCAGTCCTAGTCCTTAAAAAGTAGTGAGAAGGTGGTGAAAAGCTTGGGACATGTGTGTCTTGACTTTCTGAGGGGGTGGGTGTGGGGGGAATTTTATTATTCCTACTTATTCAAACTGGGAATAATTTTCTCTGTGTTCTGCTGAAAATGTCCTTTTTATGTTTTGCATATAGTAAGTTGTGTGCCTGTTTACTGTCCATGGTACACGGAATAGATCGCAGTTAGTAAATAAACTGCTAGAACATTTAGTATGGAATCATTCAATTGAAATACATTTCATACATAAAGACAACATGTGATAATTATTTGTAGTCGTTCTAGTTAAAGTACTGTCCCCAGAAGAAATAATATCCCTTCAGTCGCATGCTCTGTGGCTTCTGTGAATGACCCGTATTAATTCAGTTTCTAGAAAAGGGCTCTTTAAATTAGTGTTGGTAACTGCTTCCATGCTAGACTATTGAAATAAAGGGTATTACATCATTGTTGAAACATGTCTACTTAAATAAAAAGTATTTGTTTGCAAAAAATATATATATTTTAAATCTTTTACACAACGATCAGCGTGCATGCCATTTTCCATTTCAGACTAAGCTTACATTTCAGATGTGGAAAAAGCAAGCATGTTGAAATAATTTGAGGCATGGGTATAGTGGGATCAGTCTTGGTAATCCAGAAGGGAAGGGTGCCCAGTGTATTATTACATTTCATTATTATTTTTCAAGAGATGGATGCAATCAGTCATCTTCTTGTATATGGTTTGAAAAAAAATTGTCTTCCTGGCAAGTAAACTGTTATTTAAGTACACAATCCACGGTACTACAGAAACAGTTTTGCCAAACTTGTCCAAGTATTCTCACATCCTTAAAGATGGTATAAATATCATTTATAGCAAGCCGTTTACTTCAGACTATATGGAATGCCTTCCTGCTCCCCTGATCTAAGTGTCCCAGTTTGCATTATGGCCTTTATTGCTTCTGTTTGATGGAGTGATCAGTAAAAATTTAATGACACTATAAAATAATAAAAATGTCATTAATTTACCACGGATCTTGGATGCAGTGGTTGTAAAGTTACATTAATAAACAGAATATTTTTTACAACAAAAAGCATTGTTACGTGGGAACGTATAAATAACGCACATAAATTTAAGAGCAATTTTACTGTTAGCACACACATTATTATGGAATAGCCAATAAGTGTATAAAACATAGTATATAAAATTTTATGAAAATATACTGTGCACATCAAAAATTCAGCTTTTATCTAAGTGCAGAGAAAAGCCATTATTGTGTGCTTACTGTTTCATTGCTGTTCTTTCACAAGATCACAATTTTATATTTGTTTCTAGTCATTTGAAGTTTGCAGCCTTTTCAGGGGTAGGGGCTACTGCTCCTTTTCCTTTACTCCTTGCTTCATTGAATTATTCTTTTAGCTTCCACACGTGAAGAAAGAATTGATACTTTATGCCAGAACATGATGGAAAAGTTGCTAATTTAATGCAAAGCTAAAAATAATGCCAAAGGGGTTGAAAGGCTTGCTTGGTGACTCTGGAAATAAGGGATAACTATCTAGCAGTCTATCTGTCATCACTGGGGCTGCTCCATCACTGACTGTGATAATATGTGAATATGATGGATGCCACAGCCTTGTGGCTCATAACATTTAACATTCATCAGCTCTCACTAACGGGGGCTTTATAATTTAAATATCTTTATTTAATATGCAACATCTACCTCATACATCATAATTTCAAAGCACTTAGAGAACCAACAGTCCTGCAAGACAGTTGAGCAGACTTTAATTTTTTCAATAACTTTTACGTTTTCTGTATGTTTGTGACTGACAACGCATAAATAAGTGCCTAATCATATCACAGAATGGAAAATTAAGATTTGGCTGCTAAGAAGAATCTTTTCTCATTTTAAAGAAGTGATTATTTTTACTGTTTGTTCAACACAAAAAAGGACAAAGAATCTGAATCATGCTGGGAAGAGCTTTCAGTTTTCTAGCGCAAAATCCAAGTCACTGTGTTGATCTAGTCATGAGAAAGGGCTGTCAGTGTCACGTCCTAAAGATTTTTTCTGAAATTTAAATGGGAAAACTTAATGTGACTATACAGTATAAGCTCCATAGCCAGTACAAAAAATTCAGTTCAAAATAGAGGCCAAAAATGCTTTTTCACAGAAAACAAAACACCTGCACTGTGAATAGTGGAGCACTTTGTTGCAAACTCACCAAAATTTTCTATTAGTGTTGGTTAGGGAGGTAGGAATACATCCAGCACTCGATGCACGTGTGGGCAAATACAATGCATGTGTAGGTAACATATTTGTTAGTGCAGCTATATATAGCCATTTACTTTTAATGAAGGTATGGGAATTTTTGTTCACATTGGAATATTATGTACAGAATCAATCTTCCTCTCAGTCCTTCCATACTAGGAAAAAGGTACAGGTTTAAAGGATTTTCGGTGTAACTAACTATTCTCTTTAGGATGAATTCAAGATGGAAGCAAAGACAAATCCCATAAAAAAGGATTGGAGCCTAGTGGGTTTTCTCTCTAATAATAAATTTCATATGGATTTGTTGTATTTCATGGAATTGTAAAGCATCTGTTAGATAAAAACATCATTAGTATTAAGGATAATTTTTCTGTTTTTTACAGTTCTCTGAATTTCTCTAAACCCAATGCAAATATTGAAAATCTTTTTATGATCACTAGGAACATTATTTTCAGTAAAAAAGCAAGCAAAGGAATGACTTTAAAAGGCATTTCAAAGATTTAAATATAGCTAGCATTGTTACAGTTTTTTATGAATTAGGACTGGATTATGAAATAACTGTAAGTACATCTCCTTTGTTTGACAAGAGTAGGTATTTTTATGGTATAAGTGCTTTCATTTTACTGTTCCTGAACCTTGTCATGTAATTTTCCCTTTTCTCCTTCAATGTCAAAATATTGATATTCTTTCAGAAACTTTCTTTTTTCTTCTTTTTTTTTTAACAGAATATTTTCTAGTAAAATCAAACAGAATGAATGACTAGAAAGATATTTCAAATGTGCATATTGATATGTAACAGGGTCTGTTGATTTTTATAGCAGAAAGGTATTTCTCCTTCTTCTGAAACACACTTAAAGGCTGTTCTTCCAAGAATACTGCAGGTGCTGTATTAACAACCTTAGGCTTTTAGCGCAAATGTTTTGGAAGAGACAATATATGTGCCAAAAGCTGTTTACTTAGGACTGATCTTTGTTTTTATCTCAGCTGCAAATCAGCCCTTTGCAATGGAACGCAGAATCCTTGACAAACTTATTTTTTATTCTGTCTACCAGTAAAACAGATCCTATCCTGATGATTCAGGTATTGTTACATTGCACAACATCTTTCAGTGAAATACTGGGCCTCTAACATTGCGGTGCCATTCTGCAGTCACATTTCATTTGTAACTCACTCTTTTCTTGTGGGTTCCTTTGTATATGTAAGCTTCTTCATCAACCACAGACTTTACAGAAGAAAATAAGAAGTTAACCAAATATAAAATGCAGTTATTTTGTTTGACAACTGAAGATTCTGAGGAACTTTTAGAAATGCAGTTAGTACCTAAAATGCCTCAGCTGCATGTTGTGGCAAATCCAGTGTCAGGTTGTGCTTTCTTGTCTTCCTCTGCAAATTAAACAGAAAATAATTTTAAAAATCCATAGCTGAAGGAATCAAAAGAATGAAGAATCAAAAGAATTCCTCACTTGTTGGCCTGGTGGGATTTTATTGCTGAAAGATAATGATAATAGAAAGATAATCACATTGGAAAGCAGTATTTGGAGGTGGAGCAAATGAGGAGTCAAGGCCATCAAGTATGTTTTGACCTTAAGAACATTTCCAAGTTTCAAACCATCTTGAGAGAGAGAAACTCCTAATGTTTTCTTCTTACGTCTAATATGCACAGCCCAGAACTAGGTCATTGAACAATAGACTGAACAGCAATCAGCACTCTACTTCTGCATAATGCATTAAGTATAACATGGAGAAACTGTTCATAGAGCTGAAAGCTGGTATTTCATGTCTGTAAATTCAAACTGACATGACATTTAATATTGTTTCATAGTAATGAACAACAAGGTTTCATTCATTCACAAGTACAACATAATGCCAAGTTTAGTCTGAAGAGGTAACAACAAGGCAAGAGGGAAAACATGCTATGTTCCTTCAAATGAGAATGCTAAATTAATGATAACCATTGAATGCTTTGCTACTGATACACAGGACTACAGAGACTACTATTGTGAGACAATATTGCACTGCTATTTATAGTGCCCTTGTCCAGTCCTTGATTGAAGAACTGTGTTAACACATAAAATACCTTTCAGTTTCCACTTTCTAGTTCCAGCTTTCCTATGGAGGTCTCCAGCTCTCAAAAACTTTCTGGTTCTCTAGGAGAGTGCATTTTTTATTGTGGGGATTTTTTTGTTTTTTTTTTTTAAATCTCCTTAGTTTCCCTTTCTGCTGAGGTACAATCTAAATTCCTAGACAAAGTAATAATATCAGTTCTATCATCTATTATTCCTTCTTTCAAACATGTGTCTTTGAAAACCTCTTGAATAAAATTCAGACTTGTGTTTTCTCAGAGGTATGAATGCAAACTTGAATCTCATGGGGGAGGGAAAAGTGCTTTTTCCATTACATTACTAGTATATTTTAATACAAACTCTTGTTTCAACTTCTGAATTTTCATGTCTCCCAAATGTTGATTGTCTTTTCCAGTTTCAGTTAGAAAATAAGTGGAAAGGCAAAGTGAGCAGCATTGATCAGCACTGTTTGCTGCCAAGAGTGTTTTGATTTGCATGTACAATCGTTTATGCATTATGGCAGTGCAGATCAAAATAATCTCAAAGTTTCTGTATATGTTTCACATTTAAAACTGATTTTCATAAAGGCAAACATTCAGAATCTGTTAAAAATTGTCCCTTTGTTAAAATTCTAATTCAATGCACTTATTATTTGTTCAAATTTAAAAAAAAATAAGGCATGTATCAGTGCATACATACATGCACAGGCATATAATAAGAACTAACGTATATGGAACATTAAGACTATTCCTGTTCTTTTACAGGAAAGAACAAGGTTTGAAAATTTAGGCCCACAGTTAACAGGCAAACCCAATGAAGATGGAAAATTGGGCCCCGGTGTCATTGATCTTACAAGGCCTGAAGATGCAGAAGGTGAGTTGCAATTTGAACTATGGGTTATTGAACACAGCATCACAGAATGGTATAGCTGAAATGGTGCCAATGTCATAAGTATTTCTACCTTAATCCCAGGGTAACCCTTGAATGTTTTCTGTGGTTTTTTGTAAGATTGTAATAGGTCCATAGCAAAGGGCAGATACCTGAAAAGGATTAATAAGCCCTCTAAGCCCTTCTGCAACACAACTATATCTTTTACTCAGCAGCTGTGAAGTAAAAGTTTACATTTTATGCTATTAATAAAAGTGTAGGAAACACTGAGAAATTGTCTCAGCAAGGCAATATATACATATATATTTTCACCAGTTTTTAAGGATTTAGCAGCTTTGAAGAAAGTTAGAGGTCTTTAAGTCTACACATCGGTGCACTCACAAACTATTCAAGATATAGCAAGCATAATTTTATTGAGGGCAGCTGTCAAATGATAATGGAAAAATATTTCACATTTTCTGTATGAAAATGTCTTTCTCATGATACAAACTTTCAGTGCATTTGCACTGATTTCAGAGAGAGTTCTATATATCAGGCATACAGTGCCAAGCCACAGGTGGAAATTGGTGTTTGTCGAGACTGAGTTTAGTCTCTAGCAGGGTTCCCATGGATGCTCTGGAAGTGAATGCCACTGGTATCCCCTCTGCCCTATGATGCATTAGAAGAAAACACGTAGATAGATAGGAACCCTACCAGTCACTGCAGTAAGATTAATGTAGTATTCAGATATTCATTTTGCCCCCTCAATTTTCCTTCTGTTTGAGAATAATTTGCTCCTTTTTTACCTGACAAGTTCTAGTTATGGCACTGTTCTTGAGAAAAGATGAAAATTTCTCAAATTTTTTCCATTAATATCCAAACATCTGACAGATCCAAAATTTGCTTTTTATCTTGAATCAGAGTAGGACCAATAAACTTGTGATTCTTGACAAATAGGGTTATTTTTAAATGATTCTTGAAATTCTTTAACAGAATTTTTCTGATAAAAAGGCATTAGTATTTTCTGTATAGAGAAATGGGCACATATTATGTTCTGTCTCTTTGTGATCCAGAAATAAATGGTCCAGGTAAGGTCTCACGAACTGTCCCTTCATTTTGAAGTCTGACAACAGCACATGTAAATGTTATATTTTCTTCGCTGTATAGGTAGTAAATCATATGCCTGTGCTAAAACATCTTGGAGCCCTGATTCTCCTTGCTTGCCAACCAACATACATTATCTTTAATCAGTCTCTAGGCAAACCAAAAAAGCTGAATTTTAAAATATTTTGGGCAAGGACATGTACACAATGGAGAAACTGCAAGTTCCGTTCCGAGATGTTCCTATATTGACTTATCCATACAGAGGAATATTTAACTCTCAAATTTAATTCAGCAAAATACTCCTACTTACTGACTTAATATCATAATTAAAACATGCACTGGGAGCACCTGCTGACATGTTTTTTGCTTAATTTTTTTTAAAGTATTTCAACATAGTCAAGATTTCAGGTCTCCATAACAGTAAGATAAGATGATGACTGAAGCTCATCAGCCATTTATTACAAATAATATTTAGAAGGAGGCTAGCATCTTAATGAGATATTTCAGATTTTCCCTATTTTTTTCTTTTTTACTAGTTCATTAGAAAACAATTTCCAGATTTTCATTTTTAGGGAGCTATTATATATGAGCTTTATTTATTCATCCTTTATTGGATGTGATTGGCCACTGTTGTATTGTCTTTAAACAGAAAAATAATGAACAGAATATAGGTAAAAAATAACTGACAGGTGTTTTGCAATGTGTTTTTTTTTTTCTAGAAAAAAGGACTTAGGCAATACATGGACTTTCAAAAGTACTTGTTGACTAATCAGTTATTTATAAACTGCTTTGTAAAGGAATTTCCATCCTGCAGCAACCTCTCATATTTCAGCATGTTGAAGGATATTTTTTTCTTCAGTTGGGATGAAAAGTTGCAACAGAATACTCATAGATACACAGTTGCTGGTTCATATGACATCAAGTCCCTTATGACTTTCTTGGTTTGGCTCTTTTCCTTCAATTCATCCTTTCTCTTTCTAGTGTCCTTAATTTAGTATCTTGATACACCTCGTGGTACTGACAACCCTCCCTGTTACTGGATAGTGCAGAACGAAGCTTTGACATATGTAACCCAAGCTACAGCAATGTGTGCCAGTTTAAGGACAGTGTACTTGTCTTTCTAGAGCTAGTGGGACAGTTTGAAGCATGATCTGTTGCCACATGGGAAATCTGAGTTCGTGAATGGACTCAGATTTCAAGACTTTGTTTAGCAGCCAAGAGATGTCTCTGGAAAAGAGGTGCTGGATGAATACCTCTGCCGATCTGAAAAAAACGTTGGCAGGAGTTCAAAACTGAGCTGCTTACTTGTCCTTCTAGTCATAGACAAGGTGAATTTAGATATTAACTGAATATAAAAAAAAAAAGACATTCAAAATATCACCCAAGTTTTGCCCCTTATCTTTGGCAAGCTAAGAGATGATGCTTCTAGCAACGCCTCATTTAGAGTAGAAGTCCATTGAAAACTGCTGCTGAAGTTTCAGCAGTTAAACTGCAGCCTCTGATGTACTGTACCATCCTACAGACTCTGTTAGTCTTCAAGAATATTAACACTTCTGAGTGCAGATTGCTGTAGATGCATTTATGTCATATAGAAAATAAAGATTCCTCAAATAACATATTGGTGGTCAACTTTCAACACCCTATCTTTCTTCATCAGAAATATATCCAGATCTCTGAGGTCCAAGTGCAGTTGTAACAGAGTGTGTGGCTGTTAGATCTGTCAGATTTATTTACTCCCATAATCAGAATTTTAGAACTTCAGAATTATGAAATTTACTACATTTAGAGAAGACATATTGACTCTTTGTAGAGGGCTTTTTTTTTTTTTTTTTTTAAGGGATGGGGTGAGGGGATGGGAGGATGAGGGTGGTGGTGGTGGAAGTGGTGTAACAGATTTATTCCTGAGCCAAGGACTCCAAATTTAGACCCACTGCTGGCCATAAACTGCGGGGGAAGAGTAGTTTGGGATGCATCCTGATCCTCCAACTGATCTAGATCAAGGGGGCTATGGAAGCGCGGTTCTATTCCCTACCTACCTGCACATCTGAGTTTCCAAAGGAAACTAAAGTGTGCACAGACATGTCTGTCTCATCCCAGCAGGCAGCTGAGAAAGACCAAATCTAGGAAGCGCTCCTCTTTCCCATAGTTTGACAGAGTCTTTAAGGTTCAAGCAATTTGTTATAAGAAATATCAGCAGACTTCTGTATTTTATGGAATGCCTTTGTAATAGTATCTAGCAATGATTTCTCTCTACTCCTTATATCTTTTCTATAACATATGGCAGTGATCTGAGTTTGACAGGATAAGAGCCATGTTTTCCTTTAATTTTAGGAGTGCTTGTGGTACTGGGTCATTGTTCAGAAGCTGAAGCTATGTGTATATTTTTTTCGAATCATGAATTATAAGACAAGTCTTGAAATTCTTTAAGTTTTACACTATGCAATTTTAAGACAAATATGAAAGGATACTGCTGAATGACTTTTAAGACTTAACTTCTTGTCCCTGCCCAGTATGTGAAACCTTTTTTAAGATTAATGGTAACTAGGTGTACTTTCAGAGATGACCTAACATATGAAGTCGTATTCAAAGCTTGTGTAATGATCTAACTGTCATCTGAAAATCATCAAGAGTTTTATATTAAATATGACATAAACCAACATCTCTATTACTTCCTTATCCACCAGCAGAACTGGGCTAACTATATTAGAAATCATGCTCAGACTGTATTCAAAAACATTGTCACCGACTGTGACACCATTGATGAATAATCCACAGCTATTAGACTTATATCTTTACCTGGAAATCCCAGTTGTCATGTTAAAATATATGATACATTTGTAGCTAACAAAATTCAAAAACATGATTTGAGAGCCTCATAAATGTTCGGTGACTGGTATGCAAAATTATAAGCAACAGCCAAGTATAGAACTAAACCAGGAAATTTTTATTCTTCAAACCTCATCACTTTACAGGAAACATCGTTCTTTCTGTAGGCAGCTTCATAATTTTGAACATTTGAGACAGTCAGTACTGAAATTGCCCAGAGAGGTTGTGGAGGCCCCATCCCTGGAAGTGTTCAAGGCCAGCTTGGATGGGGCTTTGGGGAACCTGGTCTAGTGGAGGGTGCCCCTGCCCATGGCAGGGGAGTTGGAACTAGGTGATCTCTGGGGTCCCTTCCAACCCAAACCATTCTGTGATTCTAAGTACAATTAACTAACATGGACTAACTAGCATGTGGAGTCACCATCCCTGGAGGTGTTCAAAAAGCCTGTAGACGTGGCACTTTGGGACATGGTTTAGTTGACATGGTAGTGGTGTGTTGACGGCTGGACTTTTCCAACCTTAAAGATTCTATGACACACCTAGACAGCTTTGAATCTAATTATAGCTAAAACCCCTTTCTGAATGTGACTGACATATATCAACTGACCAGAGTGGGTAGAATACAGTCAGGAGCCATAGGTGAGCCGTGTTTAAATTCCAGGTGGGAGAACCAAAAGTAGTCAGTTCTTAGTTATCTGAGAATATTGGATGATCTGAATATGGTATTTTGTTTCTAATTCTAAAAAAAAGGTATTCCTTTCCCAGATGCTCACTTTTGGTGATAGTGGTGCTTCTTTTGAATCATATAATGTGCTCTGTGTTTATGGATCCTTCTGTTTTTGTGATTGTGGTCAAATGCTTTGGAAATTTGTAGGAAGTATGTTAAGATTTTGGGTTTTAGTAGATAGAAATCCGCCGAATAGACCTAACGTTCCTGTTGACAATTACTGATTTTACCTTAAGTCAGGTTGCAGCATGGTTTCCTTCAGCACTCACAATCAGGGATTGAAAGTTCTTCAAGACTTGATCTTCATTTCTGCCAAAGATTTGGATTGGTTAAAATATAGTTTTCTTGATGGTTCCTGGGTTCAGGGCAAAAACATCTGAATGTTATTGTTTTGCGACTGCTTCACTGTGTGATTTTGTAGAAGAGAAATAACTGCGTCCTATTTTCCCAAATGAAAAATCAGATGCACAGAATCATAGAATATCCCGAGTTGGAAGGGACCGATAAGGGTCATCAAGTCCAACTCCTTGCTCCACACAGGACCAGCCCAATCAGAGCAGATGACAGCATTGTCCAGACGCTTCATGAACTCAGTCAAGCTTGGTGCTGTGACCACCTCCCTGAGGAGCCTGTTGCATTGTGAAGCTAAATTCATTTTTATAAAGCAAATGGAAACAGATGAAAATGCCATATTAGTACTTAACATTTAGTTCCATGTTCATTCGTTCAGGGGCTTTTGAGTTAAGTATTTGGCCTCACAGTTTGGGACAACAAACACCTCTTGTTCTGAGACGTGTTTTGATGTTTTAATTTCTTCTATTTCTTATGTGGTAGTTTTCAGGATTTTGTAAATTTTGTGTTTAGCACTTGCTGCTTCTTCCTCTGTTACTAATCTACCAGTGTGTGTTAAGTATGGACTGTAGTGTAGAGGACAGATACATGTCTGCTAGTTTAGATTAAAAAAAATTAAATAATGTGGTGGGATCTGTCTGTCCACTTTATCTGTACCTATGTAATTACTTTATCCTTGTATTAGACTATTACTTTTCAAAATCCCCTAAAGGATAACCTTTGCTATGAAACCTAGATGTTGAATCAGTCATTAAGAGGTATATTGGAGTCCTCAGCATTGGATTGCTACCAGCCTGTCTTTGTAAATTCATTGACTTAGTGCCTGTGTCCTCCCTTTCGCTGCCTGCTGGTTCTTTAATTCGTAAGTTCTGTGATTTAAAGACCAAGTCACTGTTTGAGATTATATAGCTTTAAGCCTTATCTCTTTGATCATGGCATCTTTGACCATGCTCCAAGTAGGCCGAATGCAAGCCAGTTGTGGACTGTGAGCTGCATCACCATTGGTAACAGGCTGGTTCCAGTAGTAAGCCCTAGCTTGATCTTATTAATTCCAGTTCAGATATATACAGTTTTTGGTCTGAAGCTAATTTTGGACCTGAACCCAAGCTTAGAGGAGCACAAGCTCAACTTTCTTTCAAAAGAACTTATTTCTATTTAGCAGTAAGCTTAAGAACACAGTTCTGCAGCTTTTCAGATGGTGGATTTGCTGACCAACATACAAAGTCAATGAATTGCTCAATAGTTGCAGCAGTTAACAGCAGTCTGTCTTTTTGTGTCCATAAAATTAGCACTTCCCACTATACTTGACTTTGGCTAGCGACATTGCAAGGCATGTTGTAGTACAATGAGAGATTCTACCTGCCCAAAAGCAAGCGAAACCGAATGGCAGAGAAAAAAAGAAATGGTGTTAGGCATCACAGATTTAACCAATTGCCATAACATCATGAACAATGAGTGGCTGCAACGGCAGCAGCAGCAGTGAATGTGGAATCATGAGGAGAGGAATGAGGTAACTGAATAAAGACGGGGGGGAGTCTTTGCAATGTAGTTTCTTGGCTGTGTGGGGAGAAACATGAGAAAAAGGAGCCACAAAGAGAGGACAAGGCTGATATCTAAGGGTGAGGAGAAACTACCACCTCGTCCAGCTCCAGTTCTGTCCATCTGTCAAAACTTCATTTTCTTCCTCCCTGGTGATAGAGCAGACATCATGACAATTGCCGGGGTTTTGCAAAACTATTAAGTAAAAATCTCATTAACGCTTTCTTAAAGGAGCCCTTCTACCATATACTCAAAGCCTCAATGTTCTCCTATGTGCCCAATAGTAAATAGTTGCTTATACAAAAAGGTGACACAGTTCCTTCTTAAGTCCAAAAAAGGTTTCGTTTGAGCAGCTGAAAAGGTAGGTGAAAGGGAACCATATATTTGCAGGCAGATCAATCTTGGCAGGCTGTCAACACAATCCAAACCTGTGAGGTAACTTGTTTAACACCCTTCCTATGCAGAGGTGTAAACAGCAGGTAGTACATGCATGACAAAGCATCACCTACTTTTGTGACAGTGCTTCATAAATACTGGAAGAAAGAATGCCTTTCCACGCCAGTATTTGTTGCACATAAATATTTGTAATAGTTGCTATGGCAGTTGAGAGGGGAAAGATGAAAATCAGAAAACAGTGAAAGCTGTCTGAAAACAAAGAAGTGTTTCCAGAGAGAATGCAATAAGCTCAAGTACTGGAATTTTTATTCCCCTGAATTCTTGTTACATGTCTTTGATTTTAAAAAAAAAAACCTCCCAGAAGTGTATCTCTATTATTTAAAAATAAAATAACTTATTATCTTGCTTAATTAGATCAGATGCTAAAAGGTGGCCTTTGTTAATTGTGGATGCCATTTTTAACACCCATGAGTATATTTGATTGTGCCTGATACTAGAATGATACACTTAAATTTTTCAAAATAACTCATAACAGATCAGGAATCTGGGATAAAGTACTTAGGCACAGTATTTCAGTTGTGTTGGATGAGATTCAGTGCCTCAGCCCTGGAGTAACTCAGCGCCTGCAAATGGGATAGGAATAAGATATTCTGTCTTTAAGAACCATCCCATCATTTTTCTCATGGCAACCACTTCGTGAATCTCATTGTTGCCAGCATCCCCATAACGTTTTACAGGGGGAACTTCCACTATGAGTACTGAAAAATCTGTGCTGGTGGTGTGTGGACTGATCTTCCCATGGCACTGAAACTTATTCCTCTCAAGACACTAATATTCAACATATAGTATGCTTCTTACTTTCAGATTAATAAATCTGAATGTCCTCCACAAGTGTTACCATTTGATTTTCAACTCTCTTAGGTATTTTTTCGTACTGCTAAATTTGAGACTTTCTCGTTTGCTGTTTCCATGCAGCAGTAATTGATTCTTATAGAATAGTACCTTTATTTAAAAAAATGCTAGTTAGAATTTCTGATGTTGTACAACCAACCACTGTTACAATGCCCCGAGTTTTACATAGAGGCGCCTATTAGCACAGTTATGGTTAAAGGCTGTCACAATTTCCATCATATTCCTTGTTTCCATAACAAGGCTGTTAAAAGTCACTGTGGGCTGCAGTTTTACACAGAATATCTGTGCCCATGAGAAAATTATTGTCACAAATGCTGAAAGCATCAGTCAGTTTGCTTTGCTATTTTTAGATGGAGTGAGTAAAAAATTAAATATAGTAGCTCAGTGGTTTAAAATTTTTTTCACGCTCATGTACAGCTACCACAGGTGTAAAACACCCCATGGTACTGATTCTTAACTCTGGAGAGTCTTTGCAATTGCTCTAGTATTGCAAAAAGAGCTTGAAGCTGTCTAAAATAGTGTCAAATTTCCAGACACAACTGAATTTTCAGCTGACGGAGAAAGCCACCATTATATCATACTGCATGGAGGAGGGAGGAATCTTGCTGCTCTTCCTTACCTACCTGAGCATAGGGAGTGGAGCAGAAATATGAATACATTAAGGAAAGAACATCGTATATTCTGGCTAAGTATGAACAATTTATACAGATTCAGACAAGTCCTCTTCTTTGTACAACTGTCTGTTTTTCTAAGTTTATATTGCACACCACTTTCTCCTTCAGGAATCTCAATATCTCAGAAATAGAAAAGTGTTTAAGAGCATCTGCCTTTCTTCCACGTAGATATGCCAGTTATCTAAGCAAGTGTTTAGTGCAGAACTTAGTAGCAACGGGTTAATATTTTCTTAATTTGTACTTTGATTTAATTTTAACAGAATCAATGGTCCAAAATCTGTGTGGGATGGGCATTACAGTATCTTCAGAGCTTCTGGAAATTATTATGTTTTCAGTCTGCAGCGGCAGTTTCACAAGAAGTGCAGTATTTCAAAAAAGACAAATTCGTAAATTTTCACATTAGCCCCTATTTCATGGCACAGTCCCCCATTTTTAATCCAAATCGGGTAAATGTGGCAATATATCTGGACATGCCATTGCCCTGTTTGTAAAAACATCTTCCTGGTTTCACTCACAAATCCCAAATGCGCAGGTGCAGCACATTTGAAAAATTAGCCTTAAGAGTTTTTCCTAACATGTATTATTACTTGTTAAATTACAGCTCTTGTTATCATGCTGCTTCTGCTGCTCTCTCTTTGTGATATATTATTTACTAATTATATTATTAATTATTATAATATCAGCACCCCATGTGAAAGGCAAGAAGAAATGGCATATGCATATCCTAGCCCTAGGTCCTTGCCATCTAATTGCTGATATGATATGACAAGTGAGAACAGCAAACACTGGATGGAGGGAATTAGTTATATTGATACAAAGAATGATGTTGAGTATGCTAGAAGGTGACAAATTCAATTGCAGATTGAATGCAGGAAAATGGGCCACTAGAACAGTGATTTCAGCACACATTAAAACCTTTTGGAAAGTATTCTGCATGTCACTAATATCACATAATTTGAGGGAGGTGGTTTTGTAAACCTCTCTCCCGCTGTTAAACATAGTTCCTTTTTATAAACCACCTTGTACTCAATCTTTTTAAATTAATTGTTTTGCTACATAGGAGCAAGCAAAGTTGTTCATTAACAGTGTTCAGCCACACCTGGAACAATGCATCCATCAAATATGAAGTCAGACTGCCTTTTTTCTCTGCAGTGAATTCCTGTCTGTCATTTCTCCATCTTAAAACAAAAGAAAGCATTCACTGAAATATGAATGTCCTATGGCCCTTGTTCAGACAGGATTTTTTTGTTTTTTAAAACTGTTATGGATGACTGAAGATTGCAGCATTAATCCCTGTCTTTTAAATCAGTATCATGTTTTCTGGATGTTCTAGGTGACACTGTCATGTCAGGAGAAATTTGAAATCATGTGAGTAACTGCTCCACTGGCAAGAAAGCTGTTAGTCTTATGGAAACATTTTGATGTTAAATAGATTATTTCATTCCTCTTTGTATTGTTTTGACTTTGAATATGATTAATATAGTAACAATAATTCCTTAGCTGTTAGAACAACAGGTTTTCTGGAAAGAAAACCACATCCAAACAAAACGATTTGAAGTATCAATAGATCTTATAAGTTACCTAACAATAATTATTAGTAATATTTCTCTTGGGCTGGGGTGTTTCGGTTTTCCTTTCAGTGGCCCTCTACTTTCCTCATTTGAGTATGAAATGAAATATCAAAGGGAAACAACAATAGTGTTTGTGGAAATGTTGACTGTAGTTAGACCTGATGACTGGCAATCCCTTCTGGTGTCATTACTTAGGCTGAAAAATTTTCAACTGGTTTTCAACTTTCAGTATGTTTCACATTTTTTCTATCAATAATAGCTATGTCAGAAAGGGGTTGTTAGCATTTAATTAATTATCTGTGAAGGGTCTGGATGTCTGCAAGTGACCCATGATTGAAAAATCTTATGACACTTAGATACCTCCCCAAATTTACAGTAGAGGCTGCTGCTTCATTCCGATTTCTATCAAGATGTTTCATGGCTTTTCACAAAATAAATTCTCATGCTCTTATGTTACAGCAGAAGTGGGATTATGTAGGCCACCGAGGGCTGAAGTCAGGCCTTAAGCACTAATTAATGCAGTTAATATTCTGTGTGATTTAAAAGATTATTTTATTGTTTTAGCTGTATTCCATGCCAAATTTCTGTGAGGGTTAATTTTGCCATAAAATGTGGTCAAGAAGTCTAAACCGTTTGTGTAAGCCATCAAGAAAGTAGTTGCATTTAGCAGTTCTAATTCATTTAAATTATGAAGTTTTGGGCATGGCTGGCTGTGGAGCATGGATGTGCTAATAGTTTATTTAGAAATATTATTTCAGTATTTAAAATGACCCAGCCAACAATCCTGCTTTAAACACTGGTGAGTGAACTGCTACTGCCGATAGAGCTGAGAATGGTTGATTTGCTTTCACACACAGAAGATATTTCACTATTACTTTTAGCTCTAGACTTTCAAATGGGGAAAGACATATATGCAGGTTGTGAGGATGGCTGTGAAAATTGGTGCTGTGTTTTAATTGAGATGAAGAATTTTGCTTGCATATGTAAAACAAATGTACTAAAATAGTAAACTCACTGCCACCAAAACTGAAAACAAGGCACTTCGGAAAATATATGCTGATATATAACTGGCTAGAATTTCCTTCATTTTGCAAAGCCACGAGC
Source organism: Psophia crepitans (assembly GCA_013399095.1). Taxonomy (NCBI): domain Eukaryota; kingdom Metazoa; phylum Chordata; class Aves; order Gruiformes; family Psophiidae; genus Psophia; species Psophia crepitans. The sequence goes on from VWZZ01001703.1 coordinate 514,696, forward strand.
CACATGCATCAGCTCACCACAAAGTCATTAGGTCTTTTTAAACTCAGATGAAAAACATTAACAAATACCACAAAAGGCTTTAGTATGGCCCCTTTGTTCATTCACATATGGCAGTTTATAACTCCTGCACCACTTGGGTCGTGTGTTTGTTTAAGCTGCCTCCATCAGGCCAGCCCTGAAAGAACAAAAGACATCTTGAGCAATCCTAAGCAGGAAATGGGCTAATCTAAACATGGCTTGTGACACTATAAGTAGAATAGAAAGGGGAGGGATTGATTAGTCATTAATGTCCAATTGACTCCATATGGATGTTGCAATAATAAGGCCTTTTTCAGTGCAGTAGCAGAGTTATTGAATTAGAGGTTTATGTTTCCTCAGAGCTGACCTTAGGGAATTCCCTTTGGTTCTTCTCGTTGATGTTTTAAAGAGAATGGAGACTCTTAAACAGGAAAAATAGAAGCCTTACCATAACCAAGTGTTGTATGGATGTAGCTAACCTGTGCTACAGTATATTCCCACCTCTTAGTATTTACTTTATTCATTTCTGAACCCTTGCAAGTGAAATATTTTAGAGCCCATTTAAATATTCCAGTATTTCATGAATCACTTGTGTCTTTCTCAGGTTTTTTTCCCCCTTTTCATTCACTGACATGCAGCCTATAAGAAATGTTAAGCCCTCAAATCCCAGCAGAATAATATTTGTTTAGCATTTGAAATGAAAGCAGCTTGACAAACAGACACTTCCCTGCAGAACATTTGTGCCACTGTGTGACTACAAGCATCCTCGTCCCAGAGCTAGTCATGTTTCCAAGTGGGTGTTAGTTTTGCCTAGTGATGACAAGACATGCCAGTAATGACAGCAGTTCATGAGATACCCATTTATTTTGCCTCTCTTGCTAGTAATAAAGAATGAGAAAGTCTTCTGAATGTGGATGGGGTTGAAGAAGTAAGAGACAGGCCAGAGGCAAACCAGATAAATGTTACACTAACACTGCTATGAGTCACTTAGATCACAGTGAAGTGGTAATTTTTGTAACTTTCTCCAAAATTTAACATTGTACTTAACTCAAAATAAATGATTATTCTTTTATTCTAAACTTTCTGAAGCTGTTTCTGTCATTCTTCTCTTCTTTCCAGATTTGCATTTTCCTATCTGATTTGAAATATTGTTATATCTTTAATAAAGGCTGCATTTGTCTGTCCGCAGATTAAGAGCAGGAAGGGGGACTGCCAAGCTGGTTTTTCATGCTCCCTGTTTTTATGGCATTTTCATGTTTATGAGTAACCCATTTCTAGTAGTAAAAGAGTGACTCCTGTTTGCATGTTCGTTAGGTTCTGTTCTCTGCAATGCACGCTGCTAGCAGTGCTAGTTGTATTACCACACCAGGGACAGGTATTTTGGAGGTCGCAATCAGTCTTTTCCAAAGTAGACAAAAATGTCATCTCAGCTTTACTACTAACCAGTCACTTTTACACTAAGAATGTAGAAAGATTGCCTTTATTTCTATATATCCTATCTTGGTACATGTCTATGGAAGATGGTGTGCAGTATATTCCCTAGAGTAGCCAAAGATTCATTATCTGGAGGAGTCAAAGGAAATGCATCACTTCAAACATGAATCAATGGTCAGAGTGTGAAGAGTAATTAAAGCATAATGGTGACTGAAAAAAAATCTCTTTCTTTTTGCTGTCACTTCTCTTTCTTTTTTCATCTTTTTCTCAACCTTTTTTGCTCCTTTCTAATACATTTATTATTGTTTGCATTCTGGTAACATGTAAAGGCCCAGCCTGACATTTTGTTGCAGTAGATGATGTATAAAATGGAAGGTAAAACCACATCTTGTTAAAGACAGTAGGATTAACCCTAGTGTGGCCAAGATGTCAGAGAACACACTAAGAGGTGGTGCCTGTCCTAAAATTCTTGTCGTTATAAAAGGTGAGAAACTCCAATAAAGGCAGTAATAAATCAATAAACAACTGTTACTGTATGCTTCTTAACATTTAATTCATGTGACAATGTTTGTCTTTCCTGTTGATGATCAGATTCTTTTCTCTTTCTAAAGAACAGGGGGTTCTTCTTCCCCTGCACTGTGATTAGAGTGCCATCATTCTTTTTTGGAGCACAAATATTGTTTGAAGTACTTTAATGAAGCTGTAACATTTTTAGATTCATCTGTTGTGTTCTTTGACCTAGCATTGTCCCTAGAGTCTAGTCTGGAATCCAGCTTCCACAGAGGAGTCACCTGCAATGTATCCACAAAAAGTGATTGTTCTCCTTTAATCTGCTTTTAGTTTTAAATCATTAAAGTCATGACAAGTGGAGCCAAATGCAAAGCACCTAGGAAATGAGGTGGTCCACACCCTCAGAAGCAAAAAATGTCACTTTGAGGATAGCCCCAGCCTTTAGGTTGAAGTATAGACGACTTTGTTAACTAAGCCATTAGGGCAGCCAAACTGTACTGCTTTTGCAATAATTTTTAACTCTGATCAAGCTCTTAATTCTGAAAATCAAAACCTCCTGCTGCGATTGCACTATGAACAGTAACTAGGAGAATAGAGCATTAGTTGCCATAGAGAGGCAGTTACCAACTTCCTCCTCTCTTCTCACCTTTCATTAGTAGTATATTTTTATTTTGTCTATTATTTTGCGTTTATTATTTTTTAGACTTTCCTGAAAATATTTTCAGAAAGAAGAAAAACATCTAATTCTTTGCAGTCGTATAGCTTTTCTTTAAAGATTTCAGACATCTCTTTCAGCCTCTGTCAGTACTATAATCATCACGATAAGAAAAACACCCATACTTTGTAAAACCTGTTGAAATTGTTTATATAGGGCACAATACTGTCTAAATATCTGATTGACAGGATGAAGTACCTAGGAACAACCAGAGTGAAAGCTGCTTCTTATGTGTTTCAACTTGTAAGAGCTCACTGAGCTTATGTGCTTTTTTATATCATTAGTACCTCATTTCTAAGCTCAAATGGTACTGAGACTTTCTGACTCCCCACGTAGAATCACATGCTATTATTATTAAAGCATTCTTATAATGCTTTATACGCTGAAAATAATTCTATAGTTCTGAGACAGTTAGAAGAACACGGCGATTATATTACTTTAGAATAGAATAGAATCATTACGGTTGGAAGTGACCTCAAGGATCATCTAGTCCAACCATCCCCCCACCACCTATTACCCACTAAACCACATCCCTAAGTACCACATCTAACCTTCCCTTAAACACCCTCAGGGATGGTGACTCC
>VWZZ01001703.1:518160-538970 GCA_013399095.1 Psophia crepitans
ACTCGAGGTGCGGCCTCACCAGGGCTGAGTACAGGGGGACAATCACCTCCCTGCTCCTGCTGGCTACACTATTCCTGATACAGGCCAGGATGCCGTTGGCCTTCTCGGCCACCTGGGCACACTGCCGGCTCATGTCCAGGCGAGCATCAATCAGCACCCCCAGGTCCTTTTCCTCTACACAGCTTTCCAGCCACCCCGCTCCCAGCCTGTAGCGCTGCCTGGGGTTGTTGTGGCCAAAATGCAGGACCCGACACTTTGCCACATTAAACCTCATCCCGTTGGCCTCTGCCCAGCGATCCAACCTGTCCAGGTCCCTCTGCAGAGCCATCCTACCCTCCGGCAGATCGACACTTCCCCCCAACTTGGTGTCGTCTGCAAACTTACTGAGGGTGCACTCAATTCCCTCATCCAAATCATCAACAAAGAGGTTGAAGTTGCAGAAATTAATTTTGCAGATGCTTTTGTGATGGCCTATGGGTCAACTTGCAAATATTCCCCCAGAGATCAAGCACAAGGAACATCAACTTTTTGCGGCTTTTTCAAATCCTTCAAGTATGGACTTGCTTAAAGCAGATACAGCCAGAGCTTCTTGGCCTTCTTGGGATGGTTGTAATTTATGACTCTACGTAAGAATTGTTTTCTAACATAACCTTTCTCTGAAAATAGATATTTATGGTGGGGATTTTTCTTCTTATTTTTTCATTCTGTCTAAATTATATCCAAATTAAAAAGCTGGCCTATAATCTATACTCTTTGCCTGCATTAGAATTGAAAAGTCAGGCCAAAATTATGTTAGAAAGGGCTAAAGACAAACTCCTTAGCCATAGTGAATAAGTACCTTTGGGAAAGTAAAAGATAGAAAATCATCATATGGATTCAAATATGTCGTCTTTCCTTTGTTGTGAGTATAGTAGCTGAACAATAAATGACAACTTTTGCATCAATATTAATTTAATTTTTTAATTTGTCACCAAATTCCTAATTGCCCACATACTAGTTACAACTTTTATAGTATTAGTTTAAAAGATGGAACAACCATTATACGATATATTTGATTTTTTCTCAAATTACATAGCCGTCTGTCTCAATAAATGTTTCAGTGTGGACTTGCTATGTTTGTAAGTTTTTATAGTTTCATAATAAATATATTCTCTCTCAAAAGATGGCACCTTTGATATGGATGTTCCAAGCCTTCTGACAACAATGGACAGAGCCTCATTAACCGTACACACCCCTAATTTGGTCCTACATGCATGTCGCTCAGCAAAACTACTTTTCCTTTTTGCAATAAAGAGCTGACTGCAGCTGCAGCCTTCTGTAAATGCTGAATACCTGTAGCATGGTACTTAACTTAGAATAGTATTAAAATAGTTTTGCATCTCACATTTGCCACAAACCTGTCTTCTTTTATGCGCATGCATGTTAGTATACAAATTGTCAAACTGGCGTCAGTTGTAAAGTAATGGTGTTGGAGGCATCATAAATTACCATGGTGATCCTCAGGAGAAGACACTGCCATATACGAATGAGTGTTTTGCTCTAAGGGTAATGTATGTCTTCATCTGGCCCAGCAGTCAGCATATTGCCCTGTGTTGATGGATATAGTCAGCTTGAAACTATACTACATTTCACTGCACAATAAACATGGCTGTCAACACCATATAAAACAAAATCAATTTATCCTGTATGGTCAGTGCGTTTTAAATGAAATTAATGTACTGTGGACCTGGTGGCAAAAAGGTAGTGTATTAGTTATGCATCCTCTATTTTAGGACTTTTTTTCATGTAAATGTATTTCCTATATAGAATTTTTAAAATGGTATACCTAACATATAGCGTTTTCACACTAAATTAGGAAACTTAGGTTTATCACAAATAAAAATTTGTGAGTCACTGCAATCAATAAAACTGCAGTGTTCTACTTAGTATAAAGAACTAATCTTACATTTTTTGGCAAACAAGTCCATGTAGAGAGCTGTAATAGTTTATGAAAAAATACCTTGCTTTTTCAAGGTATTGAATTATATGAACAGTTTGATGAGCTCTAAGACTAAGTCACTCTCCCACTGTAAAGGCTTTTTGCCTTTCTTGTATAGCTAGGGTATAACCCTAAAAACATGTTATCATCACAATTGTACAAGTTTTTCCTGATAAAAGCATGCCTTATCTAGACTCAGTTATCTCTTTCTCCTGTGTTAAGTAGTACTACATCTCTACTCAGCTCTGTGAACTCTGGAACCTCACGAAGCTTTGCTGCTGTGGTCAAGAAGCAGGGCTGGATACATTCAGAATACCTGTTAAGATTAGCATGTGGAAGTTGAATCGATGGTGGGTAATGACAGGATGCTGGGGTACGTTAAAGCACAGCAGGCATGGAGAAGCTGGCGTACTTGTATCCCATTCCAGAAGCTCCAGGATGCTGTGTGTGTACCTGTTGAAGGCAGACAGTTTTATTACATATATGTGATCGAATGCTCCAAGACACACTGAAAATTCAGACAAAGCAGATGTGACTTTAAAAAGTTCAGCTCTAAATATAATCAGATCCATACAACTAGCAGCATGTACTTGGTGCACTATATAATTTATTTTATGAAATGTTTTACATGTGCTTCGCTGCTCAAGCAGCAAAGTCATTGTACATTATTTGTGTGAACAGGTCTACATCAGTTTGGATTCTCAAGTGTAACTTTTATGTGAGTTTTGTTGAGCATTCAGAACATTTGTGCTATGTTAATGTCCCAGACAGAAACTTTTTCAAATCTCCATACCTTACTGTAGAAATACCAGTGCTACTTGTTTCCTTGCTCAAATGTGATGCCTTCTACTGGCTGAGCCTGATCAACTATGCTGAAATCACTGGATATCCTTTCTCTCTCTGTCTCTCTCTCTCTCATAGATCTGGCAGCAAAAAGAGAGAGAGAAAAAGAGAATGAGGCTAAAATAAACAGAGCACTGAAAGCGCTTGCATAATCCACGTAATAATGTTTTGCATCCATCTTGTTTCTTCCTGCCCTGACATTACAGGAAGTAAAGCAATGAATGGCTCTGCAGCTAAACTACAGCAGTATTATTGTTGGCCAACAGGAGGTGCCACTGTGGCTGAAGCTCGAGTCTACCGGGATTCGCGAGGCCGAGCCAGCAGTGAACCGCACATCAAACGACCAATGAATGCTTTCATGGTTTGGGCAAAGGACGAGCGTCGAAAAATTCTCCAAGCCTTCCCTGACATGCACAACTCCAACATTAGCAAAATCTTAGGTAAGTGCAAGACAATGAACAAATGTTGAGTGTGACTGAACCAAAACTGGAAGAAGCTTAGAAGACTCTGCTACAATAGTGGCAACTGGCAGAGGTTAGTTATTTTTGGAGCTGTGGAAAGATGAGGTTATTTATATTGGTGACACAGGCTAGTTACTTCCTTCTTGGATATGCAACTTCTCTAATTTTAGGACATATTTTGTTTGGGAGATGTTCACTGAAACTAGAATTACTGAAATTTATACAAATGAAGACTCACAGGTTGTTTTCATTTCCATTCCCTTCCTTTTCCATTTTTGCCCCTTCTGTAATGCTTTCTCTTTGCAACAGCCGAGTCACAACATGCTTTAAAGGCTTAGCAGCATTCAAAAGGAAAGTTTTTTGTGAAATCCCTTGCAAGAGAATATCCTGATAAAAGGTCTAATTGCAAGATCCCATTAAAAATCACCTGAACTACAAATCACCTGAATGCAAAATGATACTTGCTGGGGTAATTACTGGGAAAAAAATTAATAAAGTACAAAATCAAAGGTTTATGTCAGACAGTGCAGTGTCATAGAAAGAAACCTGGCACAGTTCAAAAGACTTGTACATACGAACCTTCTCGCATTCAAAATGATGTTTGATTCAAAATGTTACAGTGTTCGAAAAGCTAAGGAAGCACTAGATCATACAATTAAAATATTGCTTAGTTAAAAGACACCACAGTTAATATTCAATTCGTATAGACTGGGATGATCAGGGAATATACTATGAATTATATTTTGCCACTGTGCAAATAAATTGGCTCATTTTTGAGAAATTTTGATTTGCTTTTTAAGACCCCTCCAGAGAATTAGAAACATACGTGAGAATGAGTGGTGAAATGTTAAAACCTATATTTGCTTTCTGAGTCTTTGAAGTGAATGACAGATTCCAAATGTAACTCGTAATAAATAAAAGTAAAAATCAAGTTTCCTCTGTAATCATTTTATTGTAAACTTTGAGTTCAAATACATTCTTACCAGTTTGTTGCATGTTAGTTCAATCACAGGCAAGAATACATAGAAATCAATGTTACTTTGTCCTAAACCTTCCAAAATTTTACTTAGTAGTTCTCATATTTTTGTCTACCATATAAGTAAGTTATATGAATAGCCTTTCAGTTTTGTATAAAACCTGCACTGTTTCAGTGTTGGCAGCTGTAGGGAATCTATATTATTTGTGTGCATTCTGTGAAAAAACTATTAGGAGCATAGTAACTGTATTCATTAAAATGTAAACTTCCAGCATAAATATTTCAGAAGTGCCAGCAATTGAGTGTTTGTTAACCATGGAATTAACCTGTCAGTATCTGCTCTGCCACAAATAAGTCTATGTCCATATAATATCTGTGCAACTTTTCCAGGACAATGAGAAAAGAGACTGAAATATTAGAACTGACACAGAGTATTGCTGGCTACGGATAATATTTATACAGCTTTTCCATTTGTTGATGTATGAAAAATCTTGGTAAAAGAATAGCTTCCACCCACGTTTACCGCAGCTGTAATCGTTTTACTCATCTAAAAGACACCAAAAAGCTATTTTCTGCATTTATTATCCTCTGAAAAAAAAATCCCTTCTCTATTCAAGTGTTTAGATTGCTCCTTATAAACAATACAAGAGATCTGAATACTTTTTCCTCTTCCTGTGTACACTGCGTTAATTTTTTAACTTTTTTATTGGTGCAGAAAGTTTACAGTACCTGAAGTGGTGTATATAATTACAGTGTGCTTTCTGGTTTTGGAGTTTTTTGGTGGTTTTTTTTTTGGTTTTGGTTTTGGTTTTTATTTTAAATATAAGTTTGTTAAATGTAACTTTCTCAGTGCAGTTCTATGCATTTATTACATCTGGCTGGAAGATAATATGCATAATAGGATTAAAATATTGTCAGGTGCCAATATTATGTCAAGCTTATATCAGAAGATTAGTAAATTTAAGACCCAGAGAACAAGGGATTTTTCAGAATTTTGTTGAATCTGTAAGGTTTTGATAATTTTTTTCCTGCTACATAGCAAGGTATTAATATCCATTAGTAGGAATGTATAAACCAAATCCTCATAAAACTATGAAAGAAGCAGGTATACCCAGGCAACAGTATACCTAGCTTTTAACAGTAAAAGTATGGTTGCAGACCTTACTCAACCATAGCACTCTGCATGGCATTACAAAGGTACAGAATTATTTGCAGATCAATGTTCATATTGTAAAAAATGTAGTGGATGTTTTGAGGCTTGAGGCTGAGATTTTGAGAAGTAACTATTGATTTTCTATGCAACTATTTAATAGAGTTTTACAAATATTTGGTCTGCAGCAATATCTGAGAGTCAAGGTTCTTTTAATGTGTGCATCCCAGTAGATGTAAATTCAAGTCAGTTTATTTAACTAACATATTTGAAATTTGTTTATTATGGCACAAAATTGTGTTGAAATGTGCATGTGCAAAGCTAAACCTGCTTTACTTGAGCACTAACTGATGGTTTGTGTTAATAGGATCTCGCTGGAAGTCCATGTCAAATCAAGAGAAACAACCTTATTACGAAGAGCAGGCACGGCTAAGTAAAATCCACCTAGAAAAGTATCCTAATTACAAATACAAACCTCGACCAAAACGTACCTGCATTGTTGATGGAAAGAAATTGCGTATTGGTGAATACAAACAACTGATGAGGTCTCGAAGACAGGAGATGAGGCAGTTTTTTACTGTAGGGTGAGTACTATTGTAATTGGTTTCAAAGACACAGCATGTTGTTTGAAAACAAAGTGGACTTATCTGTTTAAGTCACTGACTAATGTCCTTTAGAAGGTAAGGATTTGAACCTGTAAAACCTTATTAAAAACGTAAGATCTATCATAGAATATGGAGCTATCAGTTTGCCACTGAACGCTGATTATGAGACTGATTGTGGAATTCTTTAAAGTCAAAGGACATTGTTTCCCATTAGCCTGAAAGGTTTGAATCACGTCTTTTGTGAGTTATTAGTAAGCTAATCCATTCTGGGTTAGTAATCACTCCAGAATCATTTCCCAAATTAAGACAAGAACAAAGAAAAAAACACAAAAGATTATTCCTGTGTAGAATAAGGAGTCAGATGAGGAGGGGAAAAAGGGACAGGAATAATAGCAGTTGCATTAGGAACACACATGAGTCAATGATATCATAGCATGAAGCCATTAGGAATTTTGTAATATATAGAACTGCGGAAAAAATATTTTTCAAAAATAGATGTTTTAGGAAGAGTCTTTCAAGTAGTGTGTAGATAGACTGGGTAGATTTACAACTCAGAGTATATGGCTCAGAAAGATCCTGGCACAGTTTTAAAAACGTGATGTGTTTTACCAGTATTTCCCATAGTCTTCAGCAGAGAAGGCTGCACTATGAAAGATCTATGGGCTAAAGATAACAAAAGTCCAGTGAAACAACTGCACCATAACTGATTTCTCTCTCCTGTTTTTTTTTTTTTATGAATTAATCTGTGATGCTCAGTGCTCTAACACAGTGTTTCTGGTGATTTACAAAGAGTCTAAAAGCTATCTTCGGTGCCAGCTTTTCCAAATTCACAATGTTCTGCTTATTTCTCTAATCATAATAGTCTCCTTTTGTTGGGTACTTCACTACCAGATAATTGACCTTGACGTCGATTATGTGCCCTCATTTTTGGCTTGGGATGCAGAACTCCTGTTGCAGTCAATTATTTTGTGGTACAGCCTGCAACAATGTGGGCTTTTTCTTCAATGAGTAAATAGAAGTGGTTTTGATATCTTGAAATAGCCTTCCAGTCTATAGTTTTGACATTGTTTTTTATTCTTCACTCTAAGGGAAATTGTTTACTAATAGGCTTCCATCAAAATTGTACATAGAGCTCTAAATAGAAATCTGAATTTATACAGCACATCACAAATTATATTCAGACTGAGGGAATGAAACTCTAGCTTATGTCTTCCAAAGCAGATTGACAGACCAAATCACATCTAGAGAAGAAATGCAAAAGGCCGGCCAAAACAGCAGTCTCAACAATTTGAGAATTGTTTGCTAATTCAAAACAGTATTAAGCAGTAGCATTTTACACATTGGAAGTGGTGGCTAAATATGGAGGTGAATATGGAGGATGGATTTAAGAAAATTCTGAAAGTGCCTACTTAAAGAGTGATGTTGTGATTTTTAAAAAGAAAAACAAACCACAAAACTATTCAAAATTAAACTGCTGGTACAAGCTAAAGCTTTCTTATGTATCAAAAACTATGATCACAAAGACCAAGAGAATGTCATCATTTTCTTGAAAGGATTGGTTCTAATTCATATTTGTGCGAAGTCCACTTCACCATGCTCTAGCTATATTGAAGACATCTTAAAGTAAGAGTAAATCACCATTGTGCACTTATATAATGATGCAGTGGACTCTACCTGAAACGACAGCTTTTTGTTATGCAAAGTGATGAAAAAAGGGGTATGAATTCTAATGGAAGCGTTCAATAAAGGTGAAATGAGATCCATGTCACAGTTCAATATGAATATAAATTTTGACACTGAAGAAACATAAACTGTGATTTAAAAGAAAAATTATTTCATGCTTTTCTGGTGATTTCCCACTGTTGCCCCAAATTCCCTTTTTCCCTAAAGAAAAAAATTAAAACAAATTCCTGGAAGAGAAAGCAAAAAAAAAGGTGAAAAAATCAGACCAGGGTAGCTTTTTTGAAGTGAAACATAAAATATGTCATCGTGGATTTCAGCAGAATAGTTTACTGAATAATAGAAAGCAACATTTCATCTAAATCAGATTATAATTAAGTGAAACACAGTAATTGAGCCCATCAACTTCTTAAACTTACTCTACCTTGTTTTTAACATAAAAATCACAGAAAGCATCAGCTGAAACAGTTTTCCTAGCTGACCTTGTACACCCATCATTTTTCCACTGTTTTGATGGAACAAACAGTATAAACCGTCCTTCAGAACTGTAGACATGAATTGAGATGCAATCCCCTTTTCAGAATGAAATAGGAGACAAATGGGTTTTTTAGGATTTAATATACTCTATGTTTACAGTAAATATTTCAGTGAAAGATAGAGAACAAAAGTACAAAATAGACTCCCCTGATATGTGTCAAGTGCTTCATACTGCCTTAAGTTCTGCTGGTTTGTTGGGTTTTTTTTAATGAACATCCCAATTAAATTGGGAAGGGGTATGCCAAAATGGCAAAAATTATCATCGTGGAACAAAAAGATAAATAGAAGATGTGTGAAGGGAAAGATAGACCTTCAAAAAAGGTGGCTAGAGGAAAGAATAAATAGTAAGAAAAATTATTTCTGATTTTATAATTTTCTAATTTTATAAATTTTATAATTTTTAAATTATTACAAATATTTCATATTTGTAATATATTTATATATAGATATATAAATATATACTAATTACAAATATTCCATATTTGTAATTAGTATTCTCTCATAACAAATGTATATTTATGGCTTAAGCAATCCAGTAAGGGCTAGCGCCTGTCAGGTCCCTTGGATGAGCCATTGGTTAGCATACCATAATCCTACCGTGTGTACAACTAAAACACGCCCATCACAAACAAAGAAAGAGTTTAGAGTGCTTGAACTTTTAAAATGCAAAAAGCTCATGTTGCTTACTTCAGTGAGTTGCATTCTTTGATAAACATTGGTAAGATGCAGAAAAGTTGTTTAGAGAATCTCAATATACAAACTAGCCAGGTTTTAAAATAAAATAGAGAAATAAGCTGATGAATGGCCAGGATATATACTGATTTTTGAAGAAAAGCTTCCAAAGAATGAGAATGAAAATTTATTTGAATAAATTGGGCAGGAATTTCATGTTTTGAAATAAATGTTCTATATGTGATAGAGCAGCACAAAAATCTAGGAACTGACAAGTATTTCAAAGAACAGAGTGGAACTTAAAATGTGTGTAGGCCTTCTATTGCATCCCTACATGAATTAATTTTGTTCCAAATGAGGCAGATAATATACAGAAATAACTCATGTTTAATGTAGAGTATATTAAAAATTTGCTAGTTTTAATCTACTGGAAGCTGAATCTGAAGCCAGCTATGTCTTTTAAATAATTGAGTTATTTTTAATAATAAAATTATTAGTGGAAAGTTGTGAATGATAACTTCAGCGTAAATTAATCCTGAACAGACTACAAGTGACTTACAATTTATCTCCAATAGTACTTTTTTTGTAATGCATAAATAAATGTGAACTAACAAATGGATCATATATAACCCATAAATTCAGACATTTTAAGTTGAGTGTGTCTTTTGTTGCCTTGTCTTACAAAAATGATTCAATTCTCAGTCATTTTTACAGTCTAATACACTCTAAATACAAGTATATGATATATACATTTCTCTGCAAAACGATGTAAGCAGTAACTTTTTTTGTGTGTTTTACCAGTGTAAGATGTTTAGAATAAAGCCTTTATAGTGTTTATAACTACTGCACACACATAGTCTGAATGTTGCTAGACTATGGTTTTGAATGAGGCTGTAATATTATACTCCTGTAGCTTGAACTTAAAGTAAGTACACAATGGGTGCTTTTGTGAGATTTACTGTTATTTCATTCCTTATGGGAATGTAAGTTTCAGGGGTGTGTAGCATATAAGCATTTTTCTTAATGCAATCGATTTTGCTTCAGTCATTTAAAGAGCTGTCAGAAAATAGTTGGGAAGGGATCAGAAAACAATGGTAATTTGCCAGTTTAAATGTTTAGCTAGTTTTGCAGAAGTCAGAAGTCAAAAGTGTAACATTCTCCAGAAAAATCCTAAGAATATTAATGCTACAAACTTGTGAGCAGGTCAATCAGTCTAAGAATTTTCATGTTACTTCCTTTTTTGTACTGACCTAACTATTTTGGGCCAAAGATTTGGCCCCAGGCTGGACAGACGTGGTAACAATGCTGGCAGCGCAGAGAGGCAAGTGACCTGTAGTAACTGGCAACATAAGGATTTCTTTGGCAAAGAAGAGATGATGGAGACAGGAGTGGTTTGAAGCCAGGGTACGTAACCATACGTCACTGTTCCTCACAGATCTGAAAAGATAGGAAGATTAATTGGGTTCTGGAAATATTAACCAGACAGAAAACATCCTTGTTTTAACCATGTGCAACTGAGCTGAATTGTAACCTGTAGCTTGCAGTGAAGTATGTTTTTATCTCCTCACTCCAAAGTCCTGTGATAGGCAAAACTCTAGCAAGATCCAAGGATTAAGCATGGAATTTAATCTTATAAAAATACTGTTAACATTAATGCCTTTAAGAACTACAAATAAAAGAAAACATAATGGCCAGAGCCATAGGTTAGAAACTCCAACTCCTCCTTTCAGATAGAGCGGTTAGAATTTAAATAAATGCTCTGATTTCTTCCCCCATCCCCATCCTATAAAATTTAATTACTTAGAAAATGATAACTCATCTCCAGTAACATATGCTATCTATATAGTTTGTGATATCTTAAAAATAAGGCTTTCTGGGATGTAATGCAGCAACTAGAGCAGAATTTACAGTGACAGCCTCATCAGTTCTAAATAATAACAGGGCTCAAGTGAGAGGTAGGTGTCCAGTTACTGGAGGTGTGTGGGTGCCCATGTTTAAGTGCTAGCAAATTTTTGCTAGCAAATGGGTAGCAATTTGAGACACTTCCCATTTAGGTGGTACAGTTACCACATGTGTAGAGTTCCACAGTAAGATACAGGTAATTTAAAGCTCACAGTTATTACCCACCCAGCAGCAGACATGCACAACATGTCTGATTTTTGTTTAATATGTAAAAAAGAACTGCATTTATGAATGACAAATTCAGTAAGCCCTTAACTTTCCTGTTACACTGATCACGTTCTGTACCAGCTGGATTCATTCTATAGTTTGCTGTGCATTTGTGCATTCTCAGGTTAAAGGTATCTGTAAATTCTGCCTCATTATGCTCAGATGACCTGCTGCCTTTATACTTTGAAATGGGTGGTACTTGGACAAATATAACCCTGTCCCATTGAAATATGGATATGCAAAAGAGTTTTGCTGACTTAATAAACATTTGAAAGGATATCTGAATTTCTTAACCTAGTCTGTCCTTTAGGACTTAACACTGACAGCCATAATTTTATTGAGATACCTCACAGCTTTGTTCTAAACAAGATTTTTTTTTTTTCCTTCTTGCTGCTTATAAAAAGGCAATTTGCTTCTAAAAAATGCAAACATTCTTTGGAGGAAGGGTAGAGGTGAATATTAGGATTCTGATCCTTAGCATCGTCTGTTACACAAGTGCAGCTTGCACTCAATCATTCTTTGAGTATATTCTACAACTCTTATTAGAAGACTTGTAAAAACAACTTTTCTCAGAACAACTTTTGGCATTAATACTGTGGTGTTCTTTGAACGATATGGGATGCTTTCTTTTGTGAATTTATTTATTCTTAAAAATATCAGAAAAAGGTTAGTACCAGCAGTTGTTAGATGGGCAGATTAGAGAAAATTAAGTGTGTATGCCCTGGTGACAACTGTGTACAATTTGCTGTAACCACGTGTGGGTTTCTTTTTCCTTTGTTTTGTGGAAACAATCACTAATGTGAACATTTTCTGTGTCTAAAAGTTGTGGAGGAGGTACCTGTGGGTTTTTAACAGTAATAGTTTATACTCCTGACAACATGCAATCCTAAAACAGAAATGGTCCCATGTGAGGTAGGTGTTCAATTTTATGGATAAAGTCTTGAAAGATGTTTGCAGAAAATTACTTGCAAGCAAATACATTGGCTGAAAATTGTTTTCACAGAACATTTATCAGACCATTTAAAAAGTGAAAATTTAGTGAAAAATCGCTAGCTGTTTGTAAATCATCTGCAAATCATCATTTGCAAACAGGAGTATTATGACTGTGTCAAATGAATTACTGCAATGTGTTTGCTCACTGGTAGCCAGGTGTACCATACTTACACAACAGATGTTTGAATTTCTCAAGCTGTGCAGAAGCTTTAAGAGTCAGGCTAGCAGTACCAGCAATGGCACTACTGCATGCTATTTTAATGTTATCTTACACAGAATGTTCATGATGTGACTGTCTGTAGTCATTCCCAAACTTAAAGAACTTTGGTTTCCCAGTAACTCTGCAGTGTGGTAATAATCAAAATGGGAGTTTGATCAATGAACAATAAAGACATTTAGAGTCCTGTAAATAAACTTTACATTATTTTTTGTATTGATTTAGTCCATGATTAAGGGTTTGTGAGAGACTGTTTTATGGAATATCCTTTTGAATTTCGGCATAGAATGACACAGTAGTCAAGAAGTTAAAGATTTGTTAGACTATTCAAAGACATGACACTGTTTCTCCTGCTAAACTTATATAATAGTTCTCTAATACTTGGTCAATATTGCTCTAAAGAAGGTTGGAAATACATTGAAATATATGATTCCTTAAATAGATTATGCAAATAGGCATGTATCTTCAATAACTAGTCAATACTAAACCACCATCTTCCAGGGCACTTAGGTATTTCTGGTACTGGAGTATATTCATTCAGTGTTACATCAAAAGTATGGTGGAGAATCTCATCCTTCAGACAAGTTACAACCCTTCTTTTTCTCTTAGCTTTACTAAAGATTATGATTGAGAAATAATATGTGAATATTTGTATGAGTATTTTAATATAGAAAGTATGCTATTAGTTAATTACCCCAAATGTAAGAAGTAGATTTAATTAATTTGTAGCCAATAAGGGCTTGATCATGGAATGTGTTCAGCAACCTGACTTTTACTCAGTAAAGCATTTGAATATACATACATCAATGTAAAAAGAGACACTGCGTGCAACTACATACATGCTTACAGTAAAGCTTGTGTCGAACTGCGTGACTGGCAGGGATATAAGCCTATTTTAGTTGAAGTGTGGTATTGCTCCACTATGCTTAAAATTACACACACATGAAAAAGACATTACATAGTGCAAAGTTAGATATCAGAAGGTAAGATGTGTCAAAAGTAGAGGTAGTGCACCCTTAACTGAGTATTCCCATGCATTTGCATTGTCAAAATAAATCAGATCTGACATTGGGTCCTCAGGAGGAAGTCTTAATTTCTGTAGACTGTCTGTTATCACAGAAAAAAGAACATTCATTCTTTTTTTTTGAAGTACATTGCTTCAAAAAACTGAATCTTACACATTAAATCCTGAAGAACCATGGCGTTCTGATCGTGGATTTAAATAAAAATCAAAAGCCAGCAATAAAATATCAAAAGTATTTCTAAGTGAT
This sequence comes from Psophia crepitans, assembly GCA_013399095.1. NCBI lineage: Eukaryota > Metazoa > Chordata > Aves > Gruiformes > Psophiidae > Psophia > Psophia crepitans. The sequence goes on from VWZZ01001703.1 coordinate 531,713, forward strand.
GTAGGAGTCTTCCTAGCACTTAAATAGTAAATTACATATTTACAGTTAGACAATGTTACTTAGTCACCTGTCTGCCACTTTAGGAACTTGGAGGTAATCTTGAGGGCCCTCCATTAACAGAAGCTCTTGTCAGGAGTTCGGAGGATTTCGATTTTGGATACATGACGTCTACAATAGCAGTTAGGCGTCACACAGGTGCCTGAAGCCTTTTGAGGACTTCTGTCCAAGTGCTAGTTTGCAGTATGCTTTAAATAAACACATGAAATACATAAAAGAGTCAACATCTGGTAGTTACTATACAGTTTACTCTGCAGTTGTCCTTGGGGTCAGCTAAGATGAACTAATACCCTATGGGACCGGACTGTGACGCCCAGAGGAATGCATGCAGCCTTTCTAGGAAAACACCCGCTTTTCCTTCATTTGGACTTGCAGAAACTCTTCCCTTCTCTGAACACAGGAAATCACGTTCCCCTCTTGTTTTTCCTTCCAGACAACAGCCTCAAATTCCAATCACCACGGGAACGGGGGTTGTCTATCCTGGTGCTATTACCATGGCGACTACCACGCCATCACCTCAGATGACATCAGATTGCTCGAGCACCTCTGCCAGCCCTGAGCCCAGCATCCCCGTCATTCAGAGCACTTATGGTATGAAGACAGACAGCGGAAGCCTTGCTGGAAATGAAATGATAAATGGAGAGGATGAAATAGAAATGTACGAGGACTATGAGGATGATCCCAAATCAGACTATAGTAGTGAAAATGAAGCCCATGAGGCAGTCAGTGCCAACTGAGGAGTGTTCACAGAGTTAAAGTACTCAGACTCATCTGGGTTTTTTTGGTTTTTTTTTGAACAAAAGTTCTTAAAGAGCCTGCATGCATGTGTGGCTCCTACAGTTACATCAGCAGAATGGTCGTAAATGTTTCTTAACGTGTGAGACAGATTGTTTCCCTAATTTTTCATGAACTTGGGTTTTTTTTGTTTTTGTTTTGTTTTTTTTTTAACTTAGATGAAGACATTAAATATCAGACATCAGGACTTGAAAACTTATATGAATCAATAGCTGTCTTACAAGTCTTACCTTTTGTGTTTTTCCTTTTGGATGCTGATAAAGGTTTAAGTTACTGTTTTAGATGGGGGTTATACATTCTCACTCAGGTATGCTGTGCCAGCCTACAGGTTGTGAATGTGTTTTTATTCTGGATTATTTTAGAAAACAAAAACTGCAGATTTCATATTGTGAAACAGAACAAGTCCGCAAATGTGCACATCTGTGCATCATAGCTCGTCTTTAAAAAAGTCTCTGAATTCCATTTTTTTTCCATATGTATAGCTGAACTTCTGATGTGCCAAACTTTTAATAACTTTTGAATCTTAACATTTTAAAAAAAAAGTCTTAAAGGAGACACTGTAAAGTCTTAGACAATCCTTTGGCATCTTAAAAAAAAAATATATATAAAACCTAATTTTTTCCAGAATATGGTAAAGTACTCAGGAATCTGGAGACAGGATATTCTTAAGTAGTGAACATGGTTGCCATAGTGCATGTGCCCAATTGCTTTTGCCTCTTGATGTGCCATTAGTGTGAAATTTTAAGTAAGCACAAAAGAGCGATCACCAGCTATGGACAGGCCTGTCTTAGCAGTGTGAGGCCACCTCTATTACATTCTCTACCCCTTTGCTTTTAACCCTTGCATTCAGTCTTAACACATTTTCTCTTAAATAATTTATTCATTCCAGAATGTCAAGGGTCCAAATACTTAATATTTATTTTTAAAAGTACTGTTGGTGGCATTACACTTAAAATTCCTTATTGATGTTTTACAGAGACCCTTCTTTCTCCTCCCCTAAATTACACAGGTATATGAGAATAAAAGTGCACCTGCTACGAAAACGAACATGGTATTTATAAATGAGAAATTCAGTTGTTCCTGTCACACTGTATGTTCAAGGAGCACTTGGAAATGCTCCACTATATGTAATGCAAAGAACAAAGTGAGTACTTTTATGTGTACATACAGTAAAAATATTCCTTAAAAAAGGTGTTTATAGGTATAAACCTCTAAACAGCAAAGGCAGATGTAAAATCCAAACTGCATGTAGAGACCACCATGATGCATTTTTAGGGTCTGTAGCATCCTGCATTGAATCGTCGCTCCGTACGTACATCATGTTCCTATTGTCACCTGAAGGAACTGCTTGCTACTTTTAAGTATTTATGCAGTGATTTATATGTGAGACTGCTAGTGGGGGAGGGAAGGCCACACAAATATTTGACTTGCAAACCTGGGAAAATGGCGCATCAAAAATATTTATTGAATATTAGTCACGTGGGAACTTGAGCCAGATCTTGATGAATGCTTGTCAGGTACTTTGGGATCTTTGGGTGTAAGGGGCTATAGAAACTAAAATGTTTGTTTGCATTACTACTGGAAACAATGCAATTGCTAGAGAAAATTCTGGGAAATATACAAGAGAGAGATTCAAAGATGGTGAATTTATTAAATTTCAGAGAAAGAGATGAAATTGCCTTGATATTTTCCCCTCACACTCCATTCCTGTTCACAAATACATCACTGTATATATACGCAGATCCAATAGGCCTGATGCATACATGTGCTGAATGAAGCTCCTCAACTCCCTCAGCTTCTATTTTGAATTGGATGTGTTCAGCACATGGGTGAGAAATTCAGACTCGGGCTGAGAGGTATGAGTGGGCCTGGAGCAGCTCCTCTTGTAGTCTGTGGGAATCTTCCCACATTGCTGAACGGGTTTTCCTTAGGGCCCAGACAATGACAGAAGTACAGTGTTAATGTCGGCTGTCCTCATGCTATCATCCTATCTTGCAGAAATTCATGTGAGGTGCAATGACAAGATGCTGTATCAGGAGCAGTTGTTTTCCTCATAGCCCTGCCAATACCTATTTGAGCAGAAATCGCCATTTTTGCCACTGTAGGAATCACATTTAAATGTGCGAGAACAACCCCCAAGACAAAGAAGCTTGTTCAATTTACAGGACAATTTATAAAGATAATGGCATAGAAACACAATGGTCAAATTTCTCTGACCATTTTGTAATTTGGAACAAAATGCTATATTTTTAATATTTATTTAAATGTGTTCTGAGTCCATGTCTAATAAGCAATAAACTGGTCTAGCCAAGACTTTAAAGGCATATGCTGTGTCGTTAGCTGGTGAGCGCCCTCTTTAAGCTGGCTAAGGTACTGATAGAAAGTGGTTTTTGTTCTTGCGATTGCTTGGGAATTTGAACTAGTTTTAATACATTCAGCTCAGACTGGGGGGGAGGATACCATTATTTCCTAAAAAAAATGACTATTTATTAATGTCTTACATAATTCTCCAGTTAGAAGTATCTCTCCCTCCCCCCATGTCACCTTTTTTTTTTTTTTTTTTCTCTCTTGGTCTCTTTTTTTCTGGTTTTGTTGCATAGGTAGAATGCTGTATAGCTAGCATTGTATTTTATGTAATTATTTTTTTGCACAAAGGCAAACATTTAGATTAGTTGGTTAATTTTTTTTTTAATTTTATGACCATGCCAAAATAATATTCTGCAGGCTTGTGGAGAACAAAGGACTGTTCTTTAGGACTGAAACTTGATTTTGCTTGTAGTACAAAAAAACACACACTCACAGATGTTGTTTCGTAAGTGTTATAAGCACTGGATATAAATGGTATTTTTTATCACTTCTGACTAATGTGAAACTGTTGTACAAAAACTACATGAACAAAAGTCATCTGTTTCGACTCGTGTGGGCCTGCCTCACAGTTGCCGGATTTGAGTCATTTTTATGTCTTGTTATTTCATTTATTTATGCAAAATACATGTATGTATGAACACTTTGTTTTAGCTCCAGCCCTGCCTCAGTGCTGATGCTCTGTATGTTAAAGCCACAGTCTTGAAAATGACTGGCTGTTCAGGAATCGCCGGCCGGTAAAAATTGCGTTTATTGGCTGGGAGAGTGGGAGGAACATATTTGAATCTGAATTGTGCATATGAGCATTTTATTCTATTTATTAGCCGACATTGGCTCTAAAATGTCAGTAGAATTCAAGGAAGGACAATCATAAAGATAAAAAACAACATTTTTACTTTATTAATCGGAGCTCAAAACAAAGTTTTTGATGAATTTACCATCTCATTTTAGGATTTTTTTAAATTGTGTAAATATAACATAGGAAATAGAATTTTATTTTTTGTTCATGGATACTTAGTGAAGTATAAGTTATGTATTTACTTTTGTTCTATATCAGTGTATGTTGGTCCATATTAAATGCTGACAAGTCACTGTACCTCATGTAGATGCTGAATTTACACCTGCAGTGTGAGCGCAGTATTGTGGACCTGTAGCTGGGACAGCAAGATGCCTCACTTGTGCTCTCACTGATTTTTGATAGCATATTCCACAGACACAGAATACTTTCTTCTTTTCTAGAAAGTTGATACATTAAGCATACCAAATTTCTGATATGTCTGATAGGAAACACAGTTAGTCTTCTCAATCCAAGTAAAACTGACGAGATATTTTACTTCATAACAAGAACGGCATTTGGAAGTCAAAAGCATGTCCCTGGAAAGATTATCAGAAGATGACCCTTGCAATGCAGTCAAGACTTAATAATATCAAATCTTTATTTTCTACATTTATTAAATCACATTACTGTCATATTAGGCTATAATACCAGGGGAAATTGTTCACACAAAACACAAAGAGGACTTGTGGAATTGCTTTTTAAGCATTCTGTTTGAGGCCCCTCCCTCCCCACCCCCCCCGCCAGGTAACTCTGACTGAAAAAAAAAATAACAACTCCATTTAGGTAATGTGCAAATATAACAATACTATTTTCTCTGTGAACAGACAGTTTATTTAATTAACAGATACGATATATTTTCTTTTTGGAAAATTATAAAGTACTTATTTTCAAGAGAAGAACACTCCCAAAACAGTCTGATACCAGCTAGAATAGTTCGCTTCATATTTCATAAAAATGGAAGATAAAAGTCTCAGTGGAAGCAGAACTGCATTCCAGGGTTCAGGTTTACATGGAGAAAAGACTCTGACAAAGTGGCCCAGTTCTGGTCTGCCTGTATGTTTGGGCATCACCATTCAGTTTGTGAAACCGCCTGCTGAGAATACACGGGATCACAATGTGCTCCTCAACTACTGTACTCAGGTGCAGCATGAGCCAGGGGGAGAGCAAAAGATGAGATCGCTCCGGGATGGGAATGCAAAACAAACAGCGGCATTAGTCACAATAAAGACAATACCCTGCACAAAGCGTACAGCAGGCAGCTGTGGGCAGTTCCTGCTCTGAGTACAAACACAACCACCCCCCAAAGCAGTCTGAAACAGAGTCCTCTCTCTGGGTTGGCTTTCTGGTTTTGTTTTTTGGTCATATCAAAGGCATGGTGATTCAAAATCATTTCCTAGCAAAACACACTACAAGATTAACACCCCCATCCTCCCCCAGCAAAACACTTATCTACCTGCTTAATGTTAAGCGTGTTCGTACTTCCACGGCGGTCATGAGGACCAGTAAGGCGTTGACGTTAAGCAGGGCAAACTTTGCTGAGCCAGGGCCACAGTGCAAACAACTGCACTGGAGATGCAGCCAGCAGAATGTATGATAAATTTCTTCATGTTTTTATGAGAAATTAATGAATGGGCTTGGACCCTTGGTGTTTTGCATGCTTTTTTAAGATTCAAGTTGGCACTTAAGCATGTTCTTTTAAAAGAATACTATATGACCTCATTTGATCTTTTACAAAACACATTTCCTTTAAAAAAAACTTCCCCAAAACCTTTTTTTTTTAATATAATCCATTAATATCTGTGATTTTTCTGAGATCAAACTATGTTTTTGATATACTGTAATGTCCTGCAACAGAAGGGAAAAAATGTATATGCAAATATATTTCATTTTAATCCATCACCCTTTTTTAACTACCAGATTTCTTGGAAATGGCGACAAAGAAGTATTCTGAGATTTCACACGCTGGGTAAAAAGGGGGTGGGGTGGGGTGAACTGGGCTAAAGGAAAACTTATCAAATTGGTATTTATGGCAATATGAAAGCTATAAAGCAACTTAGTGACATGGCTTGCTTTGTAATTTCCGCTTTCTAAAAACCACAAGTGAGGTCCTTGGTGCTCTTGGAGTATGGGGAATGTGCAAATATTTAACTGTTTGTATGCTGCACATTGCAGACCTGCTAGTGTGCATTCTCCGTTTGTCTTCCTTTGTCATTTGTGTTTTGCTTTCTAGAAAGCAACGTTTTTTCTTGTACCCTTTCTTCAGCTTGTAGCAAACTAGAATGCTTAGCATTTATGTTCATTCATTATTGTATTTCCCATGTAAAAATTTTTTTATTACATTAAGACAAGCTTATAAGCTGTTACTACATAACTTATCTTACTGTAACTCTTATTTCCTGACATTGTAATTTGTTTGTGATGTATATTGTGAGATTGTACTCTATGTTAATTTAATCAGCACAATTCACTGACATGCTGGACTGACATGCTAGCTGCTGTTTCAAATTGTAAAGTTTGTGTAGAGCTGTTGGGACAACTGAAACTCTCTTGTCAAGGTACTATGCTTTGATTCCTATAGCAACACTGTGGGTGCAGCTCTTAATGGCGAGGGCTGCTCGTTGGACACCCACTGGCTAACTTAATGGGCAGGTTTTCTTTGTAGAAATTCTATATACAATGCAGGTACCTACCTGGGCCCATGGCCGGTAATTATTTGGGCGTTTAGAGGAAAAACTAGTGTCTATTGCTGCTTTGAATATGTTTTAAAGTCTGAAAATGTAAATAGTTTATCAAAAAAAATCTTGTACAGTCCAGTGTAAAGTTTTTAAATGAACTTAAAGGTTGCCATCACATCTCACACTCTCCTCTTGATACAGTAAAAAAAAAAAAAAAGAAAGAGTTTGCTAAGGATATGGATTAAAAAAAAAAAAATCTGTTCTCAATTTAAAAAGGAGAATAGTTATTCTTAGCTCTGCTTCATTGCATAAACAGACTTCTTGGATTTTGTTGTGCAGTATTGACGTGAGGTAAATTAAATATTAAATAATCCTTCAGTGGTACTTTTAAGAGTCTTCTCCTCCTCTGCCTCAGTTATTAATGGAAAAGACAAAATTGAAAGACACTGTCCATATACAGTATGTTCTGGTGTATGTTGGCACCTTACCTACATGTTTCGGGTGGGGGGATTTTTTTTTTAATTTTTTT